>CM056380.1:60844784-60926806 GCA_029718625.1 Synaphobranchus kaupii
TCTATCTCAAGAGCAAACATGCATTAAAAAAAACAAAACCAGGGATCTGTGCTTCTCTGCACCTCACTTCCTCTTTCCGTCACGCTAATTGAAATTGGCCGAACACTAAGGCTGAATGGACTGTTCATGACCCTGTATGTGGGAGGAGCTGTTGTCCACAGAGTTTGCAATTGTGAGAATGTCTTTCTGGTGGCCTTTTTGGCCTCAAGGTCATCGAGATGTCTACAGCATTCTGGAATAACATTCATAAGTAATATTATTACTGAAAATGTAAAAAGTACATAAGAGAACGTCACTGGTCCTGAGGCTCCCGTCCTTTAAAGTGTTGCCATATTACGTTAGCACTGTCACCTCAGCAAGAAGGTACTGAGTTGGAATCCTGGCCGAGGGCCTTTCCGTGCGGAGTTTGCATGTTCTCCCCGTGTCCGCATGGGTTTCCCCCGGGTACTCTGGTTTCCTCCCACAGTCCAAAAACAAGCAGGTTTGGCTAATTGGAGACTCTAAATTGCCCATAGGTATGAGTATGTGAGCGAATGGTGTGGATGGACTGGTGACCTGTCGGGGGGGGGGGGGGTATTCCTGCCTCTCGCCCAATGCATGCTGGGATAGGCTCCAGCCCCCCCTCTGTGATAGTGGGTGGATGGATGATTCCTCCTCAGCTCCCAGCAGTTTATCTTGAGTGCCTTTAAGGGAGCAGAAAATAATTTTGCAGTTTTCCCAAGTTTTAAAAAAATGTTGTGCAATGTGTGACCCTGTTTTAAATTGTGCTATACAAGCTAAAGCACACTTGCTTAATATTCTTACTATTGCAGGGAGAATGCAAAATTGTGATATTTCTAAGCGTTTGCCCAGGAAAGCAAGCTTTGCCTTTTCTGTGCTGCAGTCAAGATTTAAAGGAATACCTTTTCTGTATGGTTACTTATGGACTCTGGTGTGACATAAACATTTAAAACAAATCTGAGATGGTGTTCCTCAAACACAGTCCTTAGGTCCTGTCATGTATGCTGGTTTTCATATCAACGTGCTCTTCACTTATTATATTTCATTGTCCAATAATACTACCTGTCGGTCGGTTTACACAGATGAATGTGCCAGATGTTAACATGAATAAGTGAAATGTGTGTAAGGTTAACTGACAGGTGAAAATGCATTTGTCTCTCCCTCAGCACTTTGTTTTACACACTTATAAAGGCTAATGCCAAACAGGAGTAAAATCAGACAGTGCTGTCAGTTATGTTAAGGATGGAAGAAATAAGAACAATAAGGAAATATTTGTAAAGGGAGGGGGGGGGGGGGGGGGGGGTAGGCTTTCAGTCATTCTGCCTTGAAAACAATTAAACCGCTTCAATTACAGCGTATTTGACTGCTGTTGTTCTAGAACAACTTAAGCAGTCACTTAATTAGTGCTTCACATGTGTCTTTGGCAGGAAATCTGTCCCTACAGTTTGACTAATGGTGATATTCTGGAAGCAGTCTTATTGCTTTGCAGCAAAAAACAAATATATATATATATATATATATATATATATTCTTTAAAATGACACTCAATAAAAGCAGTTTAACCAGTATGATCATTTAGCGTTCTCTGTTGTGAAATGGAGGTGAATAAGACTAATATAGCCTATAACAGAATCTTCCTTACATGTTACATGTTTAGGGGGTTTATACCATGAAGCCACTCAATTGGAACGGCTGTTCGGAATATGCAGTTCAGAATATTGGAATATCGGTTTTTCTCCCCCTTTATTCTCCCATATTGGAATTCCCAAACATGCTCACGCTGCAACACTCATTGCATTCTCACTGTCATTGTCAGTTCGCAGAGAGTGCAGACAAACATGTGGTCTCCTCTGGAGCATGTGATGTTAGCCACGCACATGAGTTGGAGGAAGACGCTTCATGCGCAGTTTAACAGGTGGACTTGTGGATGCCCGGTACAGTATGTTTTCATCCTGTCTGAGTGAAACCCTCCCACCCCTGGATTAGCCTAGTGCGAATTGTGCATCATTTTGCGTGGGCTTCTGGCCACAGTCAGCAATGGCATGATACAGATCCGATACCAGACTGTTGGAGCCATGCATATACTGAATGAACGCAATGTGTAACCCTTCCTATGGCCATTGCAATCTGACCACTTGGCTCTACTTGTAGTTACTTATTGGAGCAATTGCTTTAACCTGGAGTTATAGTTGTGTTATGTATTAATTTATTAATTTTGGAGCAGATAGAAAGTGGCGGATAGGGGTGGGGACTGTTAACCTTTAGCCTTTTAGTTCATTGTGCAGAAAGATTGCACTTGATGCAGGACAGTAATACCGTGAAATTACCACTTTTTTTTTACTTGAACCTGGAAATAGATTTTTTTTCTGAACTTTGTTCTACTGTCCTTTTCTACTTGACGTTGTGTAAAAGTAAAGGTTTCAAGCATTCATAGTTTTGCAAGCTGTAATTTTCCACAGGCTGAGATTGCACCAGCAACCTTCCGCCACAAGAGGGTGCGTTTCTGTTAGGAACCTTCAGCAGAACTTTGACTGGTATCCTTTTGTTAATTGTGCTTTAAAGCAGCCTGACGCTCCCTTGCCTCCAGCCTCTCAGTCAGAAAGAAAGAAGCGAATGACTCTTGCAGTGACCCGTGTTCAGGTGCTCCTGCAACACAGACTCGTTGTGCAAAAAGCAGACCTCCTGTTTGAAACTGCACAACCCCTTTTGATTCCTGGACGGTGAGACTGATGAGAGGCTCTCTAAAGTAGAATGAGAAACCTCGCTAACTCTTTCGAACAACACAACACTCACCTGAAAATGTCCGTGAGTGTTTTGACATTTCCTAAACCTAATCTTCGTGTGAGGAATTGTAGACCTATACACACTGCCTTTATTTTGCATTCAGACCCAATTTCTCTTTGCCCTTACCCTCTGGGATTCCCTCGGTCACCGTCCATTTGTTATTCAGTCAAATTCGCATCCGAGTTAAAATCATCTGCCCTGAAGATGTCCAGTGTCAAAAGGCTGTTTCTTCGCGTTGTTACTTTTTCAAAGTGCTGGTCTTTTTGTGATGTTTACTCGCAATTTCTCTGTTTAAATTAAACGCGCAGATGTTGAATGATTTTTGGATCATTCTTATTTCAGTGAATTTACAAAAGTCAGACGGTACGGAGTCGGACATATTTCCTAATTCTATTCTTAGAACAAGAGTGTTCTGTGATTAGGCTGACTTTGTCTCTGATCAGCTGTATTTGAAAAGATTGGTGCGGCAGCCATGTGAATTAAATGAGACCGCGGTTACGATTCATCCAGAATTTTTATGACCACATTACTGACAGGTTTTTAATCTACTCGTAGATTTAAATTTACTGTTACATCACTGAGAGACTATTATGCGCTACGAAATAAAAGTTTTGCATTGTCAATATTTGAAAGCATTTCTAATGATAATATCTATCATTTTAATATGTGTAGCATACAGATTATAAGACATCATCAATAGCAAGAAGCAAGCATCTCTCAATTATATATATATATATATATATATATATACAGTTGAAGTCGGATGTTTACATACACTTAGGTTGAAGTCATTAAAACTCATTTTTAACCACTCCACAGATTTCATTTTAGAAAACTATATAGTGTTGGCAAGTCAGTTAGGACTACTTTGTGCATGACACAAGTAATTTTTCCAACAATTGTTTACAGACAGATTATTTCACTTTACATTTTTAGACATTTGGCAGACGCTCTTATCCAGAGCGACGTACATTAGTGCAACTTTTAATTCACTATAGTGTACTTTTAATTCACTATATCACAATTCCAGTGCGTCAGAAGTTTACATACACTAAGTTGACTGTGCCTTTAAATTTTTAATATTTGGTCGCATATCCTTTGGCTTTGCATGCCATGACTTCCTGATGTCTGTGACCCAACAACATCAAAAGACTCTTGATATCGTATTTTCTGTACTCTTACAAAAGATACTATAACGTCTCTGCATTTGTATTGATCTCTATGGGAATTGGGGAGTGGGACTAGATTTAGCTGTAAATTATGCTGGAACAGTATGGAATACATGATTGGTAAAATGGCTGTAAATCATCAATGGTCTGAGGTATCAAACAAGCCTCAAACCATCACTCTGCTGCCAGATATGCAGTAGATATGGATGGATCACTTTAAGGGTTGTTTCTCCTGACACATTTTCCTATTGAACTCGATGGAAAAATAAGTCAGGAGAAGAAACCCTTCAAGTTATCCATCCATATTTACTGTATTTCTGGCAGCAGAGTGATGATTTAAAGCTTGTTTGATACGTCAGACCCTTGATGACTTAGAATCATTTAACCAACCATGTGTTTCCATACTGTTCCAGTGTAATTTACAGCTAAATCTAGTCCCACCCCCCAATTCCCATAGAGATCCATTCAAATGCAGAGACGTTATAGTATCGCTTGTAAGAGCACGAGCAAATAAGATATCAAGAGTCTTTTGATGTTGTTGGGTCACAGACATCAGGAAGTCATGGCAATCAAAGCCAAAGGATATGCGACCAAATATTAAAAATTTAAAGGCACAGTCAACTATGTATGTAAACTTCTGACGCACTGGAATTGTGATATAGTGAATTAAAAGTGAAATAATCTGTCTGTAAACAATTGTTGGAAAAATTACTTGTCATGCACAAAGCAGATTTCATAACTGACTTGCCAACACTATAGTTTGCTAACATGAAATCTGTGGAGTGGTTAAATATGTGTTTTAATGACTTCACCTAAGTGTATGTAAACATCCGACTTCAACTGTATGTATGTATATATATACAGTCAAGCTGGAAAGTCTCCCCACCCCTTTCACCTTCTCCATGTTTTATTACGTTACAGACATATTCTACAATAGATTGAGTTAATTTTTTGTCTCAAAATTCTACACAAAATAGCCCATAATGACAAAGTGAGAACAGGTTTTTAGACATTTGTGCTAATTTATAAAAAATCTAAATGTAAAATATCATATGTACACAAGTGTGCACACCCTTTGATATGACACCCAAAAGTGAGCTGAGGTGCATTTTGTTTCCACTGATACTGCTTGAGATGTTTCTACAACTTAATTGGAGTCCACCTGTGATAAATGCAATTGATTGGACATGATTGGGGATTGCCAACACCTGCCTATATAAGGTTCCACAGTTGACAGTGCATGTCAGAGCAAACTCCAAGCCATGGGGTCAAAGGAATTATCTGCAGACCTCAGAAACAGGATTGTGTCAAGGCATAGATCTGAAGAAGGGTACGGAAAAATCTCTGCAGCTTTACAGGTCCCAAAGAGCACAGTGGCCACCATCATTCGTAAATGGAAGAAGTTTGGAACCACCAAGAATCTTCCTAGACCTGGCCGCCCGGCCAAACTGAGCAATTGGGGAAGACGGGCCTTAGCCAGGGAGGTGAGCAGGAACCCGAGGGTCACTCTGACAGAGCTCCTTGTGGAGATGGGAGAACCTTTCAGAAGATCAACCATCCAGGCAGCACTCCACCAATCAGGCCTTTATGGTAGTGGCCAGACGGAAGCCCCTCCTTAGTAAAAGGCACATCACAGCCCGCTTGGAGTTTGCCAAAAGGCACCTAGAGGACTCTCAAACCATGAGAATCAAGATTCTCTGGTCTGATGAAACCAAAATGGAACTTTTTCGCCTGAATACCAAGCGTCACGTCTGGAGGAAACCAGGCACCGCTCATCACCTGGCTAATACCATCCCTACAGTGAAGCATGGCGGTGGCAGCATCATGATGTGGGGATGTTTTTCAGCAGCGGGAATGGGGCGACTAGTCCTGATAGAGGGAAAGATGAATGCAGCTAAGTACACTGAGATCCTTGAAGAAAACCTGCTCCAGAGCGCTCTGGACCTCAGACTGGGGCGAAGGTTTACCTTCCAACATGACAACGACCTGAAGCACACAGCCAAGAGAACAAAGGAGTGGCTTCGGAGAAAGTCTGTGCATGTCCTTGAGTGGCCCAGCCAGAGCCCAGACCTGAATCCAATTGAACATCTGTGGAAAGAGCTGAAAATGGCTGTGTACCGACGCTCCCCATCCAACCTGACGGAGCTTGCAAGGATATGCCAAGAGGAATGGGCAAAAATGTCCAGAAACAAGTGTGCCAAGCTCGTAGCTTCTTTCCCAAGATGCCTTGAAGCTGTAATCGCTGCCAAAGGTGCAGCAACCAAGTATTAGGCTAAGGGTGTGTACAGATATGTAACCCCTAAATAACCTATTTTTGTCAGTAAAATAAAATTGCATATCTTCTAAAAACCTGTTTTCACTTCGTCATTATTGGCTATTGTGTGTAGATGTTTGAGGCAAAAAATGAACTCAATCTATTGTAGTATAAGTCTGTAACATAATAAAATGTGGAGAAGGTGAAAGGGGTGGGGAGACTTTCCGGCTTGACTGTATATATATAAGTGTGTGTTTTAGAAGTGCTTAAAATAATAGCCTATACACCTAATCAACAAGCTTTTTTAATAATCTTGACATTTAAAGGTGGAGATTGCATTGAAGAAAAAGCCATGTAAACATTCAATGTGTCGCTATGTAGGCTACATTACCTGCCAGACCAAACAATATACAGTATATGTACAAAACTCGTGCCCTCACAGAATGACAATAGCGGCATCCTGATTTGCAGTAGGCTATAATCGACATTTTATCAGATAGGCTAGGCTTATATAAGCAAGTAATTAAGCCGTTTTGATTACATTACTAACAGTTAATATAGAATAAATAATTAATCAAAACACACCCGCAGACACGCTTACACACAGTGAAAAAGTAACTGGGACAGTGCCTTTGTTTTACCACTAGATGAAAGTAGTCGTAGCTAGTGGGGGAAAAAATCGTGACTTAACGTCCTTCTTTTTCACATGCCAGTAGGCTAAGTATATCAGCTAGTTTGTTTTTCAACAAAATCTTGCAGATAATGATATGATGTAAGCTTGCTTCAACGCCTAAAATCTTGCAGATAGTGATAATGTAGGCATGCTTTAACGCCTAGGCTATTGCTTGCGCAAAAGGAACAAATGCGCAAATGAATCGGGACCTCGACATGTTTCGTTAATGACAGTAAATGTTTACATCTCAGATTTACCATGCGTTTATTTGATATAGGACATGACATTCGTCCAACATTCCACACAAACTATATTTATCTTTTAGAATATATTAGAAACTCAAACGTAACACAACTAAATGTAGGCCTGCCTATGTTTCTTTCGTGTTGATTGCTGTATATTTATGCGTACAATCGATAAGTAATACGCATGATGTACGAACCCGTATGAGAGAAACCCATTTTGTTTGCAAAATTCAATGGTCCTTTTTCATCGCCAAATATTTAAAGCAGCCGAGGAGAGGGAACAGCTGCGACCGTGGACAGTGGTGTTTGTGCTGGCAGAGGACGACCACAGCATGAGCCTATACAATTACTCTGACCTACTGTGTTGGCTACATATGGTTTACATATTAAGGTTATGGTTTAGCAGTTCATTCTTTCTTTCAACAGCTTGATCTTTCTTTCTAAATAAATAAATGACAACACACCCTGTGCCTGAGGATCTACATTTGTATACATGAGCCTTAACACGTTAGCATAAACCCATTAACTTTGTTTCAATGAAAGGATGCACACTTTCGTGTGTTGTTTCGTTGTTAAAGTTGCTCCATGTAAAACTACAGAACCAAGTATGCCATCTTTTCATAACGTTTGCGTACACGAGTGAATTTGACTCGGATGGGCTAATTTAATTATAAACATTTTAATCAATGAGCTTTCCTTCCAATTAAAGTTTTAATGAGGTAATGCTATGTGCGTCATTGTATTTGTACTTTATTTGGAATTCGAAGGGACTGGAAGGATGCGCTGGAATCCCTGGGCATCACACTGGTCGGATCCGTGTATATTGACTGTATGCTGTTTTACAAATCTGCCATGTTGGCAGTCGCAGACCCCTCCGACACCGTGTGTCGGTGTATGCATGTCGTTTCAGTTCAGATCACGTGTTCCGTCTGACAGAAGCTCTGTGCCTTAGAATAGAGACGCGAAGAGAGTGAAAGCGAGTCACACTACTGGAAAAAGCAGAAACGGAAAACGAGACTGAGGGGCACACAAAAACATTAATTAGTTCTGTTTGTTTTAATATCTAAAATGATATCAGACTCTGTTTTGACGTGTCTCATTAAGTTTGACGCGCACTGAATGTTTCTTCTTTCCACGAAAGAACGCCGACAGCAGGAATGGTGCTGACTCTCCTATGTAAGTAGAGAATTAGTCGCATATTTCTGTGTTAATGGATGACAGATATAACTTAATTGCGTTTTTGTTCAAGTATATCCTTAACTCTGAAATTAAAATTTCGGTAAATGCTGTGAGCATTCCAATTTAGAGCTCGCCTAGAACCACTTCTATAAAAATACACTTGCGTTTTTCATTTTTTAAAGGGAAGACTACACGAAGTCGGACGGAATAAGTACAGAGCTCTTTGGCGCATTGTTTTCCAGCGTCTGTACACGGATGCCCAAATGCAAAGAGGATGGAATAAAAACTGTAGACTACTCCTTTCTCAGAACATACATTTCCTTCGCTGATTTCTCGCAAGGCAATGGGATAAATGACCGTTGCAGAGAAGAGGGACTTGTGCATGCTTGTGATGTCGATCTTAACGCTCAAGCTTACGTCCGATTGGTGCCAAAAAATAAATAAAAATTGCACGAAACAAAAAATAAATTTCCTAATTCTCTCAAGGGACTACTAGGATGATTAATTCTGGTGCGATCTGCGATGTTTGCCGTTATTTCACACAAAAAGGAAATGGAACGATGCGCGCACAGAATAAGCGATGTAAATGACTTGGATTGAAAGCAACAGCTTGTTCTCCGTTCACGCAGTCGCTTGGGTTTCACAGCTCATCTACGCACCGCACTTCCTGTGCGCATGGATGCCACACTGCAAACTGAGTGTGAAGAACTAGAGACCTAAGGTTCTGCCGGGTGATTCCCTCCCCTCTCCAAATTCCGACCCCAGGAGACAGTGACACTCCTTCAAAACCCCCCTCTCCAAGTGTTTGTCTCAGATGGCCAGAGCACTGTGAATTTTAGCACTTTCTACAAATCTCCGGAATACTTGACTACACTGAGGATACGATAGAAAGAAACTGAGACACCTTACACATATTCACTTTATATAAATGTATTTAAATTCATTGGAGGCTCAAAACAACGGAGAATATTGTATCCATATATTTTAGTTGTCTACTCCAACTTCGGCCTGCACCACTACTGTTATATGTGCATGCTCCCGGACTCCGAAGCGCACTACCAGCTCGCGCTGGTGATGCCATGCCCCGCAACCACAGCGGTGATGAGGGGAGCTCTGGGCTCTGGATGAAGACATCGGGGCACCGCGCGGAGGGCTATGGCTTTAAAGATGTTGAGTCTGGTCAAAGGACGATGAATAACTCGACCAGGGCTGGGGACGGCTTGCTGACTGCCGGCTCTGGTACTACGCCGGCCACAACAGGTGCAGGTAGCGCAGACAGCCTAAGAGGGAAGCAAGGAGCCCGCCTAAGCTTGCTCGGGAAACCGCTCATCTACAGCGCACAGAGCGGCCGCAGAAACGCTCGCTACCGGCGGCTTCAGAATTACCTCTACAATGTACTGGAGAGACCCCGTGCCTGGGCATTTGTGTACCACGCATTTGTGTAAGTAACTACGCATTTCCCTTCGCATCACCGTTAACCACACATCCCAGTGCGCAGCGTGTAGCTACTGTCGCAGTAGATGGATGATTCACATCCTATGTGAAGCTGGTGAAAAATCCCTCCTCCCACACCTGTTGCTGCAAATTTTGAAACTGTTCAGTTTAATTTGAGTTTAATTTGGTTCATATATTTGTTAAACTGAATTATATTTTTTGAACATGATTAAGTCCTGATGAACTTGGTCTACTTCAAAACTTGTTTTGGTTTATAAATACCGCACCTGTGCATAACGGCCACGCTGTATTGGTTTTCAGAATCACTGAAAACAGCATCGCGTTCCCGGTTGTGTGGGTTTTTTTTGGGTGTCTGATTCTTTCCCCCACGTCAAAAATGCATTTGCCAATAACTAATTATTGACTAATGAAATACCAGTATGCAACATATCATGCACGTTTAGGGGATGTAATCCATAGCTCAAATGCAATAGGCCTATATATATATATGTTAAAAAAATACTATTATCCCATTGGAATTGTGTGGTTGTTACTCGTTTTGTTGTCAATATAATCCAAGTAAAACTACTACTACTATTGGCTGCTACTACGAATAGTAATAAAATAATAATAATAATAATAATAATAATACATGGGAGCGTGTAAGCGCTCTGGTTCTGAGGGACCATAGTTTGGGTTGTCTCATTGCAGCAGCTGGGTGATGTGATGAACTGATGTCAGCTCACATGGATCTGATCCAAGATAAGGCCAATGATGAGTGTTAGAGTGGAAAATTATAAGCAGCGCTTGTAGGAGTGTTTGTTTTGCAAGCCCTCCGTCTCTATTAGCACAAATTGTGGCTTTTAGCACGCAAGTGCAGCCTCTTTTGTCAACAGTATCACAGCGTGACGAACCATAGCAATTACTGTTCAGACTCTTCAATCTTTTCTCCGTCAGTTCATTTGTAAAACTGACTTAAATGTGCAGTAGCTGTAAAAATGAATAAATATTAGCAATGTAGGATTTAAAACTATTCACTAAACCTTAAAAACAAGATTGTTTTTCCATTGCAGCATTTATTCTACAAATGGTTCTTATTGAAGTGAAACTCAAACATGCAGCGACTTGTGCGTGTCCTAAAGGATTTATGGGGTATATGACTAAGGATTAATCCACTCTTCGGTGGCTGCTTCATTCCCTTGGTTTCTCCAGCCTCGCTCCTTCACCACATTTCAGTGTTGTTGTTTTTTCCATCTCTTATGAAGATCTAGCAGGAAATAGGAGGAGATGCTCTGTGCGTCTTGAGCACCAGTATTTTGGTAAACAAAGGGAGTCCTTTGAGAGGGAGAGAGAGAGAGAGAGAGAGAGAGAGAGAGAGAGAGAGAGAGAGAGAGAGAGAGAGAGAGAAACGCAAGCATCTCCCGCAGATGCTAATCTCTGTAAGGATTCCAGGGATAGATTGCTCACTTCCAGGAAACTGGGTAAGGTGACCAATCCTTTATCTTTGAGGACTGAGGTCCTCTAGATGGAGACGCTGTTGCTGAGCACAGAAATGTGTTTCTCACTGCCCGTGTCAAACAACTGCAGTGATACAATGTGTTCATTCAGTTTTTTTTTTTTTCATGAAGGCAATTGTCATTAAACATGGGAAAACATTCTCATCTGTGTCGAGTGTCTTCAGGATTATGGTAAATTAGAGATGAGACTGTCAGTAGACATTAGTAGCTAACAGTCAAGTGTGATAAAAGGCCACTTAAACATAATAGTGGAAATACATAAATGTATTATTATTATTACAAACAAAAAAATTAGTAGGTCATTTTGTAGCTGGGTTTATAACGAAGAAGGTATAGATTTAAATCTGGGGCCACCCAATGCAGCTGTTAGTACCCAAAATAAGAAATAGTACATCAGACAATGAGACAACCTTAAGCTGTTATTATGATGCAAGATGATGTTATAACATCTGTGCTTAGACCCTGTAGTCGAATTTGTAGTATTTATGGTAAAATCTGGGCTGTTTTTCAAAGAAGGAAGTTTGATTTCCACTGAGAGGAAAGTGAAGAGAGGAAAGCGAGGAAGCAGGATGTTGTTGTTTTATTTGTTCTGACTGGACAGCTGAGGTCATGGGTTTCAGGCCGCCACATCTGTACCACGATGCCCAATGCTGGCACTAAAACGTGTACATTTAAAAAAATTAATAAGCACCTCAAAACTGTTGAATGGTGCTTACATTGTGCCCGCTGAGCCTTATTACTGGAATGTATCATGCGTGGCTTCAGTGAACCATGTCATGGATTCCTTCATATTGGGCCTGCAGCACAAGCTCCTCTCAGAAATAAATAAAATACTGATCGTGAGACATCAGTCCGATTGCCTTAACTGCTCTTTTCAGGGTGACGCCACAACCACACCTATTTATTGCCTTACATTTACTTGAAATTGCAAAGTATACTTAGCCTTTTAAAAAAATATATTTGAGCAGTTTAATTTTAAGAAAAATTCTACTTCTGGGTTTTTGCTTTGCTGAATTCCAGTTTACTGGCACATTCGATGCATTTACCTTTTATTAAACATTGATTTGATACGCTGTAGGCAGATATATGTTCATAATTTGTAATAAATATAGTTGTGTGCAAGTATGCATGTCTTGCACCCCCCAATTAACACAGACCTATTCCAGTCTTGTTTGCATACTAGAAGTGTGCATAGCTAGACACATTCGACAAGCCACTGACGCAACACTTAGCAGTCACAGTGAAGGGCGCAAACCCGAAGCACATTTCTGCGTATTTTATGTCCTCTCTGTGTGTTTGCTGTCTCTCCCTCTGCGTGTTTGATGTCCTCTCTCTGTCTGTATTTGACGTGTTCTCTGGGTGTGTGACGTCCTCTCTCTCTCTCCTCTCTCCCTCTCTCCCTCTCTCTCTCTTTCTCTCTGTGAGAGGGGAATGAGCCGGGCTTTTTTGAGCGGCTCTCTGGAGCTCTCTCTGGCTACCGAGGCATTCAGCCCTCCTCAGGATTAATGAACTCTTATCCCCGCAAGTATGTCAGAAAGCAGCTGTAAATTGATATACGCTCTTAGTGAAGGTGCCCATGGCTCTGATGCTGGGATTCTGCTCAGTCATTAAAAGAATCTCTCACAGGGCCACGCGACCTCAGCTCACACCGCTTTCGCTCGTCTCGCACACTCTATGACCCCTCCGCACCAGTCTCCCCGGCCAAACGCCCCTACTTCACCTCCCACTTTATGCTCATTCTCTGACTTTTCCCCTTATACTCAAATGTGGACACTTTTGCTCTGTACCCGAGATACTCAAATCAGGCCCCTGGGGCCAGTAGTACTGCTGGTTTTCATTCTTCCCCTCTAATCAGGACTCATTTAAACCTGAGACACCAGGTGAGTTGAATATCTGACCAATCGGTGGCATCAATCAATCAATTAACTCAGCTAGAAAAGAGAAGCAACAGTCCAGCTTTGAGTATCCCTGCCCTCGACCACGTCAGTTTCTGGCTTGAATGGTGAACTAGAGGGTAAATCCAGCATTTTAAAAATCCCCAGCATGTGTGATAATGATCGATATAAAAATAGGTTACAGTTACCCCTGGTTTTGAGCACCTCCGTCCTACAGATTCAACCCCATTGCAAAATGAAAAATCGGACAGAAAAGAATTAACAGCCTACACCACCCTCGACTGCAGCTTCAAGTCTCCACTCTAATGCATTGACTTCTTCTGGGGTCCCTAAATCCACTTCTGCACCCCTCAGTGTTTCCCAGTCTCACATCCCTGAGAGACTGCTTGACTGGAGGTGTCACATGACCACTTTGCTATGTCTGACTGTTTACGTAAGGGGCGGTTTAGTCCAGGCAGCATGCAATTCAATCACAGCTGTAGCTATAATAATACTGGTAATGCAAACCTCTAATATTCTGTGTGTGTGTACACTGCATGCCCGTGTGTGTGTGTGTGTGTGTGTGTGCACGCACGCACGCACACACACACACACACACACACACACACTGCATGCCCGTGTGTGTGTGTGTGTGTGTGTGTGCGTGCGTGCGTGCGTGCGTGCGCACAAAGAGGAAAAAACCTGATTAAAATGGAAATGTGCTGATGATGCACTTGATACTTGTCCAGAGATTATTATTATTGTATAGATTTTATGTATAGATTTTTGTATTGTGTGTATATGTGTGTGTGTACGTGCATCAGAGAACACTCCATTTGCAGTAGTTGCAGGTGAACTACATGGGCCCAGTCAACCAGAGATGCTGCTCTCACCCTGGGCAAAGCTATGGGTCATTATGTACCATGGCCAGCACTGGAATGGTCAGGATTTAATAGCATACAATCGTGTGCATCTCTACAACAAAAATCTGTGCTTTTTACCCAGTAATATCACACAAACAGTGCAGACGTTTTGTGCTTCAATTTAATTGATTAGGTTAAAATATATTGCATTGCCTGACAATGATTTCTCATTGAAAAGTGCTTAGCAATGGAGATCAGTGCCAATTCTAATGGTCGCTAATCTCATTATTTCATCAGATCTGCACACACCTGTCTTCAGCACTGCATTGTACTGATGACAAAAAGTCATATCTTTTATTGAAAGCTATGGCTAGTCTGTAGTTGTAATGTACAGCTAAGGTATAAACTTACAGAGCAGATGCTGGGCAGGGCTGTTTGTATTGGCGTATCATATTCGGACTACCAAGGAAATATTACACTCCCTGGCCAAAAAAAAAGCCGCACACTCTAATATTTTGTTGGATCGCCTTTAGCTTTGATTACAGCGTGCATTCGTCGTGGCATTGTTTCAACAACCTTATGCAACGTCACAACATTTATTTCCGTCCAGAGTTGCGTTCATTTTTGGCCGAGATCTTGTATTGACGACGGGAGAGTCGAACCACTCCGTAAAGTCTTCTCCAGCACATCCCAAAGACTTTCAATGGGGTTAAGGTCAGGAATCTGGTGGCTAATTCATGTGTGAAAATGATTCCTCATGCTCCCTGAACCACTCTTTCACAATTTGAGCCCGATGAATCTTGGCATTGTCGTCCTGGAATATGCCCATTGATGCGATAACCTGGTCATTCAGTACATTCAGGCACTCAGCTGACTTAATTTTATTGCTGCATAACATTGCTGAGCCTAGACCTGACCAATTGAAGCAACCCCAGATCATAACACTGCCTCCAGAGGCTTGTACAGTGGGCACTGTGCATGATGGGTGCAACAGCAACTTTTATTTTGGCCAGGCAGTATATATTGCTATGATAAATGGAAGGACAAAAAGAGAAGAGTTCAGTGAGGTCACCTTTCCTGTGACACTACAGCATTGCCTTTTTTTAGCTCCATTATAGGGAAATTCAATCTGTGCTTGGACCCACTTCAGAACTCGTTGTGAATGAGTGCATTTTTTGTTGTTGCCATTATCAGAGTTTTTTCCCCTCCATCTAAAACTGCTGGCTCAACGTTTATGAAATCCTAATAGAAGTGCACTTGTTCTAAGCTGGTTAATGCAGGTGCTTCTGTCTGTGTTCCACTGAACTACAATGGTTGCCAGGTAGGATCTGTTACCGAGTTGAATCAGGACAACCTTCTGGTAACCTGCATGTTTACCAAAGTCTGTGCTGAGCTGATATCTGTTGAGTAAGTAAGTAAAAGCTGAAATAAAAAGCTGATGAACACCAGGTTTCCAGGCTCTCTTCCATTGGAAAAGCCATTGGAATGATCAAGCTAGTGCAGTCGGATATGGGACATGGTCCAAGCCGGGCCACTGGGCAGCCTTCAGTGACCCGCTTGCTCCTATGGCTGTGAATCACAAATATTGTGGACCCTAATAAGGGTCCTTGCACAGGTTTTATGCACTTAAAAAATTCAACATTACAAAACAAACAAACCCATAAAAAAACGTTTTGTAACCTCATATGTAAGGTACGTCAAGATAGCCGCAGCTCTGCCGAGATGGAAAAAGGGTTGTTACAAATAGAAGATTATTATCTTAAAAAGAGAAAGATGAGTGTGTAAACAGGGTGTCAGATTGTGTTCCAGTGTGAGTACAAACGGTGTGGAAAGACCTTTGAAAAGGACCATGTTTTGATATGTGCCGGGGCCCCTGATGCAAGGCAGAAGCAGGTCTTAAGCTCCGCAGACGGCGGCCACCTTTCATCTCCCCGGGGTCAGCAGGAAAGGAGCGCAACCTGGGATGTCTTCAGAACGAGCGCGCGACATCTCTTCAGTTGTGTGAAACGGTGAAAGCAACCGCCGAGCGCAGCGTGGAGAACGGAGGCTAACCAGCGCGCGCTGGGAATCTCCTCCCACCGGAGGACGAAGAGCCTCGCTAAATGGATTAATAAGCTTGTGCCTTGTATGGGAATTGTATTCAAGCGAAGGTTGGCTGACTTTTAATCGACTACACTTAATGCGATACCCTTAATGTCAATAAAATTGCTAAGCACATGTTTTTAAGTGGTTGTGAGGCAAAGCGGTTACGGAACCATAAAGGGTGCAGGTTTGATTTCCAGGGAAGTGAAAGAGGAATTTCTTCAATAGATATCAAACTATGTATTGAAATGACATAAGTAACCCTGGTTAAGAGCGAATAAACTGTCGGCTTACTGTTGTTGTAGTGCATATTGGGTTTCCAAAATGCATCTCTATGTCTTTTGACCCTTTTTCATCCTCTGTTCTTTTCTGTCATGTTTCTGGGTAACTTACGTGGGCAGGGAGGCATTTTAAAGCGTTAGTCACACAGAAGCCCTGATCGGGGAATGTGTCAGTTTCTCTGCAGACTTGGGTCTGATTGATGGAGGCCGGCTCTCGCGGTTAATAGGCTCTTCCCACGCACGCGTGCTGTTGCTCAGGTGGAGCTGAACGGTTCAGCCCAATGCCGCCCGGGTCGGGCCAGATGGGGGGTAATTGCTGTCAAAGCGTCTCTGTGGAGCATTGCTCTCTCCTGTGGTTGTCAGCAATTACCCAATGAGCTGGAAAAGGGGTCATCCTGTGCAGCTGCCTGCTACACCCGCTGCTCATGAAGTGTAGCCGTCCAGTGCAGCTGCCTGCTACACCTGCTGCTCATGAAGTGTAGCCGTCCAGTGCAGCTGCCTGCTACACCCGCTGCTCATGAAGTGTAGCCGTCCAGTGCAGTGCCTGCTACACCCGCTGCTCATGAAGTGTAGCCGTCCAGTGCAGCTGCCTGCTACACCCGCTGCTCATGAAGTGTAGCCGTCCAGTGCAGTGCCTGCTACACCCGCTGCTCATGAAGTGTAGCCGTCCTGTGCAGCTGCCTGCTACACCCGCTGCTCATGAAGTGTAGCCGTCCTGTGCAGCTGCCTGCTACACCCGCTGCTCATGAAGTGTAGCCGTCCAGTGCAGTGCCTGCTACACCCGCTGCTCATGAAGTGTAGCCGTCCAGTGCAGCTGCCTGCTACACCCGCTGCTCATGAAGTGTAGCCGTCCAGTGCAGTGCCTGCTACACCCGCTGCTCATGAAGTGTAGCCGTCCTGTGCAGCTGCCTGCTACACCCGCTGCTCATGAAGTGTAGCCGTCCTGTGCAGCTGCCTGCTACACCCGCTGCTCATGAAGTGTAGCCGTCCAGTGCAGCTGCCTGCTACACCCGCTGCTCATGAAGTGTAGCCGTCCAGTACAGTGCCTGCTACACCCGCTGCTCATGAAGTGTAGCCGTCCAGTGCAGTGCCTGCTACACCCGCTGCTCATGAAGTGTAGCCGTCCAGTGCAGTGCCTGCTACACCCGCTGCTCATGAAGTGTAGCCGTCCAATGCAGTGCCTGATACACCCGCTGCTCATGAAGTGTAGCCGTCCAGTGCAGTGCCTGCTACACCCGCTGCTCATGAAGTGTAGCCGTCCAGTGCAGTGCCTGATACACCCGCTGCTCATGAAGTGTAGCCGTCAAGTGCAGTGCCTGCTATACCCGCTGCTCATGAAGTGTAGCCGTCCAGTGCAGTGCCTGCTACACCCGCTGCTCATGAAGTGTAGCCGTCCAGTGCAGTGCCTGATACACCCGCTGCTCATGAAGTGTAGCCGTCCAGTGCAGTGCCTGCTACACCCGCTGCTCATGAAGTGTAGCCGTCCAGTGCAGTGCCTGCTACACCCGCTGCTCATGAAGTGTAGCCGTCCAGTGCAGTGCCTGATACACCCGCTGCTCATGAAGTGTAGCCGTCAAGTGCAGTGCCTGATACACCCGCTGCTCATGAAGTGTAGCCGTCAAGTGCAGTGCCTGCTACACCCGCTGCTCATGAAGTGTAGCCGTCCAGTGCAGTGCCTGCTACACCCGCTGCTCATGAAGTGTAGCCGTCCAGTGCAGCTGCCTGCTACACCCGCTGCTCATGAAGTGTAGCCGTCCAGTGCAGTGCCTGATACACCCGCTGCTCATGAAGTGTAGCCGTCAAGTGCAGTGCCTGCTACACCCGCTGCTCATGAAGTATAGCCGTCCAGTGCAGTGCCTGCTACACCCGCTGCTCATGAAGTGTAGCCGTCCAGTGCAGTGCCTGCTACACCCGCTGCTCATGAAGTGTAGCCGTCCAGTGCAGTGCCTGATACACCCGCTGCTCATGAAGTGTAGCCGTCCAGTGCAGTGCCTGCTACACCCGCTGCTCATGAAGTGTAGCCATCCAGTGCAGTGCCTGCTACACCCGCTGCTCATGAAGTGTAGCCGTCCAGTGCAGTGCCTGATACACCCGCTGCTCATGAAGTGTAGCTGTCCAGTGCAGTGCCTGCTAAGCTCAGCTTGGTGGACTGCAGACTGAAAAGGAGCCGTGGCTGTTAGCATGCATTCATTAATTGAAATCCAATGAATTGTGTGTGTAATTGACTCCAACTCTGATCCACATGAGTAGAACCAAGCGTAAGAAAGCAAAGCATGACAGTAATTTGAGATATTGGCATTTCCCTGGCCATAAGATTATTGACTTGTAAGATTCAATATGGCTCATACATCTTTATGAATCATGTGAATTTTATAGCCCAGTCTGTTTTGCAGAATGCAAATATCTTTTATACCGGGCTGCTGTTGGGCAATAGTTAGTGATGATGATTCACCATGGAAGTGAGAAGAGCTCCCAGCATGCTTCTGTCTCTTTCTTTCTTTCTCTCTCTCTCTCTCTCTCTCTCTCTCTCTCTCTCTCTCTCTCTCTCTCTCTCTCTCTCTCTCTCTCTCTCTCTCTCTCTCTCTCACTTTCTTTCACTCTTTCCCCCTCCCATTCTCTCCCTCTCTATCTTCCTCCCTCTCTCCCTCTTGGTCACACGCTCGTTCTCTCCTACTCTCCCTTGGGTTTGTGCCATATTGAGCTGATGCTGCTCAAACGCACTGAAACAAAAGGGGGAATTACTTCAGAGTGACCTGTTCTCACCCTGGCAGCAGCCTCGAGGGCCACAGCCTACCTATTTAGTGTGCAAGTCCGGGATCTTGTTCACTCGCATTTGTGTGTCACTGTAATCGTGAGAGACACACGTTTGGCCTTCGCCAGTCACTGTCCTTCTGTGTCGGAATTCTTAAACACTGACAGTGGCTGAGCCTGTTGGGCATGGCGTGTGCTGGATCTTTCTTGGGTGATTCTTGTTGGGATTCAAATTACAGGACAGAAAGAAGAGAAGGGGTACATGAGCTTGGCATGATTGGCCATGGTGAAGCTACCAGGGAAATTTCAGGGGGTAGTTTAACTAAAGTGTGGATTTGACTTAAACAGCCCAGAGCTGGAAACAGACTGTCTGAGATATTAAAAGACTGCAGGGATGTTCTTTAACAAGCCCTAGGTGGAGGACCTGCCTGTCAATTGAAGTGTTACAAACCAAACCAATAACATCCTGCCACACAGAGTAGAACTGGTGCTTGAGAATGGCCCAGCATTAACTTTTTCCTCTACATACATTGTTGGTGGTTTAGCTCATGCTATTAAGAAATTAGCTATTATGAAAATGTTAATTGTTTGCAGTATTTTGCGGGAGTGTCATACCAATGTATTGGTACATGACACACTGAAATGACCATGATGAATTGTTTTGGAGTTACTCAGTCTGGCCTCTAGCCTATGTTACCACCTTATTTTTGCCTGCTTGAATAATTCAGAATAGTACACAATATATGAGGGATGAAATACCCAGAGGCATTATGGGTGAAATAAGGAGTTCTTCAGGGGCAATTGGCTCTTGTAAATCAGTGGCTCGTCAAAACCAGAACCTAGTTTTCATTCATTGAATTAATTTTGCTGTGACCCATCCATTATTAAGGGTATAGCCTGATGTGTACAAATATGGAATTAAAATGTTTTTCTAAACATATGTGAGATGTACAAGTGCAGTGTGTTAGACAGGAACAGTGTTTATATTGACGGCAGTGAATGATAATGGGTAGTGTATTATATTGTATTGCATGCACCTCACCACCTTCCTCACCTCCTCCCATGACACACACTAAATGGCCCCACCTACAATTTGGGACTACTGATCAAACCCCACCCCTTATGGAAATGTAATATATTGCACTATATTTTAAATATATTGTGAAGATCATTTTGATATATTTACAATATACTGCAGCATATTCTTTTTCCATAGAGACCCCCTCCTCCCCCCCAGCCAGATCTCACTGAAATGACACATCAGTTTATGATTCACGTGGATATTTGAAGGCTGAGCTTTACCTGCAGACCAGTGCTTCACATATTTATTGGATGTATGGAAATTTTTATCGATATTACATGGAAATTGTTGTAAAGGTTACGCAAAGGCCAACATATGGATTCAGCCAGATCATGTACCAAACTGTAGGTCAGTGCTACTGCATGCTCTCATTTGGTGAGTCCAAAGGTTTTATTCTGAAGGGCTTCTCCTGAATATGGAAGATAATTCGATATTGAGCATGTGGAGCTCAATATGGAAGAGAATTTGATACGGAATATGTGGTGTCGAATTGAAGGAGGCCCTTCCGCTTCAAAGATTTACAGCTCTTAACAGGAGATGAAAAACACCCCTCTTCAAAGAGGCTTTGGATTTTCAGAGATTTCCATCACCTCTATCTGCTCGGGATCAGGTATACATCGATCATTACCCTCATTCTGATTTATCTAAAGCTAAACTGGCCTTGAGCTCAAATGTATTGACAATTGAAGTAAGTCAATCTTCAGTGACTAAAATGGATTATAAAATGTATTTTTTGGGGTGTAGCTCCTGTGCCCCAAAACGACAAAGTGTAGAGTTTCTTGTTCCAAAACCTGAAGTCTGAATTGATACTCTGATACTGATTTTACCATGATTAGGGCTTTACTTGTGCCGACATAGCTTTAGCAACAATAACTGCTTTGTCGTTGCAAAGAGTTTTGCGGTGGTGTATGTGCAGTCTAACCGACTAAATGGGCATATCTTACTATACATGCTCACTCCTGTTTTAACTCTTTTCATTTGTATTTTACTCCATTGAGTGTTTTTCCCACTACCCTCCTCACACCCCCACTTATTTGAACCAATTATCGTCCTATTCTCTGAATTTTTAGTCAGTGATTGACAGCATATGATAACTACCTGTTATGGTGTTCATGAAGCTTTACTTTCCATTTACTACAAATATGCTTTCCGTATGCATACTCATCCACTCCCAGCATGCCTCTGTAGACTGACTTCAGGCTTGAAACCACACCTCTTTGTGATATTTGATTACTTTCTGTCCATTTTCCACTTTGGAAGTCAGCCAGTTAAGTTTGGAACAGCAGCAGCAGGAGCACACCAGTGATCTTCCTCATAGCAGGTTAGAGCAGATTATCTCTGACAGAAGGCCATGCTATCAAAGTGATGGTGTCGCAGTAATGAGCACATCTCACTGCATGATGTCATCTTAATGCAGACTCTTGCATTTTTTCACCACTGGCACTGGCAGTCTTGCTGATCCGTTGGCCACTGGTGACTCACCGCTTCACGGGCTACATCAGACCTGCGTGTAACCATCCAATGAGCACCTGCCCTCCAAACATAAAATACTCATCTTCACAAGCATGATTCTTCACATGATTTTCCTCTGTCAGTCAATGGATAAATCAAACCTGAAAAAGCCACCGCGGTGGTGCAGCAGTCTAAGGCGCAGACTTTATCTGTGCGGTTGTGCCTCGGTCCTGCCAGATCCGAGCATGATCGGTGCCTCGAGGGAGCGGCAATTGGTAGCTGCTCCCGGGTGGGGGGAGTGGCTGTTAGAGAATCGCTGAGCACAGAACGGCCCTGGGCGAGTTGGAATCACGGTCAGGAGCACGAGGAGTCGTGCCCTGAAGAGCAGTTGGCGCCCTCCTTCCTACTACCGGCTGACGGGGTTGTGTAGCGGCGATTTTCTAGGGGTTGCTACAGAGGGGGAATTGAATAAGAATAGGGGTTCAATTGGCTACCAAATTGGGAGAAAAATGGGAAAAAATCTGAAACAAAAAATATGTTAAAAAAATAAATAAATCAAACCTGAATTCAGAGTAACATAGTAAACAGGTAAGCTTCTCGTTCATATGCTTATTTTTATGAATCTTAATTTTTCATTGAACACATTTAGATGCTTTGATTGACTAGCATTAATAGTCGTTAAATAGCTAGTGTACATCCTTATGTCCATATGCCGTAGTATTGATCCATAACCATTTTGAGTGTTGGACATGGAATTTGTGAATTAAAACATCATTTGCACCAATTCAGTGTTTTCAAACCCAGTTACTGATATCATGTAGTAGTCCAGCTGCTTTTTGGAAATCGCTGCACTGTACTAGTGTGTGGAAGCACCCCAAGGTCAGGTATGGAATCTGGACCGTGCCACTGCCAGATGTTGCCGGTAGCCTCACATGGTGGCACAGGTATTAGGATGTATGTGTCCCAAGTTGCACATAAGGTCTCTACAAGCTTAACTGGTGAGCTGCAGAGAACTGCAGTGATGAGCTTGAACACAGTTATTCCCACATAGGTTAGTGTCTGCAAGTATTTCACTTGGGACAAGCATGAAATATTAATATGCAAGTTACAGGCACAATAGAATAGAGTAACTATTTTTCCCAGGGGGAACTTCTGGATATTCAGGATTTAGATAGTTTAGATTAAAACTCGTCTGTCATTAGGCTGTGAATAAGTGTACCTTTGTCATCAGGCTCAGGGTAGAAGTCTTACTGGACTGGCTCGCTCACAGTGGCTTTTCAACGACAGGATGTGCGCTTTCCGACTTCTTCCTTGCAGTGCAGCATGATCCGCTAAGCAATACGCTGACATGCGTCTCCCGCCCGCGTGTGCGTGCATGCTTCATCCCTGTGGACAGGACAAGAGAGAGTTGCCATGTTCACCCAGTGGCCTTGGCTCGCCTGATCATCATCCCTGTGGTCCACCACTGCCTAACCCCGCCCAATGTCTATGGCTCCACACGTCTATGTGGTCCACCACTGCCTAACCCCGCCCAATGTCTATGTCTGGGCACGACTCCAGGTCTGAAGAGCCCCCTGACAGTGCCCCCTCCCCTTTAGCCGTGCCCCCGCCCCCCTTGACCGTGTTCTGTAATCGTGGGAGGAGTCTGAGGCGGAACTTCTCTTGCACCTGCAGGTGCCAGGTCTGAAGAGCCGATTTTTTTGTAAATGAACACAAGACAAGTGCTTGTGGTCTTGGTGGAACTTTTATTAGTTTTTTTTCTTCAAGTTCCATCTATAATCAAAGAGAATAATTTTTTAGGCCAAAAATAAATAAAACCACTATAAGAAAATAACATTAATAATAATTTAAAAACCAGTTTAATTGTTGGTCAGTTTAATTGTTCTGATTCTGCAGTTTTGCACATTTATTTTTTTATGCATTTATTTATTTTTCTTTGTTATGACGCAATATTATGTTCTATTTTGTTTTGAAATGTTCAACTACGCACTGTGTTTATTGTGCAATTTATTTAAAGACATAAAAATGCCCTACTTTCAATGCACGTGTAATAGCGTCTTACTGTTTTTACATTTATTTAAATAGTTTTTATACCAAACAAAATGCGAAATAATGTTATTTTGGTAATTAGAAGGTAGAGTAAGATTCCTTTGAACAATTTAAGTGATAGATGTGCACAAACACCAATCATAGGTCAAAATATCGCTAACTTTGGCCGATTTCGAAAAACCGGAAATGCTACTGAATGAAGAGCCGTTTGGGAGCCGAAAGAGCCGGCTCTTATTGGTGAGAATGCCCATCACTAGCATAAACAGACTTGTGCTGCATTTGCTTTTCTTACAAAGGCAAGTGCAGGGCGGGTGTGTTTATGTGTTTAGAATTCAATATATACGATGAAATTGGCTTTTCACCCATTTTCTGCAGTAAAATGAAACAATCCCGGTATATAGGCCCAGCAGTCACCTTCAGTAGATAATGACTGTTTCAGCTTGCTCAGAAATAATTCCTCTTCAGACTTCCTTTTAGAGACTGCTGCCTGCTTTTTCGCTTCCATAATTTGCTTCCATAATTTGCAGAAAGATAAAAAAGGAAGGATTCCAGATTGGTGGCAGGTGTGGAGCACAGTGGAGCACATTTTACAGCAATGTTGTTTACACGCCAAATCTTATGTTGCTCACCTTCACTAAAGCGTCAAAGCTGAAGAGAAACTGCATTGTTGTTTATTGACATTTGAGTGTTGAACCTGATAGCAAATGGCTTATTTCAAATTCAACATGCTTCAGGCTTTCACGTTAGCCTTGATGTTTGTGTACATAGTGTGGAGATGGAAGAATAATAGGTAGACAGCCTTTTCCTTTTGTATGTCTCCTGGTGGTATTGTTCTGCCCACGGATAATGTGGAGTCGTGTTCAAATCCAGCAGTGTTGGGAACAATGAGAGAGAGAGCAGCATGTTTGTACAGCGATCTTCACAAATGAAAAAGCCCGCCTCGATGAGAGCGCCGCGTTTCGAACAGGCGGCCAGTCCCAGCCCATGCTCTCTCCCTCTCTCTTTCTCTCTCCCTCTTTCTAACCTCACCGGTGTGCTCTAAACAACCGGGCCAGTATTAAGTTCTTCATGAAAAGTGACTGTTGCCAACGGCAACCAGGTCCCAAGTAGTGACTCCGGTTTCGCTGTATAAAAGACCCCTGTGTGCACGCGTGGTATCAGGGGGCAGAGCTGCGAGAGACCAGGCTGAGTAAACATGCTACACCTGAAACAGCCGTGCCGGTCGGCCTCCGAGCACGCCTGGAATGCTGACCCAGCAGCATGCCGTGGCCTCTCCTCCTATCAGCACGGAGGGATTTGTGTATTTCCCCCTCCCTGTCGTCTCTGCTTTTGGCGCCGGTTTTCCTGGTCTTTTTTCCACGCAAACTGCGGAACGACGCAGTCTCGGTACGCTCCGACTTCATCTGGATGCCGCTCGGTGACGCTGGCGACGGATATCCATGTGTCTCTGTCACCGGAAGAGCTGGATGAAGGACGAGCGAGGGGGAGTGGGAGAGGGAGTTGGATTTTTAGCATGGGAGACTAAACGCAGCACTAGCTCAATAGCGCAGCTCCAGTCCTTTGAGACCAGACGGGGTTCTCATGGCCTGGAGACCACAGCTTCACAAAGCCTTGTGACCACAGCACTCCCTCCCACTCAAACGTGAACACTGAGAAACAGCAGGCCTTCCAGGGCCCAATGATCTCACGCAAACTCACTCATATCTGTCTTTAAGAAAACCGTCAATTTAAAAGTTACCGTGAATATTTTTTCAACAAAAAGGTTATCAGTGGATGCACAGGCCAATTAACTCTTACGCAGTGTGGTGATGTATTCTGCAGCTCTGATTGCTGTGTTGTTTTTCTGTTTGTGTGTTGCTAGGAGCATACCGGGCAGTTTATCTCTGGCAGAGCCAGTCACTGTCTCACTAAATAGGGATCTCATGAATGCAGTCTGCTTCAGGAAGTTTCCCCGTCCGCCGCTGTGTCTTTTCTCTATTCGCAGATGCCTGTGAACTCGCGTCTCTCTGCCGTTGTTGGGGTTAAACTGCACCCCAAAGTGCTTTCGCCGGCAGTACCATGTGTCAGAGTAGCGAGTGAGAAAGTGGTGATCTTGCCGCGTCTTGCTCGAATGCGTAGGGGGTGCTTGATGAAGTATCTGTGTTGGTGAATCTCTGCATGCACAGTTTAATCTGAACATGCATTTGCTAATTCAGAAGAGCACCAGCATGCACACAGTTTTAGTCATGGTGTTTTCATGGTGCTGGGAATAAAATCCACCAAAATAAATAAAAATGTGCAGGATAAACGCCATATTCCCACAGACATTTTAAGAACCCTTCTTTGAAAAGCAGAGATCTTATAAATGTGTGCGGGAATATGATGTTTATTCTGAACATATCTAGAAGGTAATAAATACCTAATTGACTTCATATTTCAAAGATTCACTTGTAACAGTGAGGCTCCTTCACTAAAGCAGGGGAATGATGATACCCTAGTGATGGATGTCGGATTATATCCTCTGCCTGCTAGACTGTACCCTGCCCTAAATGTGCAAGAGGACTTTATATATTGCAAGAAAAATACAAAAAAGCCTTTGTTTCTATCTCTTAGGACATGAGCTTATTTATTTATTTATTGATTTTATTACTTTTTTTCTTACAAGACCTATGGGCTGATCTATTGACCAATCTATAGAGTGACTCAAACCATGGTCTGGTTAGGAATATGGTTAGGTACCCAGTATTAATTGGAACAGTTTAGCCTGATTTTCATAGATCTAATACAAAACCATGTACAAAATACAATTATTTTCTTTAAAAAAAAAAAAAATTTTTAGGGCTTCTCATCTTTTATTGGACAGCACATTGTAGAGACAGGAAGAATGGGGAGCGAGAGAGAGAGGGAGAGACATGCAACAAAGGATTTGAACCGCCGACGTCGAGGCTCGCAATGAGCATGTGGATAGTGTCCACCCCCAAAATGTAAATTTCAATACAAACCGCAAATATAATTTAATAGAAACTGTAAGTATGAATGTACAAAATTGCAATATAATGCATAACCACTACTGTCTGAATGTGTCAGGAATGTGGTATACCAAATGTTAATTGTGCAGTCTGATTACAGTCTCAGTTCAGCCAAGTAGTTTTCTGGACAGATGACTCCAGTGATCATGTAAGAAGCTGCAACTTTAGAAGGCAACAGAAGGTAGAAAAGGACCGAGCTCTTCTGCTGGAGGTTTCTTCACCTCAAAGGGGCCCATGTCCTTCCCAGGGGATGAAGAGTCCAGGGCCGCTAGCTGTAAAGGAGAGTAAGACACATGTGTGGACAGGGTAAGATGTGACTCTATACTGTAGCTACATGGAATGGTCTGGCGAATGGCACAGTCTGCCAATATGAACAATCCTGTGTAAGTGTGAACAATTGGAAGCTTCTGGAAAGAGTGTATAAAATGGGGACTGGTAGAGAGGAAGACGGCAAATCAGGCAGCAAATCTGTGGATGATTTGGATCTGTGAATGATTAGGAAGACTGGGTCGTCCAGTCAAGAAGGCCTCCAAATCATTCCAGTTTGAAGTGGACGAAGAGCTGCATCATCAGAGTAGATGGTTGCATATATGGTATGAAATATATGCAATGTTTTTGATGAGAATTTTAATCTCTGGGTTGTTTGAAGTGAACAACTCAAGATCATACTCTGATCGATGCCACACTGTCCAAGGAAAAGGTGACAGCTCCAAGGTTCTCTGTATTTCATAGCACTGTCTGGTATTACTGCTGGAAGATGGTGACTGAATGATTTATTTAGTTTTAGCGTGCCATTCCACAGAGAGACGCCCTGACGTGCAACCGTTTTTTTTATTTTTAAAACCTCACACGGTCCCACCAGGTCAGCTGTGAACAGAGACCCACGTTGAAAGCGGCGGTTAAATGCCACATATTTACCGCTTGTATTTCTATATGCAGAGTCCAGAGGGAGAGGTCGGGCCAGCGCATTCATCTTCAGCTCATTGAAGGATGGTTTTGTTTCATTGACATAATCCTCTCAGTTGGGACGTAAGGTTTGTAAACAACCACTTCCCTCAGCTGTAACCCTGCGCGCAGCCCCGGCTGCACCGCTTTGGATCCCAAACCAAAATGCATTTCAGAGGTTTGGAAATATTTGTAGAAATATTTGATGTTTATTTGGTCCTGGGCGAGGATTGTGAAACGGAATCATTGCCCGTGGCAGTTTCCAGGAAACAGAAAACCAACCATGGTTATTGCTTTTGATGGAAACCTTTTTTTAAATGAGAACTTTATATGAAGTATATATTTAGATATTCTGCTCCTCTACTTTTGAGATCTTATTTGATTCCTGTAGGGTGTTTTGCCTGTGGTATGTTTGCTTGTTTGTTTGTTTGGCTCTTTAGTACCAGTATTGATCATGTTAGTTCTGATGTTAAATATTCAAGTAATATATTCTTGCAGATAAAACCTAATGTGTGTTGACCAGTCAGAAATAATGGCCAAAATGGAATATACTGATAAATATACAGTACATTTTTGGATTTGTTGAAACATGTATTGATCTTAAAGCTGAGACTATTTGTATATTTTACAACATTTTATGAAGTGTTGCAGTATATTAAACTATATTATATAATATATCATACAGTACTTAATAAATAATAGTAATAATTATAGTAATAATAAACTTTATTTATATAGCCCTTTTCATGCTTGATATTCAAAGCACTTTCCAAGTAACAATAGGACACTAATGAAAAAGGAATAATAAACATAGTAAAGATTAAAATATAAAATATACAAAAACACAAGTCAGTCTAACACAAGTCAGTTAAAATAACACAAGCTTATTAAAATAACAATGACGGCATGCAGTTAAGAACATAAAAGTACCTGGTAGCCACTACCCAGTACAATGATGCCAACATTGGAGTAATATGTGTCATCTTATTTGTTCTGGTTAACAGTCTGGCAACGGTGTTTTGTACCAGTTTCAGGAGAGATAATGCATGGCCATTTAGTGAATTACTGTGAATTAGTGAATTAGTACCAAGGTGTTTAACTTCAGATTTAACATTTGGGATTAAAGTGTCCAACCCTGCATAAATCAAATGAGACTGCTGCTTAGGGCCCAGTATCAGAATTTAGCTGGAGGAAATTTTGGCTTATCTAGTATTTGACAATTATGGAGAGAAGATATTTTACTTGTATCACCCAGGTTTTTTCTGACATACAATTGTGTATCATCTGCATAGCAATTAAAGGAGATGTCATGCTTATAAATAGTGTTGCCAAGGGGTAGCATATAAATTGAGAACAAAATTATCCCTAAAATAGATCCCTGTGGACTCCGCAGGTAATAGGAATAGCGGAGGACACACATTCACCAATTGTCACAGAAAAGGTAGGAATTGATCCAACCCAGTACACTGTCTTCAAGACCCAACCACTTTCTTAATATTTCCATTAATGTCACTTGATCAATGGTGCAAAAGCTGAAGTAAGTTCTAAAACCAGAATAGAAGATCTATTGGTATAGCAGTTATGAGCAAGTTATTTACTACTCAAACCAGGACAGTTTCCATGCTGTGGTTAGAGCAGAAACCAGGCATTTTTTGCTCAGGAAATTAAGTAGCTGTTTAAAAACAACTTTCTTAAGAACTTTAGCCGGGGGAAGTTTGGAAATTAGCCTATAGTTGCTAAGGATAGAGAGACTAGGCAAGGTTTCTTGAGTATAGGGGTTGAACCACAGCAGCTTTGAAATAAGAAGGAACTGTTCCAGTGGCAAGAGATCTATTCATGATTGTAAGAATATCCTTGCTCACAGTTCCAAATACTTATTTAAGAACTCTAGTAGGAATGACATCCAGATAACAGGTTGATGAGTTCATATGCATAACAGTCTCAGTCAGCTGCTTGGCAGTTATCAAATCAAATGTTGTAAATTGTACCGAACCCTGAGGGACTTTGACCAGAATCTGATTCCAAATGTTATTAACCTTATCAATGAAAGATTTTTAGGAAATTCTCATACATAACATTAGATGAATCACAATGTACATTAGACAAAGTATGAATTATGCGATCATTTGTGCTAAACAAAACTGGAATTACTCTTATTTTCTGATATAATAGAGAAATATTTGGCTCTTACAATCTATACCACTTTATTGTATTTCAGTATAAGGTCTTTCATTGTACAAATATCTACGTATGTGCAGTTTAGAGGCTCTTCATTTCCGTTCCAGCTTTCTACACTCGCTTTTGATTTTGATTTATCCAAGGTGTACTACTCTTAAAGTTTCTACTCTCATGTTCTCTTTCATTGTAAGTCATTCTGCATAAGAACGAATGTAGTGTAATGTCATATATTTTCAAATGTATTCTAATTCTGTAAAGGTCCTAGCTGATTCCAAGTTCCCCATCCCTTATCCTGGTACAGGGAAAATGCATGCGAGGGAACCTGTGCTTGCAGCTCCCCGTTGCCTTGCTGGAAAGAATGATGAGGGGAGATACTGTCAGACTCCATAAACATTGTGTCCTGAGTGTCTCTGGCTCTCTGGTGCGATTGACTGCTGGAGAGCGTTCGCTAAGACAGTCGAAGACCCTGCTCCCAGTTTTTGTCCTTGTTAAGTAAAAGAGCAGTTCTTGCAGAGACAGGCCATGGTCTATAGGCAGGCCAGTGTACACTCCGTCAGAGGGGTAATCGGAAATAGAGAAAACGTAAGTGCGCAGTTTAAAAGCCCCGGGAAATATTAAGCCGTTAATGGCAACTTCTTGGATCAGATAAGACAGGCGGGATCCCTGTGTCGAGAGGCCTGGCATTAACCAGACAGGAATGGAGTCCCTTGACTGCCAGGAGGATCCGAGAGAGAGAGAGAGAGAGAGAGAGAGAGAGAGAGAGCTTTGATGGGTACAGCTGTAGTACAGTGCACTGCTATGCTCATCGAGGCCCTTTGCATAATAACAGGAAGTTCTCAGCTAAAAACAAAAAAAGATAATTTGTCTGCCTGAATGCCACAGCCAGGATGCCAAAACGAAGGTTCAGCTGCAGAAAAAGTAATTTTTCAGCTCTTGCCCTAAGCGGGAATTTGACCGTGGTCATGTTCTTTGCTTTCGTAACCCCCCAGTCCTTAATCACTAATTTCCCATGCTGTGTTGGGACGTATGCGCTCAATGCTACAACAGTCTGAAGAAGTTCTTCCTGCTTTATTTTTTTTCCTGCTTGCTTTTTAAAAGATTTTTCCAGGACTGAAGATGGATTAAGAATCATCATCTCCCCTATGCTGCCTCTCCAAACGTCACAATTCACGAATCTCCTTTTTATTGCGTGATTAAATTATGACACACAACAAGTGCTTGAAGAGTCTAGCCATCTTGTTTAGTTTTATGGCAGAACCCAGGAGTGTAAATCAGTGCAGGAGCTCTAAGCAGTTATTTAGTACAAGGGAAGAGGAGTCCTCAGTCGGAGGCATACTTTAGAGAGGCAAAGGGAGGTACAGGTCAGAGAGAGAATGTACGACAGCCTGCAGAAATGACTGTGGTCATGTTAGCTGAAAAACCTGGTCTACTGCTCTTTGGACTTTGAGAGTCATGGTCTGAGTTTTGAATAAGGGCTTGACGTATACTCCCTGCCATTAGAAAGAATTTATTCACTGAGTCATTCATTCATGGAACAGCTTGCCATGATCTATTTATGTGATTTTTCAGTCAGAGTCCAAGACCCTGGCATTATTCAAGATGGATTGGGAAAGAATGGTGGTTTTTCGCTGCCTCAAAATGTTCATTTTAATTACAAGAATATGTTACCTCATGAATTGGGTATCTGTTTGTTTAGCCTGAGGAAAAAGACATTATCTCTAGGAAGAAATCACACAACATTTGGGCCCTATTTTGGAGACCAAATGTCTTCTCTGGCACTGTTATGCTTCTATAAGTAGAAGAAAGCACTGCTGTGCTGTTTGTGAAGAGAAGGTGTCCAGGAAAGTCTCACGTGTATCACAGGCAATATGAGCTCATCTCTGTGAGGCAGTCTGTTTATCTGAAGCTTATTTTCACCTTTATTGCAGGCTGTGTATTGTGTATTACAGAGAGTAGAGTGTCTGTCTCTTATTTTCTGTCTCTGTCACTGTCTCTGCCGACCCTTCCTATACCCCCCCTCTCAAAGCCAGCATTAAATGACAGCTAGATTGCACACACATCTCTGAAGAGACAGGTATTGACAAGTTATTGTTTTTTGGACACTTGCTCCACCTGCTCTGTGAGAAAAGCCAGTCTTTTTTCCACACAGATGGACGGACACACAGACAGACTGTGGTGGCTGCAGTCTGTAGGCCTTATTGCATTTATTTGTCAGGGACCATGTGGCATGTACATTATTCAGCATATGTGTTTCCACTGACGTATCTTTACAGATTTAGCCGAGGCTCATGTTCCTCTGCTGTTCCTGGGCAGGTTACAGTCATAGAGGTACGTTAGCCGCTGGTACAGTCATAGAGGAACGTTAGCCGTTGGTACAGTCATAGAGGTATGTTAGCCACTGGGCTAAGGTAGAAGCCCTTTTGCTTACCCTTCCATCCCATCCACCCACAGCACAACAGACTTTGAACCGAAGAAACTGTAATTTGTTTTCCATAATAAGCATGTCATTAAATAGATTTCATAGTGCCAATAATAATGTAAATAAGAATATCAACCGATCTTTCTTTTATCAAACGGATCAAATTAAAGACTGAAGTGAATCAATAGGCTCCTAATTGGTGAAAGTGTGGCCACCTGGCTACTTAAACTGACCATTTTGTAGATTATGAAGAATTCAAAGACAAAGCAGAGGAGAAAGAGCAAAACCAGCATTGTGCTAATAAGTTTAAGTAAAAAAATATGAAATAACTTAAACACATGTGTTCAGCATCCTTAATAGAGCAAGACATTGGCTGTAACAAAAACCAGCATACACAGGGTTCCCCCAGGGCTGAGTCCAAGAGCCACTGACTGTCTCAGCGGTCCCAGTTCATAACAGGTGTTCCTTGTCCTACATTACAGCTATGAACATTCATGAAGAGGTGTGTGCAGGGATTGAACATCCATTTCCACTGCTAGTTTCCTTGTTTGTGCTCCTTAACTCATTTAGACCGGATGCAGCATTTTTGTGTATATACCTTTAAAACCAGGTTGCGCAGTTTGCGTGTATATCCCTTTAAGACCGGATGGGACGTTGAGGTCGCTTTAGACGCTGTCATCGTTTTCAAGACACGTGACCAATGAAATGCATTGTGATTCGCTGAAATACACGTTGGGAAGGTGAAATGCGTATTATGGGATTTTATTTTTTTTGCGTTATTGTTAGGCAGATCAGTCTGGAAAGGCTGGATAGAGATCCATTTCTGCTGTTAGCCTCTTAGCCTAAAGTTGCGCTTCAGATAGTGACAATGATTGATGACTTGAGCGACGGGAGTGACAGTGAAGATGTCGAGTACAGCAGTTACGTTGATGAAAACAACAATGAATGAGAAGATTCAGACCCAGATGATCAATTTCAGGTTAAAAAAAAATGTTAATGAACATTAGGGCAAAGGCAAGTATGTCCCAATAAAAGCCAAACGTGTAAGCTCTCAAATGGTTTTTAATTCATGTTTCTATCTGCTACAGAGGCTGAGAAATAAAGGTTTTAGTGAACGTGTGTTTTTAGGGGACGTTTTAGGTCTAAGTGGGTTAATTAATATTTGTGAGATGATTAAAATCATTTTAGCTTCAATGGTAAAGGGAAAAAAATTTCACTGTTAAGAATGCAGAGCTGACCAACTGGTGTGTCTATATAATCAGTGCAGTGGCATGGCAAGGCCAGATGTGTTGGGCAGCTAAAACTGTGCCCTCCCAAGTCTGTTCCAGTTAGCCTCAGGATTCATTGTAACTGTAATGCCAGCTCCAACCTAACCAACCTAACAAAATGTGCAGAGATTCCACTTTCCTCTGATTCATTCCCTGCTCTTTAAGGTGCCTTTCTGAAGCTCTGTTTTCAGCCAGTGTAATGCCACTCATCCTTGCCCCCATGTGCGATGGCACCATCTTTGGTTCCCCAAGTCACAAGACTGCTCACAGCCCCCTCCTCCAATGAGAGCGCTAAGATGCCACTATTTTGGGTCATGGCCATCTCTTTTACAGAAAACTTTGCCGTCGTCTTAAATTCACAGACATTTTAGCCAGCTCACATAATCTGTTGTGCTTATCGCCATGGCATTATTTACAAATTGTTTGTCTTATGATGGACTCATTTGCATGTGTTGATTATGGAGTGGCCCTGTCGTTCCGGTGTTTGATTATAATGGAGGCATTTGGTCCCTTTGCTTCTCTCTACAGCACAGCAGAGCTGGAGATAGTCTCTGCTGATAAGTCTGTGATCAGTGAGTCGGCCTGCTGAGGTTGCTGAAGATGCCTGAAATGGAAGCACTAGCATTTCCCCCCGCAAAACCTCCCAACGTTAATATTATTTTAAATATTTGCAGCTCTGCTTTAAAGATGCAAAGGCAGTTGGCAAACACTAGGGGAAGGACTGGCATTGATCAGAAAGGGCCTTGTCCAAATCTGCTTTGTTTTTTTATTAACTCTAATGCGTGCAGTACACATGAGCGCATGGTGCATCATGATTACGTTCTGCTCCTGTTATGGTGACCTGTGGAATTCGGTAAGACTTGGCAAAAATAAAGGAGTCGTGCAGACCGGGGTTATTTTATGAGATGAGTTGCATTTCACTTTTGAGATCCATTTGCACATTGGTAGATCCCTTTACAGTTCTCATAAATGCCATTATTCAGCGGTGTGACTTCTGTCGCCCGTATACTAACTGTTAAGGGGAGGCCTCAAACAGAGTTTCACAAGCAACGTAGTATGTTGAGATTGTAATGGGACGTGACGTGAGGTGGGAGGAGCCAAACGCAGCAAGGGGATTCTTTAAGCCCTAGGGCCACTAAGGCGGGAAACCCCGCAGATAAGGGAGGAGACAAGACAAGAACACACGTACCAACGCTACAGACCGGCTCACTGTCACACACTAAAGAGTAGAAGCGCAAACGCCAAGTTTTCAGCAAGAAAACCAAATAAGGCCAATGGAACAAAGCACAAGGTTCCCATACTTCTATGAGCAAAGTGACAGAAGAAAGAGCCAGAAACAACAAACGCCCTGTCTCGGCAACGAGACGCATAAGAACAGGCGAGTAGCATAAAAGGTACACATAAAACACACACAACCAACAAACACTGAAAACGAATAGGAATTAGTATACCAAGGGGCGAAAGGAACGGGGATCTAAAGTTCCAAGGCTACTATCGAGGGCTCGCAGTCAAACGCAAACATGTCCATAGCATCGTCCAAGCTCCATATAAGGAGGGACACACCCGGAGAACGAACAGAACTACAGTTCCAAACAAAATCGTCCCGCAGGTGAAAAGGACGAACAGGACAGCTGCACCGGACAACACCAGCTAAAAGACCAACACGAGTTTGATAGAGAATAAAAGCCCTGCCTCTTGGTAAAAAGGAATGTAACGAGAAGGCGAAGGAACAGAGATAACGTTCCGTGGCTACTTCCATAAGACTCGCAGTCAAACGCAAACATGTCCATAGCATCGTCCAAGCTCCATATAAGGAGGGACACACCCGGAGAACGAACAGAACTACAGTTCCTAGCAAAATCGTCCTGCAGGTGAAAAGGACGAACAGGACAGCAGCACCGGAGATCACTGGCTAAAAGACTAACACGAGTTAAATAGAAAATAAATGCCGTGTCTCTTGATAAAGACCGTCGTCCCATAACTTTAGTATCACACACATGTCCATAGCATCACCCAAGCTCCATATAAGGAGAGACTCACCCAGAGAACGAACAGAACTACAGTTCCAAACAAAATCGTCCCACAGGTAAAAAGGGCGAACAGGACAGCTGTAACAAAAGACCAATGCAACCTTAATAGAAAATAGCACGCACTGCCTCTCAATAACGGGAAATGTAATGAGGCGGAGGAACAGAGATAACATTCCATGGTTACTTTCATAAAAGCGCGATCAAACACAAACGTGTCCATAGCATCGTCCAAGCTCCATACAAGGAGGGACACACCCGGAGAACGAACAGAACTACAGTTCCGAACAAAATCGTCCCGTAGGTGAAAAGGACGAACAGGAACAGCTGCAGCAAAAGACCAACGCAAACTCAATAGAAAATAACCGACCTGCCTCAAAGAACAAATAAAACCCTAAAGTTAGTATGATACAAACGCCCTGTCTCTTAGTAAAGGGCCATGGATCTAGGCAGAACGACAAGCAAAGGACAGACCAGAAAGCAGAGACTGAAATGAGCACACCAAACAGGAATTCAACCTGCAAGCTCAAAGCACCAAGGCACGTACCGCAAAACTCCAATAAAAGCACAACGGAGCAAAATGGTCTCCTTAAAAACCTAGATCTAATCATATGTTTAAAACATTAAAAGGGCAAAATAAACCGCACGCAGAACAGCACAACTAATACCAGAAAATACACCACAGAACAAACAATCACAATCAACAATTAACAATCAATATCGAAGCCCAGAACAAAAGGAACATGGGCTTAAATAGCTCACCGGCATTACATCCCAGCTGTGAACACTGATTACTTACTCCGTGAAAAGAAGGGACGGAGCCAAAACTCCACCAACGGAGCAGCGCCCACGTGTGGCAACCGAGGAACACGACCGCAAGGGAAAAAGGGTCATAAACCATGACAGAGATATAATCGCATAAACCAGTTGCTGTTGGATGAGGATCTTCTAGGGCTCAGTTATGTTAAACTGTGATGATTCTTGGGTCAGAAAGGGATACATATTTATGTTTTCCTCATAATCACCCCTATGAAAGACTGGCATTGCTGGCACGTAGCTGCCTCTGCTACCACAGTGTTTCTGGTGGCAGAGTTTTGCACCACTACGTTTTAAGCTAGCAAGGGGCTTTTTGAGTCCTCACAATGGATATTTTCTCTCCTGAATTATTTTCTTGAAAATGTAAAAAAAACAGAATCCTTGTTTGCTTGGAGGTCATTCACCTTGGTTTGATTGAAGTGGGACGTCAGTGACTAAGACCTGTCCTACATTGATTTGATTCCAATAGAGCAACATGGTAAAATCACATACAGTATATGCCTTGCAGGGTTTCCCCCAGGAAAATAGTAAGTGGAGGCTGAAGTGCCTCAGGGGGTAAGCAGCGGTGGCGTGAAGTGGCGAGCCATGGTATTCACAATGTATAGCCTACACCAGACCTGGTGAAAACATGACTACACAATGCCAATTTTGTTAGTGCCACAGTGCCTTTTTTCCCCCTCCAGGGAGATCTAAGTTTACGGTCTTATTGATTTTTCTCTGATGTTTCCAGAGGTACTCGTGAATTCAGCGGAGGGGCAGCGCCTCTGCCATTAATACCTGCGGGAAACCGGTTTCTGCTACTGTGTGTGTATGTGACTGTTTGTGTGTGTGTGTATATATAAATGTTTATACATAATAATAATAATAATTAAATGTACAGTGCCCTCCACAATTATTGGCACCCCTGGTAAAGATGAGTAAAAAGGGTTATAAATAAATCACCTTTTGGTGAATTAGCTTAATCTCACACTGAAAAAATTAGAGAAATCCCACCTTTAATTGAAGTAAATTTATTCTAAGAAAAAAAAACATAATAAGAAATAATTATTTTTAACAAAACCACATGTGCCACAATTATTGGCACCCCTAGAAATTCCTATGAACAAAATGTAACTGAAGCATTTTTTCCATTTATATTTTACGTTTTAAAGTTTATCAGAGTGTTTAGGAACTTTCAAGCAGTAATCCATGACTTCCTGTTTCACTGGGGTATAAATATGAGGTGACACAGAGGCCATATTCCGTTATTCACACATCAACATGGGAAAGATAAGAGAACACACAAATCAAATGAGGGAAAAGTGTGTTGAGCTTCATAAGTCAGGGAATGGCTATAAAAAAAATAGCTACTCACCTGAAAATACCCATATCTACCGTTAGGGCAATACTTAAAAAGTTCAAAGCAACTGGAACGGTTACAAACTTGCCTGGACCCAAGTTTATTTTGCCCCCATGCACAGTGAGGAGGATGGTAAGAGAGGCAAACAAATCCCCAAGGATCACTGTTGGAGAATTACAGAGGAAAGTAGCATCTTGGGGTCATCAAGTCTCCAAAACTACCATTAGATGTCACCTACATGCCAACAAATTATTTGGAAGGCATGCCAGAAAAAAGCCTTTCCTGTCATTTCACCACAAACGTAAGCGCCTGGAGTTTGCTAAACGCTACTGGAACTTTGACTGGAACCGTGTTCTATGGTCAGATGAAACGAAAATTGAGCTTTTCGGCAACCAACACTCAAGGTGGGTTTGGCGTAAAAAGAAGGATGGCTATACCGAAAATAACCTGATCCCCACTGTTAAGTATGGTGGAGGTTCTGTGATCTTGTGGGGCTGTTTTTCCTCCAAAGGCCCTGGGAACCTTGTTAGGGTACATGTTAGGGTACATATAGGACCCCCTCGAAAATGAGATGCTACATCTCAAGGGGCAATCCTTGCAATACAATTTGAACTCCATGAAATACCAGGAAATTTTAAATCTGAATCTGACTACCTCTGCCAGGAAACTAAAACTGGGTCGTCTTTGGATCTTCCAGCAGGACAATGATCCCAAACATACATCCAAATCAACACAAAAATGGTTAACTGAACACAAAATCAAGCTTCTGCCATGGCCATATCAGTCCCCTGACCTAAACCCCATAAAACACATGTGGGCTGAGCTGAAGAGGAGAGTGCACAAGAGAGGACCTAGGACTCTGGATGATCTGGAGAGATTCTGTAAAGAGGAATGGTCTCAGATTTTTGCTCTGTATTATCCAACCTTATTAGATGTCACGGGAGAAGACTCAGTGCTGTTTTATTGGCAAAGGGAGGTTGTGCAAAGTATTAAATGCCAATAATTGTGGTACACATGGTTTTGTTAAAAATAATTATTTCTTGATGAGGGATTTTTTTTTCTCAGAATAAATTTACTTAATTTAAATTTAATTTAAAGGTAGGATTTTTCTCATTTTTTCAGTGTGAGATTAAGCTACTCATCTTTACCAGGGGTGCCAATAATTGTGGAGGGCACTATATATACACAGACAATTGTCCTTTAAATATATTTAATATAAAATGTAATTGAATTGCATCCTTTATAGAGAGAGTGAAGCAAATTTTTCTTTGACTGAATTGCATTTCAATTAGTGAACGTGCTATATGGCTGCTGACTGACACGACGAGGCTGGCCAGGGTGCGCATGGTTCATATCGGCCTCAGATAGCAGATGTGTGTGTGGGAAGCTCTGTGAGTGTGAAGCTGCTCATAACATTCTTTTTTCCCACTTTTTCCACTTTTATTTGTCCTTATTTATGGGTCCATATGTGAGCTTTCCAGGCAAAATGCATCACACTGCCATCTGGATCAAACCTACAATATGGGTAGGCTTGTCATGGGAATCGGGTAATGTACACTCACTTATTTCTATGACTTTATTACGTTCCTCCAAGTACATTAGGCAATTATTTGACTCAAGTTAGAGCTGGTAAAATGTCCAGTCTCCAATTAAACAACTTTTTTTTATTGTTATTGATAACATAATTCCACTAAAACTTAAAAAGGCCGTTTTAAGACAAACAACTCTTCTCTTTTGTAGAGACACATTACCCCACAGCACTGTATAATATGCTGCATTGGAATTATCACTTTCACAACATCTTTACCACTGTCATTAAAATTCATCAAAGGCAACAAGGGAAGGAAAAACATGCTGATTACTGTGTTGTAAAAAGCATGTACTATTTTATACAAAGGATTCAACTAGTGGTCAGATAGGGGCTGAATAGTTAATGCAATATACCTACTCAGCCATAACTCTACAATAATCCTAAATCTTACATTACATTAAATGTTAATAATCCATCTTTCTTTTGCAATTCAAAAATATATAATTTCCCATTATAAGGGCTATACATTTTAAACATTGTTTCCATTCCCTTCTACTACTACTACTGCTATTATTAGTAGTAGTCGTCATTGCCGTAGTGGAGGTAGTAGAGTAGTAGTAGGAGTAGTAGTTGTTCTACTGTAGTATTGAATACCAACACTGTTTATAACGTACAGCCCTTGTAATAGTAAGTACTTCTAGAGCAGGGAAGATGAGCAAAGTTATTGCGGGTCTTTTTAAAACAAACATACTTTTAATGCTGTGTGTGGTTACATAACATGTTGTGCGTGTTGTGACGCAGAAAGAGATTTAAAAGCACAAAATATGTTTGTGACATCTGTAAAAAAGAAAAACAGACAAACCGTCAAAATGATAATTTTCCTTGGATGTTGAAATAATTGCTGGATTTTGTGTGTGGTGGGCCAAGCTGTAAAAGTGAAATGCATTAATCCTTCTCTGGCCGCCAGAACAACTGTGTCATGTTATGCTTTTTTTCCACTATAAATCACTTTTATTTTTCATAATTGGAAAAAGGAACCCAACTAATACTACAAAGTAAACCAAGAAATGCCTTAATGTCATTATGCAGCTGTTCTCTTATCCACTTTGTAATTGAAATGAGATTACAGAAAAGATCAAAACATTTCATTGAATGTGCTTTATCTTGAGGTTGCTAGCTTGTTAAGGAGTGGTTGTGATGGAGCCTCAGAACGCTTGTCGTTAATGGCTTAATGGCCCTCAGAGTAGAGCTGAATTTATAATTACTGATGCATATGCGTGAGAGGAGGACAACACTGTGTTTTAAGACTGACTAAAGATGATGTGTTTGGCCAGAAGCTTGAGCTGCACAGGAGGGTGTAGGGGTGGCTGTCGTTCTCTTGCGTGCTCTCTTGCGTGCTCTCCCCCCCCCCGCCCGCCCCTCTCTCACTCCCTCTTCTCCGGTCTTGGACACTCTCCCAGGCACATATCTTGGATCTTCATTATGAAAACGAGGCAAAGGGTGAGAAACGGATGAATAAGGTCTTCAAAGGAAAATGAAAAGTAATAATCTGAAAGGGGCACTCTGAGACAGATTTCACTTGCGCTGCATGAAAATGAGTACTTAGATGTACATTTTCCAATCCTAGAATGGGTATTTACATACATCACTAAACTTATATTATTACAAGCATTATATTAGCATAAAATAGAGCTGAATTGAATTGGATGAATTTATTCATCAGTCCTTGTTTTTTTTTGTAATTTTACTTTTAATATTGCTTGATAAAATACGTGAAAAACGGCTATTTTAGTTTTATTTGTTGCACTTAGCCCATCTGAATCACAGATGTCTGTCTCTAAGTGGTAAAGCAGTCATTGCCAGCCCTGTCGCTGGCTAGTTTTAGCTGAAACAATGAAACGTTCATTGTTCGGCATTATGTGAAGGTGAGCCAAGGTGCAGTTTAAATAGGTGCTTTTTCACTCTGCTGCAGATGATGGGCAGTGACTCTGCTGTCTTAATTGTCGCTCACTCCGCTGTGGGGTCAGGGTAGAGCCGAGGGGTGATGGAGAGGAGACCCCTTTAGGGAGGTGGCAAGTGGATGCAGAGTGGGGTGGCCTGGCAGGAGTGTAAGGTTTGATAATACAGTACATTGCAGGTATGAGGGTGCTTTGTGTTTTACTCAGGGCACCGTCAGTAGCAGTGCACGGGGATGAGAAGGTACTATGCTACAGTCTACGACACCAATAAATTGGCATGCATACCTTCAAGCATTAAAATAACTAGTTGTTATGAAATTAATTATCATGGGCAAGCTCCCGCTGAATCAACAAGGTTTTATATTTTTTTTAAATGTGAACGATAAATATGAGCACATTAATAAAAAACATACAAACATATAATTAAGACACGTATAATTCAGACTAAAAAATAAAGTTAAATAAATACATGTTTTTGCCTGGACTCCCCATGTAAAACATGCTAAAACCGCATCTGATTGACTAACTGAACAATCCTGTAGAATGGTTGATAACACAATTTTACAGTCATACGGGAATCACTAATCATTGTAGCCGAGTGCTTGTTATTCATGAATTCAACATTGCTGAGGTGGGCATGATAATTTGTAAAACAAACAAGCTCATGCAGTGGGGCTGAGAGATCTCAGCTGTTAAAACCACACCTATGCCCCTCATGCTGCTTTCCTTTCTCGCACTCTTTCATTTTTCAAATTGCATTTTTCCCACCTCAACACGTTTGTTAACTGATGTAATTGGCTTACCTGACAACATACTGGCTGTCAACACAGTTTGAGTAAGACCACTACAAATGTTGTTCAGCAAAACAGCAGAAAAAAGTATTCACAATACCAAAGATGATTTTGCACAACAGTTATATGATATCATCACGAAACATTTTTACAGAATCATTTATTTGTAATGTTCCTTGACATTATTTAACCATCCTGTTAGCTGTTAGCTAAGAAAAGAGCAGTCATAAAGGTAGGCCATCCTGTTAGCTGTTAGCTAAGAAAAGAGCAGTCATAAAGGTAGGCCATCCTGTTAGCTGTTAGCTAAGAAAAGAGCAGTCATAAAGGTAGGCCATCCTGTTAGCTGTTAGCTAAGAAAAGAGCAGTCATAAAGGTAGGCCATCCTGTTAGCTGTTAGCTAAGAAAAGAGCAGTCATAAAGGTAGGCCATCCTGTTAGCTGTTAGCTAAGAAAAGAGCAGTCATAAAGGTAGGCCATCCTGTTAGCTGTTAGCTAAGAAAAGAGCAGTCATAAAGGTAGGTGACATGTCCAAATGTGACTTGTCGGCCAGGTCGTGCCCGCTTTGCCTGTTAGGTGACTGTTGATGCTAAAACAACTGAGATTGCATGCCAGTGATCCGCATTATGGGATTGTCCAGTGCATAGGTGTCAGGATCCAGTCCTGGAGGGCCTCAGTGCCTGCTGGTTTTTGCTGTGTTTCAGGACTAGTTAAGACATTGAGTGGCTGAAGAATCCACACACCAGCCTTAACTGGCTGCTGACTGAAAGGAAACTACAAAAGCCTGCAGACCATGCAGACCATGGATACTCAAATTTGATCCAAATCCGGCCCTGGTTCTCTCTTCTCTCTGAACTGTAATAAAAGCAATCATTTTATTCTCCCTCTTCATAAATACTTTATTTTCAATTGCAACGCACTATCCTTATGTTACCTTCTAACTAAACATTTATAAAGGGTAATACAGAACAGCTCCTGTAAATTTAATTACATTTAGGAATTTAGCAGACGCTCTTATCCAGAGTGACTTACACAGCTTACATTCTTAACATACAATCCTTTTATACAGCTGGATATTTACTGAAGCAATTCAGGTTAAGTGCCTATCTCAAGGGTACAATGGCAGTGCCCCACCTGGGCATCCAACCTTACAGCCTTGAAGTTTTAACTTGGAACAAGACAAATTACCTAGCCATTATGCTGCACTACTGCCCTATAAACTGTTATTTAAGCTTCTTAAATCTTGTTAATAAATAATTTGTGTGTAGCTTTAGTAATGCCGAGGCTATGCGATTTCAGAAAATTATTATGAAAAGCATGAAGTCAATAACAAAAAAAGATTACATAAGTGGCCAAGCACAACTGAAAGGTTATTACTCTACATTACATTTACATCACATTTATTTAGCAGACGCTTTTATCCAAAGCGACGTACAGTAAGTGCGTACAGAGACATCATCAAGATCACTACAGAACAGACAAGGCAAAGCACATCCTTCGCATAATGTAGCAGCTATCCCTAGCAATGAACGTTGACTGTAGTTCACAGTAAGCTGTGGGCAAATCAGCAACACCACATTTCCATTCCAAATACTAGTATAAACTATAATAAACAGACAGGAAAACACAGGGAACTAGTAAACAGGGAACTGATATTCCTAGGTGAGGATAAATGTGTGCGATAAACCGTATATTGATTTTAAATGTAGGCTCAAGCCAAACATTTCATATATAAAATGAAGTAATTTGTTCTAAAAGCAATTTTCCTGCTGAATAATGATGCATGGTGTTCACTGTGGTTGGTTGGCTTGCTACAGGTATCATGTATATTGATTGAATGAATTCCATTGATGGAATGAAGTGCATGGTTACTCTTCAGATACAAAACCAGTTAGAGCTGAAATGTGCTTTCACATGTATCGCCAGAATTCAAATACAAATCCATTTGCACTCAAAATGTGGACGCTAATTTGAAAATGGAGCGAATTTCAGCCCTTCTCCTGGAAAGTTGTATTGGCAAACGTATTCTTGGCTGGAAGAACGGCAGTCAGCACTTCTAGCGAGAGATGGCAAGTTGAATTTGAAATCCTCCCAATAAATCCAACGTAAAAAAAAACAGTTATAGAACACACTCATGCTGCCTCCTCTTTCTTTAATCATCATGACAAATTACTTTAAACATTTATTTTTTGACAAAATAATGATTTATAATTATTATTATTTGTTAACGAAATGATAGACAATTTATGCTGTCTAATGGTTAATAAAAATAGTTACTTTTTTATTCATGTGTTTAAGTAGCTTACGGTTAATGATATGAAACACTTGGCTGTGTGGGTTTATAAAGTGACCTACCAGCATCGCGCTGCCCACACACGTTTAAGAAGGCTACGCACAGAGCAATTCTATTCAACAGAATAAGTAACTGGCCTTTGGCAATCTGACCGCTCAGAGAAATTACACTGATCTGCACAGGACATTTGCACTGTCTTTACAATAGAAAATGGATGCCATTTAGTGAATAGGAGGCCGAAAACATTTCTCATATTTTTTCTTGACTAAGTAAAACTTTAGAGGGTTGTAGATGAGAATTCAAATGACAGATATGAACGGTCTCATGGACTTCAGCATAAAATAGAAGATTTGTTTTACTCTCTGTGTGTAGTTGCAGGTTTTCAGCTGTACGTGAGACTTGATCAGTTTCAAACTACTGTATGATTTGAACCTCAGAACACATAGATGTCTTGACTATTTCATGTCGTGTATTTTTCACTACTGACCAAAAAAATTGCCCAATTTACCAAACCTTATAAAACCAAAAGCACTAAACTGCTGGCAATATTTCTACAAAAAAAATTGCCCAATTTACCAAACCTTATAAAACCAAAAGCACTAAACTGCTGGCAATATTTCTACAAAACAATTGCCCAATTTACCAAACCTTATAAAACCAAAAGCACTAAACTGCTGGCAATATCTCTACAAAAAAAAACAAAGAACACAATGTTTACTAATGTCTACAATGTCTTTACTCATGTCAGTCAAATAGCTCTATTGACCGTGTGAAATTTACAACAATAAAGACAGGAAACAGATGCAGAGATGTATGAGAAACTTATTTTGGCAACAGAACACAATAGTGATGTGTATAGTGTGAGGACGAAGACCATATGCTGAGAGCTAAGCCCTAGGACTGGGGCAAGCCATTAGGAACGTGGTTACTGTGTGTACTGGACTGGCCCGTGTGCATTGATCTTACACAGTAGCACACTGTAAAAAAACAAAAGATAAGTCCATCTTAACAAGTATTTGTGTCTTATATTTCGACTTAAAATCTTATTTCTATAACTTTTTAGCTAAATAATCAATAAGATTGCCAATGACGTGAGACAGTTTGACTCATTTCAAAGATTTGCCAATGGGGTAAGACTATTTCTCTTGACAAACAAAAAGTAACTTAAAACAAGTTCATATTTTCTACTTGAGAGAAAGAAAGATTTTAAGTGTCATTACAAGACACTTGTTAAGACAGACTTATTTTGCAGTGCAAGCACGGGGATGGGAGGGGGGGGGGTTCTGGGTGCCTGAGCACCTGCCCCCTTGCCCCTTTGTCCTCGATGTCCTTTTTTGTTTTATATATTTTATACATCCATAATATTTATGGATGTATAAAAAAATAATAATACATTTTTGCTATGAGTGGCGATCACGGTGTGCAATAGACAAAAACATGGCAGGGCAGTGCTATCTTTAGAGAGCAGTACCAATACACAAAACAAATACAATACTGTAGCGATCGCACCAAGAGACAAGCCAGGCAGGTCTTGATCACGATTCATTGCTGCTTTATTCCTGCGTCTTCAAAGTACAGAACAGTAAGCGCTATGCAAGACTGACCTCGAGCCTGAGCGGACAGCCCTTCTTATCCCCTCTCAGGCCCTTGTATGCAAATTACAGTGCCAAATTCTAGCTAGCTACTTACTGCCTAGGAAATCAATCAATCACAAACATAAACAAACCCAAACATTACAGGGTTACTTCATGTTAGCCCAGCGTTGGCTAACTAACCATGCTAACCACCGCTACAATACAAAAATGCACACCTGGATCCATCACGCCTCCACAGAACCAACTTAGCTCTTGATCATGTGACTCAAGTGCTTCAGTTCCATGCCTCCTGGCCCAATAATTTCAGTGCATTGATTTTCACCCCCTGAAATTCAGCACCCGCCATAGTCTGTACACCACTCCTCCTCCCTCATTATAACTGCTGTCAGTGGTGGAGTATTGTACAGCAGCAGTTGGGGTAACCTCAGGACAAACATCTGTGTGTTATCTTGCTTTAAACAGAGAATATGCTATTACCTGTTACAATCTATAAACATTGTTTTAAAGATCATCAAGTCTGATTCATCCCAATATTTGAGTTTTAGACTTAACAATATGTGTGCAAATCTAAAAATGGTGTGTTCATTGGTACCCACATGATTGGACGGTGATGTTGAGTGGCAGCTGCCTCCATCCTCTCATCCAACTGAAACACCTTCACTGCTTTCTGTTTCAACCGTTAAGTCTAATTTTTACTTTGTCGCACGAAGCTTTCAACAAGTGCGCACACACACAGATACACATGCACACACACACACACACACAAACATACACACGTACACCCCAGAATGTGGGCACTTCACAGTTTGTCAGAAATATCGTGGCATCACCCACATAGGGCAGGGCAGAAGCTGATGAAACTTTAAAAAAAAGAAAAGTTTCTCCATTCCCCAGGACGGGGCGAATGGGAAATGCTGGACTATGTAAAGTGCAATTGGAAATGGTTTTGTGAGGACTGGGGGAATAAAAACAGACATGATGAATGTGTACTTTGTACAGTTGCCTGTAGCTCACATAACTCTGAATGTTGTTCTTATATATTCTCCATCCGCCCCGATTAGAGTGCTGGGCCAGAGGTCGCTGTGCGGAGGGGCCCTTACACTGGAGCGGCAGCCCTCCTGCTCACTGAGTCTCTATGGTCCTGCATTATTAACCCTTACGCTGGAGCGGCTGCTCTCCTGCTCTCTGAGTCTCTATGGTCCTGCATTATTAACCCTTACCCTGGAGCGGCTGCTCTCCTGCTCTCTGAGTCTCTATGGTCCTGCATTATTAACCCTTACGCTGGAGCGGCTGCTCTCCTGCTCTCTGAGTCTCTATGGTCCTGCATTATTAACCCTTACCCTGGAGCGGCTGCTCTCCTGCTCTCTGAGTCTCTATGGTCCTTCATTATTAACCCTTACACTGGAGCGGCAGCCCTTCTGCTTTCTGAGTCTCTATGGTCCTGCATTATTAACCCTTACCCTGGAGCGGCAACCCCTCCTGCTCTCTGAGTCTCTATGGTCCTGCATTATTAACCCTTACCCTGGAGCGGCTGCTCTCCTGCTCTCTGAGTCTCTATGGTCCTTCATTATTAACCCTTACCCTGGAGCGGCTGCTCTCCTGCTCTCTGAGTCTCTATGGTCCTGCATTATTAACCCTTACCCTGGAGCGGCTGCTCTCCTGCTCTCTGAGTCTCTATGGTCCTGCATTATTAACCCTTACCCTGGAGCGGCAGCCCTCCTGCTCACTGAGTCTCTTTGGTCCTGCATTATTAACCCTTACCCTGGAGCGGCAACCCTCCTGCTCTCTGAGTCTCTATGGTCCTGCATTATTAACCCTTACCCTGGAGCGGCTGCTCTCCTGCTCTCTGAGTCTCTATGGTTCTGCATTATTAACCCTTACCCTGGAGCGGCAGCCCTCCTGCTCTCTGAGTCTCTATGGTTCTGCATTATTAACCTTTACACTGGAGCGGCAGCCCTCCTGCTCTCTGAATCTCTATGGTCCTGCATTATTAACCTCCGCCTTTCTGTTATCTTCTTTCTGTACTTTTGGAGGAAGAACCTACAAAGATGCATACATGTTTTCAAAACACACAGAGATGATGTTATGACAACCCAAATTGTCTATAATGCAGAGGCACAGGGGCTTGGACAAGGGGGTTTTATTCTAGGGCTGCAGCAATTAATTTAACTAATCGATTAAATCAATTACAAAAAAAAAAAACAATCAATTCGTATTTTGACATGGTGATCAATCGCTATAATAGTGTAAGATCCTAATCATTTCCCCAAAATGTCCATCAATAAAGGAGCACTGCTGGCTGCTTTATTGAAATGATTTGTATAGCACAGCTATTGCAGATAAATGGGTTCCCTTCTGTGAACATAATTATTTGTTTGAATGTTTTTTTTTCTTTTGGGGGGGGGGTCTAATAGAATTTAGACTAATATAATTTAAATTAGAATTTAGTGAGCGTCTAGTAGAATTGGCTTCATAGTGAAAGCCAATGTAAGAAACGGTTTGTGAGACTCTGGAATGGTTGTCAGAGTCTTCTTCACTGTGTCAATACATTTGTCAGTCAATACGACTGAATGTAGTGAATTTAATATAGATATGATTATTCTGAGAAATTATTGAGTCATCAATAACAGCCCTATTTTATTTGCAGTCGGCACAGAAAAAATTCTGTCCACACACATATTTTTGTCCTTCTCTTCTTGTCTCTTCTTGTCTTTCTTAACAAGAACCACAGAAGGTCAAAAGCCAGCAGACGCCGTGGTTCTCCAACCCAGGGATGCAGATTCCTAGACCAGAATGTGGAATGCTACTGCACAATTATTCTGAGCTCTCCTCCATTTCCTCTGCCCATTCATCATCACACTCTTGTCAGAGGGTATATCTATGGCTACCATTTCATTTATATGTATTCATACAAAGAAGGGGAATCAGGTGCTTTGGAGCGATACTTTGGAGTGGCAGGGCTCTGGTACTGCATAGCTGGGTCCACAGACTCATACAGCAGTACTGAACAACCTGGATCTCCAAGATGGAGATTCCTATGTCACCACATGCAATTTATAGGCAACAGAAATTGCATAGACTCATTTTGTTGCAATGTGACAAAATGATATTTTTCTGGGACACAAACAATATACATGTATCTATTGCCAATTCAGATGTTATTTAAATAAAGGCACATTCAAGTGGTTTTCCAGTCATGCAATGATATTTAATTTCTTTCTGTCCTGACAAGTTCTGAACTTGTTTCAGGTTAGCAAGAATTCAAAACTAAATTTAACCCCCTGTTCTTTCACCTCAGAATACCCAATCATGTTTGTGTTCTGGTCATCATTTTTACTCTTTCTTCATATAGTGTCCTTTATATATTTTAATTAAAGATGTTAATGTTATGAGGCAGAATTTCTTCTTCTCATACCCAACTGCTTTGGGTTCATATAGGTGCACTACTATAAATACCTTATTAGTAGTAGTATAATTTATTTCATATTTCATAAAAATTGTATCTTCCTTCAGCCTGCCCCACCACCACTCCACGTCTATAATATTACGATCACAATATGAAATCAGTCACTGAACCAAACTTGTTTTACATAGTAATTGTGCTTTGTAGGCTGGTTTGGTGGGGAGGGAGCTTGAATCTCAACATTAAAGTCAATAATAGCAATTAGAAATGAAATAACTTCACCTCATGGCTGATTTATTAATGGAAATATGCTGATCCGTCGCATGTGGCTAATTTATTGACCATCAGGAGAAGGATGGGCGCCAGAACAGTGCTGTTAGAGATCTATTCAATAAAACGTCTATCTCTCACAAGACCATGATGCGATTAAGTTAATAAAGAAGAATAATAACATTAGCTAACCAGCAATAAATGCATAAACTGTATAGTGACGCAAACAGTTCAAATGGTAATGAGTGAGTGTGGTACAAAAGTGCAGCTCATCCAGAGCAAGTATGTACAGTATTTAAGTACAGGAAGAGATTCATTGGCAGTGCATTTCCTTATTCTCGTGTGAATGTATGCATACAAACGTGTGCGTGCGTGCATGCATGCATTTATACCTTTGTGTGTGTGTGTGTGTGTGTGTGTGTGTGTTCTGAGGACCTTACTGTCTGTGCTAGACCAGGCTAAGAGCAATGACAGGGAGTGGAGCTCCACATGATCTTTTCCTCTTTCCCCCTGCTCTTTGAACCATGTTCCAGTTAGCCTGGGCTCAGGGGACACCACACCCACTGCTGCTCTCTGCCGAGAGGGTCCAGCTCTATGTCACTGAACAGTATTATGCCCCAGGGAAGGTATCTTCTGTTGTCTGCTCTTTCGGTTTGGGCTGTTCTACTCTGGCTCCCAGGGCAGGTTCTTGTTTCCTTCTCATTGGACATCATCAATGACATCACCCCCTCATCACTGACCAATGACTGGAAAGGAAGCTACTCAAAGCCAGTTCTGATGGTCTATTTCCCACTGTTAGAGCAAATGACTTTTATGTTCACTTACACCCCCCCCCCCCCCCCCCCCCCCAAACTCCATTAACTTCTGGTCTAGTGGTTTCCATGTGTGGGATGTCCTGAAAAAGGACAGTGTCTTTCACAAGCTACTGTGTAGAACCAAAATCCATTTTGACTGCATGTGCATGCCGGAGTAGTGTGGATTTATGCTTGGCATTGCAGAGTGGGCGTGTTTCAAAGGGCTGATGAGCAGTATATACATAATCACTTTCACTACATAGTAATGAATATATTCATAGAGTTAATTAATGTGGAGAGGGTGAGGTGTTTGTGTTTGTCAACGTTTCTGGCACAAATTCAAATCAGCAGAATTTTTACATATTTTTTGCATAGGCATTAAACTGACATATACTGTATATCTTAGTGCGCCATGTGTTATGCTTATAAAAGCTACTACTTCGGTTTTGCATGTTGTAATGTAAGATTGTTGCTACTGTTGTGCTCCGGCTGTGTGTGCGCGCGTGCATGTGTGTGTGTGTGTGTGTGTGTGTGTGTGTGTGTGTGTGTGTGTGTGTGTGTGTGTGTGTGTGCGTGCATGCGTGCAAGCAGCTCACCTCCTTTGACCCATCTTTCCCCCCTCCCCCCTTTTCGTCCATTTTAGATACTCTGTAAAATATCATGTATGCATGCATCACTTTATGATGTCTGCAGAGGAAACCAGCATCACCATAGCTGGATCCCTCATTGCATAGCTCATTGCATAAAAGCATCTGTGCCCTTGAGAAATGTCATTAACCTGCATGTCTTCAGTTAATATCCAGTGGATTGTATGTAAAACTAACGTAAGCTGTGTGAGTTGCTCTGGATAAAAGCATCTGCTAAATTCAAAATAGTGTAAATTAGCACTCAAATTAACACAATTAGAAAATGTGTGTCACCAGCCACAGTTTTTCCTATTTGATCTGAGCTAGGTCACTGCATCAATGTGAATACCAGGATCAGCTACCACAGAAAGACCATACAGACCATACAGTAGCTACCCACTGACACAGACACAGCCCTGCCAACCAAACCCTCCCTCCTAGAGTAACTCTACAGCCAATTATGCACCTCCCTGTAAGGCTGCCAGGAAAAAGTCAGCACCTGATTGGTCAGCATTCAGGTAACAGATAGTGTCACTTAACTAAAACCCAATGCTGTAGAAGAATGAGCGATTTCAGAGGGTGGATGCTTACCCCTTTAAGCCTAAGTCTTCCCTGTGTCATTTGCATGGCCTGCCACAAGAAACAAAAATTAATCACGTCTGAACGGGTTGGTTAGACCAAGGAAGACCAATGGGCCATTCTATACGTCCACTCAGGTGACAATCGTGTGGAAATAGACTACAGTAAAAATATGTTTTTGCATGCGTGTCTCTGTAAGATTGATGCATTCACGGTCAAAAAGTCAAGCGTTACTGGATTCGTGGAAATTGGAGACAGCGGTACTGCCTTACGGAGCATCTGGCTTTTTTTGGTGTTGTGGTGTGTGACTACCATCTTCATATCCGTGAGTGTACACACACTTGCACACATGCACCCCCACTTCTGTACGCTCATTATAAACCTCCCCTACTTCCTCCACATCTCATCCCTTCACCGTAGTAAGACCTTTTATGGTGGCTGATTGCCTATATTTCAGTTTTAGGATCCTTTTATCTGTTACATTTTGAGCTTGTTCCGTCAGTGTCTACGCTTTCATTGTAAAATGTCATTGAGTCTTAACAGGAATAATGGTCACATGAGCAGCTCCTGAAAGTCCGATTCCCAGCACGAGGGTCATTCCAGAAACCTGCCCTTTACTGAAACAGAATGTACTGTAATACATTGCAAATATGTGGACTTTTTTGATGATAAATCAATTTCACAACAGTGTGATATAGTGCAATGTCTGAAAGCAGTAATAATTTAAGTATCTGCCCATTTATTTTGAAGTGCGGCAATATATTTTCAAATATGTTCCATTTTTGTGAGGGTGTGACTGGCTGATAATCAGGGCCAGCCTGTTAAATGTTCACGTTGATGCGTTCGGCCATATTGTTCTCTAGCATGGCGTGGAATGAGGACTTCCTGCACAGTCAGGGCACGGTTCAATGCAGATTTTTCCAGTACTGGCTGATTCCCTTCCTCAAGCCCCCCTGTTTTGACTGGCGTCCCACAGCAAGCTCTGGTCCTGTATAAGGAGAGCGCTGTCAAGTGCCCGGGGGAGGGGCTGACAGGACTCGCCAGCTGCGTCCGTCGGGGCCAGCTCTTTGACCCTGGAGACTGTTTATGTGAGATTCGCATGCTTACGCCCTTTTCTCTCCCTCGCCTGAGGCAGGAAATGCACTGACACTGGAGCACTTCCTCCGCTGTTTGCTTTTTTCTTTCTCATTTGGCATCTCCAATCCCACCCGAATTTTAGAATGTCCAATTTGCAAACTATGTACACTAAGTATGCTCATATACGCCCCCTCCTGCCGGCTCAGGAGAGCAAAGACGACGCGCGGTGCCAGCCAGCTGCTTCTTTTCACAAGCAGGGACGGAGCAGACCCAATGGTACGCGTGCGCAGCGGGCGCCTGTACGGCCAGCGGGTCGCTCGAGCAATGAACACTGCTATCCCAACTGACTGAATCCCTCCCATATATCCCTTATGCCATGTTCACACAGCGAGCGACTCATGTTCACGCAGCGAGCGACTCATGTTCACGCAGCGAGCAACTCATGTTCACGCAGCGAGCGACTCTGTTCATGCAGCGAGCGACTCTGTTCATGCAGCGAGCGACTCATGTTCACGCAGCGAGCGACTCTGTTCATGCAGCGAGCAACTCATGTTCACGCAGCGAGCGACTCATGTTCACGCAGCGAGCGACTCATGTTCACGCAGCGAGCGACTCATGTTCACGCAGCGAGCGACTCATGTTCACGCAGCGGTTCACGCAGCGAGCGACTCATGTTCACAGCAGCGAGCGACTCATGTTCACGCAGCGAGCGACTTGGTTGCTGGATCGCTCAAGTCCACTATGCTGAGGGCGGGGTAAGAGCTTCCCGCTGTGCAGCGACACATTTTTGATGAAGAGAAACAATGGCAATACACAATCTGTCACAGATGTATTTTGCCATATAACCTATTTTTTATAGTTATGGTATGACATTGATAATTATTATTTGTTCTAGCTAGCTAGCGATATAACTGTATTTCTAGCTGTTTCTCTCCCTAGATAGATAGATAGCCATATCTCTAGTAGTGTATAAAACTATAAAACATGTTTATAGGGTTGAGCAAAACAGGGTAGGCTTGGACCATAATTATTAGTTTACCTTCCATTGCTGCAATGATTGAAGTGAGGCGGAACAATTATTCATGAAATGGTGGTATATCGGTTTGAGAAATAGGAAGCGCAGAACTCTGATTGGCTGTTACGTGAACAGTTTAACTGCGTGCAACATTTATTGGCTGATTTTTGTTGCTCGGTTGCCCAGACGACTGGCTGACCGAATCGCTCGCTGTGTGAATGGGGGGTTTGACGACACAAATATTTGGATTCGATGCAAGACCGTGGTGCTCACTCATCAGCACTTTTATCGAGTGAGCTATCCAGCAGCGTCCCTTCACCATATTAAAACATTGGTGCGCCACCGGAGAGCACCACCTAGTCCTCGGTGTGTTCCGCGCCACAGCAGCAGGCAAACTGAACCTTATCGTGGTCTGTTATTAATCTTATCACTGTATCTATTATTAATCTTATCACGGTATATATTATTAATCTTATCACGGTGTCTGTTATGAATCTTATCACGGTATCTGTTATGAATCTTATCAAGGTATCTGTTATGAATCTTATCACGGTATCTGTTATGAATCTTATCACAGTATCTGTTATGAATCTTATCAAGGTATCTGTTATGAATCTTATCACGGTATCTGTTATGGATCTTATCACAGTATCTGTTACAAGCCTTATCGTGTTATCTGTTGTAAATCTTATTGCAGTATCTGTTATGAATCTTATCAGGGTATCTGTTATGAATCTTATCACAGTATCTGGTAGCTTGGGTGCCACAGACTCGCTGCAGTACCATGGCTCTTAGTCTTGGGTTGTAGTGCTGGATTTACGTCCATGGCTCTGAGGAAAAAAACAGATTTTTATTGCCACTTGCGCAGACTTGTGAAAGCCAAGACTGTGTGTCATATATAATGGGAATCAGTCTCTCTTGCAGCGAGATTCTCACAGGTTTTCATATCTCATGAATACTCGTATGTTACGAAATGACTCATCCCCATGTATTCTCAGTCTTGCTCATATCCTTTTTTCTTTGGCAGACATCCTTATGGGTGGTAATGGGTAACTGTACCATATGGCATGCTTGGTATGATATTCTGCTCCATAGAGATGCCTTACTGGTCAAAACAAGCATAGCGACCGAGAGCTGTCAATGTGAGTAACAGTTGTAGTGTAGGCAGAGGACCCTTGCGATATTCACCTCCAGGCTTAACACAGTGCTTGTTTCTCTCTATAGACAGTATAGGCAACTGATGAGCTGAGAAGCAGTTCATCACACGTTCTTCTGTTCCAACAGCTTTAAACGTGCCTTCATGTGAGCAGTAGGCTGTGCGAGAGGATCCCTTACACTGAGGCCGATTCTGCATTCCGCGGAGCAGCGTGCGTTCCCCTAGGCGGCGGCGGTGATGGATCGGCGTCGCCGCGCGCCCCACACTTCCGGGTGAACGAGGTCCGCCTCGCGCCTGTTGCCGTGGCGATGGAGCGAACCGTTGGCATTGGCACGCTCGCCCCCGTCGGTCCCCCTGCTGACTTGCGTATGGGGGAGCAAACGGCAGCCCTGCTCTCGGAAGGCAAACAGATACCTTATCTCCCTTAGTGTCTCACTCAGGAATTTGGGGATCAGGTCATGGAAAGCCCCCGTCCTGTCGTGTCTTATATAGGCCCTTCTCTCTCCCGTCTTTGTTGGCTTCACCTCATCAGTCAGCCTGCAATGTATACACTCACAGTTTCCAAGTTGTGTTTTAGCCATTAGAAATAAAGTGCGGCCGTATATTAATGATAAAGGAATGTTAACTTGCGCATCTCAGTGACCTTGTAGAAATACATGGCTTCGCATTGCAGTCTGAGTGGAACATTCTTCTGAGCAGTAGTGGATAGTCTAACCGACTCTTAAAAAGCTTTGTTGTTTCGGTGAGGTAAAAAGGCTTGTAGGCGCGGTGTGCGTATGTTTGTGTGTGTGTCTGAGTTTCTGTGAATGTGCACACGTTTGTACATGTGTGCACGTATGCGAGCAAGTGTGCCTGTATTTGCATTTTTGGGCTTCTGTGTTTATGTGTTGTACATATGTTTATGTGTGTATCCATGTGCTTGCAGATTTTCATGCTGTCTGTGCGTGCATGTGTGTGTGTGTGTGTGTGGGGGGGGGGGGTGTGAGTGCTTGCAGATGTGCAAGCGGGCTGTGTGTGCGTGTTTGTGCGTGTGGCAAAAAAATGTCTGTCTTAACAAGTGTATTAGTCTTGTAATGACACTTAAAATCTTTTTTATTTTCTCTCAAGTAGGAAATATTAGCTTATTTTAATTAACTTTTTGCATGACAAGATTTATATAGATTTAAGATTTTAAAATGCTTGTTAAGATTAAAAAAGTATATTATTTTTAGTTTTTTGCAGTGTGTGTGTGTGTGTGTGTGTGCGTATGCATGTGTGTGCGCGTATGTGTATGTGTGTGCGTGTGTGTGTGTGCATATGTGTGTGTGCGCGCGTGCGTGTGTGTGTGTGTGTGTGTGTGTGTGTGTGTGCGCATTGCGTATGTGTTTGGGTGTGTGTGTGTGTGTGCGTATGCATGTGTGTGTGTGTGTGTGTGTGTGTATTCTACCTCTCTGTGAGGCTGCAGCTGCAGGTCATGTAAGAGACGGAAGTGGCCCCTGGTGCAGGAGCAGGTCGCAGGGCGGTCAGGGCCCCTCTCTGAGTGCATGCTGTGTACACAGTCAGTCCATGATCGCCTCGCTCAGAGGTATCCAGCCATGCTCTGCCTGGGCCCTGCCTTGTACAGACCGTCTCCCCCAAAACACCAGGCTTTTCCATAGAGTGGAAAAGAGAAAATATCCTCCACAAGCAGGGAGTATAACCACTGTTACTCATGTGGAGGGGAGTTTTTATCATTTAAGGTCCAGAAAGGGGAGAAGCAATGTTCAGGATCTCCCTTCATGGCACTGTATTAATCCTCAGTGTCAGAGCAAAGCATCATGGGACTCCCACGTGGTGCACTCCATTAAGGCACTTTATAGCATAGTGCAGTTCCTATGGCCTGAATCCTGTGAGGGGAACGGCAGGGAAAGTGCAGTTCTGCTCATTATATCGGACAGGTTAGAATAGAGCACAATCACTTGATTTATTTGGGAACTGGGAAACTGGGTTATCTGCCTCAGAAATAAAATAGACAACACAAACAGTAAAAACACAGAGCACATTTCATTACATTGATGCACGCACAGCACAGTTGATAAAAAAAACAGACAGTAGGCTACAGTCGGTACAGTGGCTACATAAAGACATCCCAGCACTGACCCCCCCTCCCCAAAAAAAAAAAAAAAAAACATTTTGAAGGCTCTGGAATTCTTACTGCAGTACTGATTGATTGACATTCAGCCATATGAAAAAAACAAGTGTGACTTGCATTAGGAGAGAACACCTTAACAGTTAGCTCCAAAGCTAAAGTTCCTGTCATTTTGAGAGGTTGAGAGGGGTTCAGTGATGGGGTACCCACCCACCCTGCACCTCATTTGCTCAATAGCAGCTCCCTGTGATCCTCCTGTGTTTCTGTACAGTAGTTGCAGAATCTCCATTGGTAGATCCCAGTGTCTGATAGAGAAGTGTTTGGGCGACATTTGTAAATCTGATTGGTTTTATAGTGAAATGATAAAAGCAGCCTTTATACACTGTTTTACACTGTACAGTGCACCTTTACAATGACAGTAACCCGTGCACTGTGTTTAGCAGTTGGAAAGCGCTCTTTGTTTGTTCCCATGCTGGACTCTTATCCTGAGTGGTCAGGAAGCGCAGAAGTACAAGAGACACATTGTCTGCTCACGGCATCTGTTGAGTTGTATCGTTTTTACCTTCGGAAGGTCAAACGTTGCGAGCAGCCAGTCTGACATTTGTCCTACGATGAATAAAAACAAAGTAGGGCGAGAGATTTTGCTTTGAATCACCGCGCCATAAATCATTCATAGCGGTAGCAGGAATTACGTTTGTCTGCACTAACTTGGCAACCCAAGCTGGAAGTTTGTGGCTGTGGTACCGCTGATGTTGTGTCTGAGGAACAGAGGAAGACTTTGCATCAGGGACTGAGGAACAGAAGGAGGCTTTGCATCAGAGCTGGCAAAGCTTTGGATGTCCACTCAGTGTCTGAGACGGGGATAGTAATGCAGATTTGCATTGTCAGAAAGAGCTTTGGATCCACGCTTGTGCAGGAGTGGGCTTGAACGTTGTGTGATTTACGCTCCGGCCCCAATGGAAGTGCGTGCATGCATGTTTTATTTTATTACTTTTTATTATTTTTATTTTATTTTATTGTAAAGCACATTGCATTGGAGGCCAAAATGTGCTATATAAATAAATATACACCCACATTATGTGCTCTGTCAATAAATATGGACTGATTGACTGTATATAGGCAGGTGACTCCCGCGTTTAAAATATCTGTTGAAATAAGGTTTAGACCATTCAAATTAAATTATGCACACTGTACATAAAATCATGATATATTATCTATTCTATAGTTTTATTAATCTGCTTCAGTGTTTTCTTTTCAGGTAGAACAAAAGCAGCGAACTGCCTGGCCATTAAGTTATGTTACAGTCCAGCATGCTGCCCCGGCCATTACGTTATGTTACAGTCCAGAGTGCTGCCTGGCCATTACCTTATGTTACAGTCCAGTGTGCTGCCTGGCCATTATGTTATGTTACAGTCCAGTGTGCTGCCTGGCCATTACCTTATGTTACAGTCCAGTGTGCTGCCTGGCCATTATGTTATGTTACAGTCCAGCATGCTGCCTGGCCATTACGTTATGTTACAGTCCAGTGTGCTGCCTGGCCATTACGTTATGTTACAGTCCAGAGTGCTGCCTGGCCATTACGTTATGTTACAGTCCAGTGTGCTGCCAGGCCATTACCTTATGTTACAGTCCAGTGTGCTGCCTGGCCATTATGTTATGTTACAGTCCAGAGTGCTGCCTGGCCATTACCTTATGTTACAGTCCAGTGTGCTGCCTGGCCATTATGTTATGTTACAGTCCAGAGTGCTGCCTGGCCATTACCTTATGTTACAGTCCAGTGTGCTGCCTGGCCATTATGTTATGTTACAGTCCAGCATGCTGCCTGGCCATTACGTTATACAGTCCAGCATGCTGCCTGGCCATTACGTTATGTTACAGTCCAGTGTGCTGCCTGGCCATTACCTTATGTTTAGTCCAGTGTGCTGCCTGGCCATTACCTTATGTTTAGTCCAGGGTGCTGCCTGGCCATTACCTTATGTTTATGTTACAGTCTTGTGTGCTGCCTGGCCATTACGTTATGGTGCAGTCCAGAGTGGCCATGGGGCCACATGGCCATGTGTCGGTGCAGGACGGATCCCCTCTGAATGGTGTTTTATTGGCGAGTTCCCGCCGCGATGTGCTGCACTCTAAATGTGGTGTGGAAACTGGTGCCCTGCGGGTCGCCCAGCCTCTTTACCCTGTGCTGCGTCTCCTCAGGAGTGATTTATTTCAGCAGCTCTTTCTCCCCGGTAATGAGTTACTTCCAGTAAACTCCATTTGAGCTACTTCTCTCTCTCTCTCGCTCTCGCTCTCTCGCTCTCGCTCGCTCTCTCTCTCTCTCTGTATATATACAGTTGAAGTCGGAAGTTTACATACACTTAGGTTGAAGTCATTAAAACTTATTTTTAACCACTCCACAGATTTTATGTTAGTAAACTATAGTGTTGGCAAGTCAGTTAGGACATCTACTTTGTGCATGACACAAGTCATTTTTACAACAATTGTTTACAGGACAGATTATTTCACTTTTAATTCACTATATCACAATTACAGTGGGTCAGAAGTTTACATACACTTTCCAGAAAATTATGTCATGGCTTTAAAAACTTCTGATAGGCTAATTGACCATTATTTGAGTCAATTGGAGGTGTACCTGTGGATGTATTAAGGCCTACCTTCAAACTCAGTGCCTCTTTGCTTGACATCATGGGAAAATCTAAAGAACTCAGCCAAGACCTCAGAAAGAAAATTGTGGACCTCCACAAGTCTGGTTCATCCTTGGGAGCAATTTCCAAAGGCATGAAGGTACCACATTCATCTGTACAAACAATAATACGCAAGTATAAACACCATGGGACCACGCAGCCGTCATACCGCTCAGGAAGGAGACGCGTTCTGTCTCCTAGAGATGAACATGCTTTGGTGCGAAAAGTGCAAATCAATCCAAGAACAACAGCAAAGGACCTTGTGAAGATGCTGGAGGGAGCAGGTACAAAAGTATCTATATCCACAGTAAAACGAGTCCTATATCGACATAACCTGAAAGGCTGCTCAGCAAGCCTCTGGTCTGATGAAACAAAAATGGAACTGTTTGGCCATAATGACCATCATTATGTTTGGAGGAAAAAGGGTGAGTTTTGCAAGCCGAAGAACACCATCCCAAACATGAAGCACGGGGGTGGCAGCATCATGTTGTGTGGGTGCTTTGCTGCAGGAGGGACTGGTGCACTTCATAAAATAGATGGCATCATGAGGAACGAAAATTATGTGGATATATTGAAGCAACATCTCAAGACATCAGCCAGGAAGTTAAAGCTTGGTCGCAAATGGCTCTTCCAAATGGACAATGACCCAAAGCATACTTCCAAAGTTGTGGCAAAATGGCTTAAGGACAACAAAGTCAAGGTATTGGAGTGGCCCCTCACAAAGTCCTGACCTCAATCCAATTGAAAATTTTTCGGCAGAACTGAAAAATCGTGTACGAGCAAGGAGGCCTACAAACCTTGCTCAGTTACACCAGTTCTGTCAGGAGGAATGGGCCAAAATTCCAGCAACTTATTTTGAGAAGCTTGTGGAAGGCTACCCGAAACGTTTGATCCAAGTTAAACAATTTAAAGGCAATGCTACCAAATACTAACAGAGTGTATGTAAACTTCTGACCCACTGGGAATGTGATTAAGAAATAAAAGCTGAAATAAATAATTCTCTCTACTATTATGCTGACATTTCACATTCTTAAAATAAAGATGTGATCCTAACTGACCTAAGACAGGGAATGTTTACTAGGATTAAATGTCAGAAATTGTGTTGAAGCTGAGTTTAAATGGATTTGGCTAAGGTGTACGTAAACTTTCGACTTCAACTGAGAGAGGCAGAAAGAGAGGCAGAAAGACTATCTTTCTGCCTCTCTCGCTCTCTCTCTCACTGCCTTTCTATCACTCTGCCTCTCTTTCTCTTTCTGCCACTATCTCCCTCTCTTTCTCTTTTTCCCTTCTCTCTTTTATCTCTCTCTTAACCTCTCTTACTCTTGTTTCTCTTTTTTATCTCTTCTCTCTCTAACTCTTATATCTCTCTCTCTTTGCCGCTGTGTCATTTTCTCTTTTATAACTCTGTATCGCTCTCTCTCTCGCTCTCTCACTTGTATGAATCAGGCAGGCTTGTATTAGAAGCATCAAACTGCCATCTGTGCCACCTGTTGGTCTGCCTGTGTTTTGTAAATTGGCGCTGCAGCGTCCCCTTAATTATTGAATTAATTCACTGGCTAATGTGCGTTCTCTAAACATCTGATCCTCATCTCAACTGTTTCACCTCGGCTGCCCACTAGCGGATGGCTGTAGTGCCAATTTTTAGAGCACTGGATGACGGCAGGCCACCATTGGGCAGCTAGTGGGCAGTGTATGTTTGCCAGCCAGGTGAATACGGTCCAGAATTCAGCTGTCGTTTCAGCCGAATGGACTTTGGAGATGATGGTATCTGAAACAGTGAGCAGAACTACTACAAAGGTATTTTCTTCTCTAACACTTCCTGTCCTCTGTGCCTTCTCTGAATATGCATATTAAAAGTGAAACTGCATCACTTAATCAGTTTGAATGCAATACACAATGTGCGCATTCAGCTGGGCTGCCGTCTTTAATTCGATTTTGTCTGTTCATATTTCCCCCTGTGTTTCTTTGCATTTGCATCAGTGGAAGCGTTTTAATGAAATGACCCCAGAAATGGGTAAACAGATTGAGCATTCTGTGGCAAAGATTGATCTCTGCAGGAGGATTCCCCTGACGTCATGCGGAGCCTCTCTCGTGTCCTCTTTGTCTCTGCAAATGAAGGCCTAAAACCAAATGTAAGATCAAAAATGTAAAGAAAAGAAAATAATAGAGAGGCAACATTGTGTTTCCCTCTGTAATGACGTCCTGTTTTGTTTTTGTGTTGCTCCACTGGATATTTCAGTGACACTTGTGTGTGTTTGTTTGGTCCTGAGGTGGTGACGCCGTAGTTGGGGTTCGGGGGGGATGATTGATTCGGCTTTCGGGAGCACCATGGCAGTACACGAGGCCAGCGGTGTGGGGAGGCGATGCTGGACACTCCCCGGTGAAATTCCCTGACCTTTATGAAATGCGAGGGAGGAATTAATCTGGCCCACCGTGACAGAGTATACCGGAGTGTTAAAAAGAGGAACATGAGCAGAAAAATGTGCAGAGCAAAGCAGATTTGTTTATAAGAACTGTGTTTGCGAACTGGCGGTTTGTGTGTGTGTGCGTGTGTGTGTGTGTGTGTGTGTGTGTGCACGCGCGCGTGTGTGCATGTGTATGTGTGTGTATGTTTCAGTGTGTGTGTGCCTGTGTGTGTATGTGTGTGTGCGCGCGTGTGCATGTGTATGTGTGTGTATGTTTCAGTGTGTGTGTGCCTGTGTGTGTATGTGTATGCGTGTGTTTGCGTGTGTGTGTGCGTACCTGCGCGTGTGTGTGTGCATGTGTGTGTGCATTTTGTATGTGCCTGTGTGTGCCTTTTTGTCTGTGTGTGTGTGTGTGTGTGTGTGTGTGTGTGTGTGTGTGAGAGAGAGCAAGAGAGAGAGAGAGGAGGGGGTGAATGGGCAGTGTTGGGGGTGGGGGGTGGTCTGTCTATGTACTGTAGTGCTTTTCTGCCTTTCTGCCTTCTGTCATGGCCGTTGCTGTTTGAACTGGTGCTGGTTTGAAACTTTGAATTAACTTGTAGGAGAACAGTGATAAAAAAGGTGTTATGATCACTTATAGACCAAATATCAGGATGGACTTCATTCCCCAGAACTACCCCTGTACCTGATGCACGTCTGCTCTCGTGTTTATCTTTCACAGTGCCCTGCACGTTACACAGTTGTCTGTCAGTAAGTGCTATTGGATAATAATGTATGAGTCATCTTTAAGGAGCATTCTCATTGCCCTAGACCTCCATTGATTACATTGTAAAGGGGACCTCATATGATTTTAATGGTTGGTTGTTAAATGTTTGGTGCTGGTCAGCTTGAGGTTAGGATGATTGAAAAAATCAGAATTTCCCTTCAGTCCTCCCCTTCAAGGTGTTCAGTTTGGTGTAGGTCAGTCATTACACAGGATGTTTTTGTAAATGTGAAAGGATGTTGACTCTCCAAACCCCCGTCATTGGACGGACACCTGCTGGAGGATTCTACTCCTAAGTATTTAGAATGAGAGAGAGAGAGAGAGAGAGAGAGATCAATTTTCTCAGTGTCTTTGTGTTGCCATTTTTCAAGTTGAAAGTTGATAGTCAAAGGTCAAAGTTTAGCAAGTCTGCAGCTGCAGTTACAAAATGTTGACACTTTTTATGTTGTTGTTTTTTTGTTATGGATCGGAAAAAACACGTTTGCCTTTATTACGCTGCACATGGACACAGCATGGAACTGCTTCGTGCACACAAGAGGAATGGATCCCCACTCGAATTACTGTGATGTCATCAATACCCCACAGTTCTCATTGGCAGAATGAGATCGTACCCCATGTGTCATGATCTCTCCCTTAGGCCTGGTACATACTCTACGCAAGGAACGCGCGCAACGACGCAAAGAGCAACGCAGGGGGCGTTTCTCGTGTTCTTGCGTAGCAAAATGTGCAGTCCAAATTTTGTAACACGACGCAAACGTGTGGTGCAATTCCACGCGTTTCCGTTAGAGGTGCTAAATGTAAATACTGTTCAATAACTGCAGAATTGCAGACTACACACAAAGAAGTAATAATTTCCGGTTTAAGGGTACTCGCTCCAACCAGATTAGCCTAGGCTGCCAACTAGCGGACAGGGCGAAAAGATGCCTGTAAACGCGCGTATAGTATGTAAGCAAAGACCTCGCGTATGTCCCGAAACTGCATTGGCGTTCATGTTCCTTGCGTAAAGTATGTACTAGGCCTTACGCTCAGCCTGTTTAACTCTTAGAGAGATGCACATTTGTTTTTTCTTTTTTTTTTCTTCTAAAATTTTGTTTCTGATTTTTCCCCATTTTTCTCCCAATTTAGTAGCCAATTGAACCCCTATTCTAATTAAATTACCCCCATGTAGCAACCGCTAGAGAATCACCGCTATACAACCCCGTCAGCTGGCGGTAGGACGGGAGGGCGCCACGTCCTCTTCAGGGCGCAACTCCTCTGAGCTCCTGACCGTAATTCCAGCTCGCCCAGGCTTCGAGCCCCCTCCCCCCACCCGGAAGCAGCCGCCAATTGCTGCTCCCACAGGGCGCCGGCCATGCTCGGATCTGGCAGGACCGGGGCGCGAACCCCGATCCTCGGAAGAGATGCACATTTGTAATTCATAATTAATTTGCAATAATTTATGAACTACTGTATTTAAAAAAAAAAAAAAAATACACTTTAAAAAAGCCCCTATAAGACTCGTTAGGATGGACTGGCTTTACTCTGGGTCTGCTCTATGCCTGGAACACAAGTGCGGAGTCCCATTTGCTCCTTGGGCTGTGCTGGGCTGAGCTGAACGAGGCCAAACCAGGTAAAATCAGGTTGTGGAGTCTAGATCTCTTCTAGGGAACGTAATCCAGAGAAACTTGAAGTCAGAGTTCATGTGCTTGAGTGCAGCTGATTTGGAAACAGCAGGGAGTTGTTCATTTGTGAGGACACAGTGAAACACAACAGGCGAGAACAGGACTCTGTGTCACCATGGGGATGGGCTAAACTAATGAAGGGCGAGAACAGGACTCTGTGTCACCATGGGGGATGGGCTAAACTAATGAAGGGGTTTTGGAGGTGTAGGAGTGCTCAGTTATACACAGTTAGCCACCACATCATTAACTCATATGGTTTCTGCACATCTATTTTAACATCCCATCTGAGCCCTGTTGATTGTGCAGCTCTGTAATTAGCTTGTACACCAGTTGTGACCTTTTACAATAATAAGATTGCCGACGTTGTAAAAACCATTCCACTAATGAATCCAGCAGCATGTGCAAACATTTGAATCTGAGCTTAATATTTATATGAAAAAAACTTTTGTGAATGTAGACTAGTTTTTGAAATTCCTTTTGATCTCCACACCTTATGATACCTCTGCTTTTAACTTGACTTAAATGAAGGCACAGTTTGTTTCAGTTGAATATTTTCATGTAATAAAATGCACGTGTGCGCATGTGTGTGTGTTTATCTGTCTGTCTGTCTGTATGCCCATGTATTTTTGTGTGTTTAATTGTTGAATAATCCTCTAGCACTCACAGGTAAGAAGCCCCTCTGAAGTTGTAAACATGTCTAGGCTATTTGAAGCTCTCTGAAGCCCTTTATTAATTAAGTTGAGCCGAGCAAATCAATTTCACAGTCAATTTAATTACTAATTGCCATTTATATTTAAAATCATTACCCATTTTGTGTGCATATTAACTCACCAATAGATCAATCAATCATTAAAATTTTCAAGTGTATTTGTGCAGAATATGTGTATGGTCACATGGTTCTGGACAGAGAAGATTTATTTTCCAAACCAGAAAATCTGCCAATTCGGGAAAAAAATTAAAGTGTGTTCACAGATGAGAAAAAAAGAATAATTACTACTAACTCATTCCTGTGTTTAACAGGACATTGTGAAATGTTATGCGGGAAATAATTGCTTTTTCTCTCATAACACTGTTAGAGAGATGTTGTCAGATTGACCTTTTTGGTTGATTTAACAAAATATAAATAATACTTGAGAAATGAAAGGCCAGCTTTGTCCCTTCCGGCATGAGGGTTAATGAAGCTTGTTTGATTTGTGCATATTTGGGGTAAAGAGAAAGCACACAGTAGTAAATCAGTGATTTGTGCGTATTTGGGGTAAAGAGAAAGCACACAGTAGTAAATCAGTGATTTGTGCGTATTTGGGGTAAAGAGAAAGCACACAGTAGTAAATCAGTGATTTGTGCGTATTTGGGGTAAAGAGAAAGCACACAGTAGTAAATCAGTGATTTGTGCATATTTGGGGTAAAGAGAAAGCACACAGTAGTAAATCAGTGATTTGTGCGTATTTGGGGTAAAGAGAAAGCACACAGTAATATTTCAGTGATTTGTGCATAATTGGAGTAAAGAGAAAGCACACAGTAGCAAATCAGTGATTTCTGCATATTTGGGGTAAAAAGAAAGCACACAGTAGTAAATCAGTGATTTGTGCATATTTGGGGAGAAGAGAAAGCACACAGTAGTAAATCAGGGATTTGTGCATGTTTGGAGTAAAGAGAAAGCATGCAGTAGTAAATCAGTGATTTGTGCATATTTGGGGTAAAAAGAAAGCACACAGTAGTAAATCAGGGATTTGTGCATATTTGGGGAAAAGAGAAAGCACACAGTAGTAAATCAGGGATTTGTGCATGTTTGGGGTAAAGAGAAAGCACACAGTAGTAAATCAGGAATTTGTGCATATTTGGGGTAAAAAGAAAGCACAAAGTAGTAAATCAGTGATTTGTGCATATTTGGGGTAAAAAGAAAGCACACAGTAGTAAATCAGGGATTTGTGCATGTTTGGGGTAAAGAGAAAGCATGCAGTAGTAAATTAGTGATTTGTGCATGTTTGGGGTAAAGAGAAAGCATGCAGTAGTAAATCAGGGATTTGTGCATGTTTGGGGTAAAGAGAAAGCATGCAGTAGTAAATCAGTGATTTGTGCATATTTGGGGTAAAAAGAAAGCACACAGTAGTAAATCAGTGATTTGTGCATATTTGGGGTAAAAAGAAAGCACACAGTAGTAAATCACGGATGTGTGCATATTTGGGGTAAAGAGAAAGCACACAGTAGTAAATCAGTGATTTGTGCATATTTGAGGTAAAGAGAAAGCACACAGTAGTAAATCAGTGATTTGTGCATATTTGAGGTAAAGAGAAAGCACACAGTAGTAAATCAGTGATTTGTGCATATTTGGGGTAAAAAGAAAGCACACAGTAGTAAATCAGTGATTTGTGCATATTTGGGGTAAAAAGAAAGCACACAGTAGTAAATCAGTGATTTGTGCATATTTGGGGTAAAAAGAAAGCACACAGTAGTAAATCAGTGATTTGTGCATATTTGGGGAAAAGAGAAAGCACACAGTAGTAAATCAGGGATTTGTACATGTTTGGGGTAAAGAGAAAGCACACAGTAGTAAATCAGTGATTTGTGCATATTTGGGGTAAAGAGAAAGCATGCAGTAGTAAATCAGTGATTTGTGCATATTTGGGGTAAAGAGAAAGCACACAGTAGTAAATCAGTGATTTGTGCATATTTGGGGTAAAGAGAAAGCATGCAGTAGTAAATCAGTGATTTGTGCATATTTGAGGTAAAAAGAAAGCACAAAGTAGTAAATCAGTGATTTGTGCATATTTGAGGTAAAGAGAAAGCACACAGTAGTAAATCAGGGATTTGTGCATGTTTGGGGTAAAAAGAAAGCACACAGTAGTAAATCAGGGATTTGTGCATATTTGGGGTAAAGAGAAAGCACACAGTAGTAAATCAGTGATTTGTGCATATTTGGGGTAAAGAGAAAGCAAATAGTAGTAAATCAGGGATTTGTGCATGTTTGGGGTAAAGAGAACGCATGCAGTAGCAAATCAGTGATTTGTACAGATTTGGGGTAAAGAGAAAGCACACAGTAATATTTCAGTGATTTGTGCATATTTGGAGTAAAGAGAAAGCACACAGTAGTAAATCAGTGATTTGTGCATATTTGGGGTAAAAAGAAAGCAAACAGTAGTAAATCAGTGATTTGTGCATATTTGGGGTAAAGAGAAAGCATGCAGTAGTAAATCAGTGATTTGTGCATATTTGGGGTAAAAAGAAAGCACACAGTAGTAAATCAGTGATTTGTGCATATTTGGGGTAAAAAGAAAGCACACAGTAGTAAATCACGGATGTGTGCATATTTGGGGTAAAGAGAAAGCACACAGTAGTAAATCAGTGATTTGTGCATATTTGAGGTAAAGAGAAAGCACACAGTAGTAAATCAGTGATTTGTGCATATTTGAGGTAAAGAGAAAGCACACAGTAGTAAATCAGTGATTTGTGCATATTTGGGGTAAAAAGAAAGCACACAGTAGTAAATCAGTGATTTGTGCATATTTGGGGTAAAAAGAAAGCACACAGTAGTAAATCAGTGATTTGTGCATATTTGGGGTAAAAAGAAAGCACACAGTAGTAAATCAGTGATTTGTGCATATTTGGGGAAAAGAGAAAGCACACAGTAGTAAATCAGGGATTTGTACATGTTTGGGGTAAAGAGAAAGCACACAGTAGTAAATCAGTGATTTGTGCATATTTGGGGTAAAGAGAAAGCATGCAGTAGTAAATCAGTGATTTGTGCATATTTAGGGTAAAGAGAAAGCACACAGTAGTAAATCAGTGATTTGTGCATATTTGGGGTAAAGAGAAAGCATGCAGTAGTAAATCAGTGATTTGTGCATATTTGAGGTAAAAAGAAAGCACAAAGTAGTAAATCAGTGATTTGTGCATATTTGAGGTAAAGAGAAAGCACACAGTAGTAAATCAGGGATTTGTGCATGTTTGGGGTAAAAAGAAAGCACACAGTAGTAAATCAGGGATTTGTGCATGTTTGGGGTAAAGAGAAAGCATGCAGTAGTAAATCAGTGATTTGTGCATATTTGGGGTAAAGAGAAAGCAAATAGTAGTAAATCAGGGATTTGTGCATGTTTGGGGTAAAGAGAACGCATGCAGTAGCAAATCAGTGATTTGTACAGATTTGGGGTAAAGAGAAAGCACACAGTAATATTTCAGTGATTTGTGCATATTTGGAGTAAAGAGAAAGCACACAGTAGTAAATCAGTGATTTGTGCATATTTGGGGTAAAAATAAAGCAAACAGTAGTAAATCAGTGATTTGTGCATATTTGGGGTAAAGAGAAAGCACATAGTAGTAAATCAGTGATTTGTGCATATTTGGGGTAAAGAGAAAGTACGCAGTAATATTTCAGTGATTTGTGCATATTTGGGGTAAAGAGAAAGCATGCAGTAGTAAATCAGTGATTTGTGCATATTTGGGGTGAAGAGAAAGCACACAGTAGTAAATCAGTGATTTGTGCATATTTGGGGTGAAGAGAAAGCACAGTAATATTTCATTGATTTGTGCATATTTGGGGTAAAGAGAAAGCACACAGTAGTAAATCAGTGATTTGTGCATATTTGGGGTAAAGAGAAAGCACACAGTAGTAAATCAGTGATTTGTGCATATTTGGGGTGAAGAGAAAGCACACAATAATATTTCAGTGATTTGTGCATATTTGGGGTAAAGAGAAAGCACGCAGTAATATTTCAGTGATTTGTGAATATTTGGGGTAAAGAGAAAGCACGCAATAATATTTCAGTGATTTGTGCATATTTGGGATGAAGAGAAAGCACACAGTAGTAAATCAGTGATTTGTGCATATTTGGGGTGAAGAGAAAGCACACAGTAATATTTCATTGATTTGTGCATATTTGGGGTAAAGAGAAAGCACACAGTAGTAAATCAGTGATTTGTGCATATTTGGGGCAAAGAGAAAGCATGCAGTAATATTTCAGTGATTTGTGCATATTTGGGGTAAAGAGAAAGCACACAATAATATTTCAGTGATTTGTGCATATTTGGGGTAAAGAGAAAGCATGCAGTAGTAATTCAGTGAATTGTGCGTATTTGGGGTAAAGAGAAAGCACACAGTAGTAAATCAGTGATTTATGCATATTTGGGGTAAAGAGAAAGCACACAGTAGTAAATCAGTGATTTGTGCATATTTGGGGTAAAGAGAAAGCACGCAATAACATTTCAGTGATTTATGCATATTTGGGGTAAAGAGAAAGCACACAGTAGTAAATCAGTGATTTGTGCATATTTGGGGTAAAGAGAAAGCACACAGTAGTAAATCAGTGATTTGTGCATATTTGGGGTAAAGAGAAAGCACGCAATAACATTTCAGTGATTTATGCATATTTGGGGTAAAGAGAAAGCACACAGTAGTAAATCAGTGATTTGTGCATATTTCGGGTAAAGAGAAAGCACACAGTAGTAAATCAGTGATTTGTGCATATTTGGAGTAAAGAGAAAGCACACAGTAGTAAATCAGTGATTTGTGCATATTTGGGGTGAAGAGAAAGCACACAGTAGTAAATCAGTGATTTTTGCATGTTTGGGGTAAAGAGAAAGCACACAGTAGTAAATCAGTGATTTGTGCATATTTGGGGTAAAGAGAAAGCACACGGTAGTAAATTAGTGATTTGTGCATATTTGGGGTAAAGAGAAAGCACACGGTAGTAAATCAGTGATTTGTGCATATTTGGGGTAAAGAGAAAGCACACGGTAGTAAATCAGTGATTTGTGCATATTTGGGGTAAAGAGAAAGCACACAGTAGTAAATCAGTGATTTGTGCATATTTGGGGTAAAGAGAAAGCACACAGTAGTAAATCAGTGATTTGTGCATATTTGCGGTAAAGAGAAAGCACGCAGTAGTAAATCAGTGATTTGTGCATATTTCGGGTTAAGAGAAAGCATGCAGTCGTAAATCAGTGATTTGTGCATATTTGGAGTAAAGAGAAAGCACACAGTAGTAAATCAGTGATTTGTGCATATTTGGGGTGAAGAGAAAGCACACAGTAGTAAACCAGTGATTTTTGCATGTTTGGGGTAAAGAGAAAGCACACAGTAGTAAATTAGTGATTTGTACATATTTGGGGTAAAGAGAAAGTACACGGTAGTAAATCAGTGATTTGTGCATATTTGGCGTAAAGAGAAAACACACAGTATTAAATCAGTGATTTGTGCATATTTGGGGTAAAGAGAAAGCACACAGTAGTAAATCAGTGATTTGTGCATATTTGGGGTAAAGAGAAAGTACACAGTAGTAAATCAGTGATGTGTGCATATTTGGGGTAAAGAGAAAGCATGCAGTAATAATTCAGTGAATATGAAGATGTCCCAGACTCACATTTTATCATGTGAGTCTGTGACATCTAAATCAAGGACTGAGAAAACAATTTTTACTTATCGGGTTGTATTAATTTATAATTTAATAAGTATTTTAATGAACTGGAAGTTGCAAGCAGTTCAGGATGAGGAAGGAATTTAATACATGTGCGAGTGAACAGAGCAAATTTGGCATAATTTGCAGACTTTTTTGTGAGACATGATATAGGCCCTACAGTCCAATATTATGATTAGATGGGATGCTGATCTAAATCTGTAGACCTGAAGTTTAATTGAAGTCGCTGTCAGCCCATTGTAATATAAAATATAATAGCATTGTGTATATAATAGTAATGGTGTAGATAATTCTACACTTTTGGCAACGTGTGTAGGTATGTGTGGGGAATAAATGGGGATGTTTTGGTGTACTTGCATATGTATGTTCTGTGTGTGTATGATTATTTGTGTGTCTATGTGCATGCTGTCTGTCTGCCTACACATATTTCTATGTGCTGTTTTTGGAGAGATTTGAAAGCCTTGAATTATGTCGTGGTTTAACTGCCCGCAGGCTGGGGTGCTGTCTGTTCCCCTTACTCTGCATTCTGTGAAATTAGTAACAGATAGCATCAGAGCACCAATACAGATCACCTCCAAAGACCCAGAAATTAATTTCTGTCCCCTATAGCTCCCTGGTCTTAATCTCAATAACCATGTATTCTATTCTGCTGAAACTTACATTACAAGGGACAGTCAATACAAATAAAATAAATCATATTTTTGTAAATATTTTCACTGCAATACTTTCACCTTTTTTTTTCATCCACGACACTTGTATTATGTCAAAAAATGACACCCAGTGCCATCGCTCAGTGACATTCAGTAGCATCACCTGCAAATACCAGGACTGCCACAAGGGGCAGCAGTGTGCAATTACAGTACAGGGTTTGTTTGTTTTACAGCTTTTAAAAAAAGACTGTGATATTTTTTTTGTATTTTAGTTATTGTTATTACACCAGTGCGCGCATATCGCAAGCAGGGGTTATTGTTTTCGTTCCCGTCTGTCTGTGTGTCCCTATCATCCATAACTCGAACAATTCTACTCCGATTATGATGAAACTTTGTGGAAATGTTGACAGTTGGGCACTGACCTGAATCTTGGAAATTTCTTTCCCAATCAGTCAATGCCCGACTTCACAGTGCAAGATCAAAGTTTTAACCCCATGCATATTACATTCAGGGTTGACATTGGCACATGCGCGGTTGTAGCATCTCTCTGAGTGCCATTCTAGTTTTTTTTTGTGTGCAGAATTGCAACATATTGTACATATTAAGTTATGTTATCCTTGTGTCTGCTAGGCAAATATACAATGTAATATAATGCCATCTGCTGCCACACCTCTGTATCACTACTGATATTAGCTTCTTGGATAGTCAGTATAGGTGTGTGTTCAGTATGAAGAGTAGGTATAGTACTATTCTGTGGGTATAAGAAAGTATAAACGGCTCTGATGTCACCAGTTGGGGTAAATTGAGTGCTCGCTGTGTCGGCCCCTGCACTCTCTCCGACTTCCCAGGCAAATAAAAAGCTGTTCCTAATAGACATGGCTGCAAGTCTCTTCCAAAAAGCAGCCGTTGGGCCGCCTCACTGTGAAAAAGAAAGTTCTGTGGTTAAACGTCATATTGCTAAGTGGAAAAACACACGCTTGACCTTGCAAGTTCCCAGTCCACTTTATTTGAGCAATTTACACTTGGCCTTCAGGATCGTTTCTGGAGGAGATTTTTGGGTAATTTCTTGACTCTGTCTCTGGTGTGGTTTAGAGGAAAACAACGTCAATTAAAAGAGAAAACTATGCTAAGACCGTCAGGCAAAGAAAGGGACAACAATTCAGCAGCAACAACCAGCAAAAGCCACATAAATCTGGCTTATGGATTTGGATATATAAAAACATTAAAAATAACTTTTTTCATTGACTTTCTTGGAGCTGACACTCACAGGTTTTTTCAATATCCTTTCAGACCAATCCCTTCCACTTTAAAGAACATGTGGGTTCTTGCTGTTTTTGATCCAGGATTTGATGTGGACTTCTGATACCAGTCATAACCCTAAACTCAGCTTCAGTTGGAATGTAGTGCAGTATTAAATGTCTCGTTCATGCAACTGACTTCCCCCACAGAATTCAAAGTCCATTATCGGCATTTGTGGGTGGACTTTTAAAAAAAATTCTGCCATTTTGAAATGGTGGTGTAGGCATAGCTCTGAAACACCTAACAAATGAAACACTTCAGCGCTCGTGCCCACAGGTAGGAAAAATCAATGATGTAACTTTTTCCAAGAATAGTATTCTAGGAGCAGATGAGTGATTTGACGTGCTTTTAAAAATTCTCTGTGAGCGGTAAAGAGCGGTTTCCCGTATGACTTGCGCAGACAGCCGAAAAGCAGAAAGCCAGACGCTCGACTGGAACATCTGGAAGCACTGTACTGCCAGCAAGCCGCTTGCAGTGCTCCCCGCTCCAATAAATGTCACTTTGTCTCTTTTCCCCTTCTTTTATTCCTACTGAATTTGGAAGAGGCTCAGAAACGGTGGCTCTTGTAGTGTTAGATGGGTACAGTGATAGGGTGCTGTGGGGGGGGGGGAGCGCAATGAAGAGGAGTGCAGAGGAACTGCCGGACGAGACCTGTCACAGTTTCCCATGTGTTGTTATGGCGGCGCTGACAGCTTCTAATGGAGGTTGTCACTGCACTCATCAGAACGCAGGCAGACTGCAGCTTGGAGCGTTAATGACAGAGGGTGTGAGTCAATGATTGTAATATGTGAGGCTCCGTATCTCCTACTGTCTGCAGTGCGTGAGAGCGGGGAGGCCTTTACCTTTGAAGGGGGTTATAGACAGTCAGATAGACAGGAGCATTGTGGACTGCACTTCTGTGTCTGATCAGTTAGCTATTCCCCCAGATCTCTTCCCTGATTTAATGGATACTTCTAAGTAGCAGGTCCGGTTGTAGACTGCTTTGACTGGTGGGGGGGCACTATTTTGGGCTTGTTTTTTTCATGGGTGTTCTGTAGGCCTGGCTAGCCGTAACGGCTGGCGGATGTGGGACAGAAATATCTTTGAGAAGTAATTACGTGGAGGTGCATTGGGGGGAGAGTCCCCCCCCCCCCCCCCCCCCAAAAGAGGGGGGTCCAGGGGGGGGGTGTGGCCCCCTAGAATTTTTTTTGCTAAAATCACCCCTAAAAGTTGATAAAAATTTGACTTAGAAAGCACTTCTAATCGCAAAGGCGTACGCATGGCGTAGGCTATGTGAATATTTCTGACCTGTTTAAATTAAGTCGGATGAGAAAGTAGGTGAAATGTTCTCTAAATGTAGTGTAGCCTATTTAAGATCGCCAGATGATATACTTATTTCAGGGTTTTAGTCTGTGGGTGGATTCCAATTGCTTATTTTATCCATCCTCTTCTCCTCTGTCGTCGCCTGAACCGGAAATCGATCGAGGTTCGCCATCTTTAAGGACATTCCAAACCACTAAATGCTCCGCGGAGGAGTGAGGAGTGGGGAATGAGGAGGCTCCCGGAGGGTGCTTCAGTGAGGAAACACAAGTGCAGCCATTGCGGAAGCCTTTTTGTATAAATTATCACCACTCTTCACATCTGCCATGTCGCAGGCACACCCCTCCAACAATGCAATTTTCCCGTTCCTTTTAATTTATTATAAAGCGCTAATCCATAATGACACCCATTCTTTATAACTAACAAATGCACGATTTATTCATGAAAAAATAAGCTAAAAAGCATTATAGTTAAGCACGTGAGCATAATTTGACCCTAATGCTTGATTGAGCAAGGACGTTCCATTTGCCTAATGCATGTTGCCTCGTTTCCTCCATCCTCGTATCTGATCCTTGCATCCTTTCCTCACGTCCTCCGTTGGGCGGAGCTAAGGAGCAAGGAAAGGACGTGAGGAAAGGGTGCAAGGAGTGAAAATAAGCGATTGGAATGAACCCTATGACCAGTAAATGAAGGACTGGACAATGACGCTACTGTACCCATGATTCTTTGCCAGTTTGAGTAAGTAAATAACCCATGGGACTATGGCAAGCTGTTTTATCATTTATTTGACTTCTGTAGCTAGCTACCTTTTTGTCCTAACTAGCTGCCCATTTTCAGAGCTAGAGGCTTTGAACAGCAAACAGTCTCAGAAAAAACGGAGCCTCTGTTAGGCTATATTACTTTAAATCATATTTGACAGCACCAGCATTCTAAAATAGATCTGGTTACACCCACTGCCAGCCCCCTTAAGAACATTTGCATATTATATGTAGCTAGTACAACTAGCTGGCCATAAGGGCCAGCTAGTTCAGCTAGTTGGCCATAAGCACCAACTAGTTCAGCTAGTTGGCCATTGGCCATAAGCATCAACTAGTTTAGCTAGCTGGCCAAAAAGGACCAACTAGTTTAGCTAGCTGCGTGGTAAAATTGAGCTAGCTCAACTAGTGACCCAATAAAACATAGCTAGCTTAACTAGTAAGCTAAATAAAACATAGCTAGCTTAACTAGCTGCACTTTTGACCGAGCTATAGCTGCATCTTTGTGGCAACTAGCTGCCAAAAGTGGCAACTAGCTGTGTTCTGGGGGCAGCTCACTGGCTTTTTGACGCAGCAAGCTAGGTTTTATGGCCAGCTAGCTGACACAAACGGCAGCTAGCTAGGAAATTGTGTTAGCTATCTAAGTAATATGGCCAGCTAGCTATGAAAATGGGCAGCTAGTTAGGACAAAAAGGTAGTTAGCTACAGAAGTCGAATAAATGATAAAGCGGCTTGCCATATGGGCAGCGCCGGAGATTTGAATGAATGGGAGCGGATGCCGGTGACAGCTGTACATTGGTTTTAAATCTAGGTCTACGTCTTTATGTTTTGGTTTTATTGTGTAATACTGGTCAAAATAAAATGACAGAAATATAACATACTCTACGCTGGTCCTTTTTTAAAAATCATATCAGGCATTTGTGAGTTTTGGTAGCTTTCATATGGCTTTGTTGTTGTAAGTGAACGTTGATGTCATTGTAGCCATCTGTTAGCTTGCTATAGCATTCTATTCACGTGAATTTACTGTTTGCATAAACCGTTGGAAATTGACAGTTGATTTGCAATATTATATTTCATATTTTTTTAGCTAACCTTAGCTATCACCATTGTGCTAACTTTTGTGAATAGCTACCTAGCTAACGTTGTTTATTTTACTGTAAAAAATCCCGACCTGTTTACATTCTCGGACAGATGTTAGGGAAATCTTTTACACGTCGCCAATAGCAATGATAACTTTGGGACTAAAAAATCTTGATAAGCTAGCTTTCCTTCCTTTCCTTATCAATAAAATAACTACGACGTCGTCTTCTGCCCTACTACCGTCGATTCAAAAACTTTATAAATTGGCGCCGATATCTTATCACAAGCTTCTCTGTGCTAGCTAATATTAAATAATGTTAGTAGCCTAGTGTCGGAAAGGAGTGCAACTAGGACATCTCTTTGCCATCTTCTTTGCTAACTAACGCACTGCAAGTTAAATTTCACCGCCAAATGATAATAGTTACATCATGCTGCATCATCACAAAATAAAAAATAGACACTTGACATTTGGACATAGACAGGCATATTTCCCAGTAATCTTTGCAAATCAGAAAAAAATACAATAGCATAGGCTAGGCTAAGTAAAAAGTAAAAGTTATTACAGTTTGTAATATTTCTGTCGTTTTGGCAGGGCGCTGGGGGGGTAGAAGAGAAGAGACTGCGTTGCTGAAGACGGGTTGTTTTAATTCAGCCACTGGAAACTGTTCCATGATCTCACAGTGGCGGACGACAGTGGGAAGGCAGCTGCGTGATGTCTCTGTTGCGCGCTAAATATCCGCCGCCCATGTTTGACACTCTAGTTCCCCTTTGCACATGGGACTGCAGGTGACGGTAATGCGCGGCTAATTTATAGTTTTAATAGAGTGGCGTTGTTGATACGGATGCCTGTCTGTAATTCTTTGGAGAGTGGAATGGGAGGGCTCAGTGTAGACCCAGTAGACCTTGTCCAGCTGTGGTTTGCTTAAGGGGCCAACAGTTTACGGGCTCTACAGGACACCTGGAGTAGGGTAACATTAGCCTAGCACAAGGGGCCAACAGTGTATGGGCTTTACACGAGACCTGGAGCAGGGTAGCATTAGCCTAGCACAAGGGGCCAACAGTGTACGGGCTCTACAGGACACCTGGAGTAGGGTAACATTAGCCTAGCACAAACCACCTGCTAAAGTAGTGTATGGGCTTTACACGAGACCTGGAGCAGGGGTAGCATTAGCCTAGCACAAGGGACCAACAGTGTACGGGGCTCTACAGGACACCTGGAGCAGGGTAACATTAGCCTAGCACAAGGGGCCAACAGTGTACGGGCTCTACAGGACACCTGGAGCAGGGTAACATTAGCCTAGCACAAGGGGCCAACAGTGTACGGGCTCTACAGGACACCTGGAGTAGGGTAACATTAGCCTAGCACAAGGGGCCAACAGTGTATGGGCTTTACACGAGACCTGGAGCAGGGGTAGCATTAGCCTAGCACAAGGGACCAACAGTGTACGGGCTCTACAGGACACCTGGAGCAGGGTAACATTAGCCTAGCACAAGGGACCAACAGTGTACGGGCTCTACAGGACACCTGGAGCAGGGTAACATTAGCCTAGCACAAGGGGCCAACAGTGTACGGGCTCTACAGGACACCTGGAGTAGGGTAACATTAGCCTAGCACAAGGGGCCAACAGTGTATGGGCTTTACACGAGACCTGGAGCAGGGTAGCATTAGCCTAGCACAAGGGACCAACAGTGTACGGGCTCTACAGGACACCTGGAGTAGGGTAACATTAGCCTAGCACAAGGGGGCCAACAGTGTATGGGCTTTACAGGACACCTGGAGCAGGGTAACATTAGCCTAGCACAAGGGGCCAACAGTGTACGGGCTCTACAGGACACCTGGAGCAGGGTAACATTAGCCTAGCACAAGGGGCCAACAGTGTACGGGCTCTACAGGACACCTGGAGCAGGGTAACATTAGCCTAGCACAAGGGGCCAACAGTGTATGGGCTTTACACGAGACCTGGAGCAGGGTAGCATTAGCCTAGAACAAGGGGCCAGCAGTGTAGGGCCTCTACAGGAGACCTGGAGCAGGGTAACATCAGGCTGGCACAAGAAGAGAAATTCAGTAGGAGTGCAACATGTAGACCCGAATCCAAAGAATCTACAGTGCTATAAAATACCGCCATGGACTTTGCTAGTAAGCGGGATTGCTGGTATATTTTTACAAGAGGAGGAATGCTCTTGGCGAGTTGGTAGTGGTACTGTCTGGATTTGATGCCAGACCATGCGGGTCCATTTGGAACAGTGCCTTAACAGGTATTGCTTTCTATCAGGAAATCCTAAAACTGAGAGAGCCTCTGAACTTATCTCTGACCATTGCAATTAGTCCCATATGGAAAGGCATATCAACAGGACCCCTGCATTGGAGTTAATGAACATCTCACTGTTCATTAAAACTAATTACCTTTTACAGAGACAGTGTGATCTGGTTCATATATAAGAGAGAAAGTTTTACAATGGAAATCTAGGACTCTCAAGATTATCTTCAATGTGTTAATTTTTCTAAATCCCTTTGATGGCGTTTAATAGGGAATTACTGTAAATGGTGCGCATTGAGAGGCTGGATAGAAGCATGGCATGTGTGCGCTTGTGTGGAGGGCAGCTGTGATCTTTACAGCTGTCTGTTATCTTTTAATGTGGTCCTGTGGTAGACTTTTACTCACTGTGCTCGGTGGCTGCACATGGAAAGACTGTCTGTGCAGGGAGAGAGAGAGAGTAGCACAGCTGTAGCAGATATAAACACACTGTGCAGGGAGAGAGACAGTAGCACAGCTGTAGCAGGGATAAACACACTGTGCAGGGAGAAAGAGAGAGAGTAGCACAGCCGTAGCAGATAGAAACACACTGTGCAGGGAGAGAGAGAATAGCACAGCTGTAGCAAGAGAAACACACTGTGTAGGGTCAGAAAGAGTAGCACAGGGAAACACTGTGCAGGGGAGAGAGAGTAGCACAGCTGTAGCACAGAGAAACACTGTGCAGGGAGAGAGAGTAGCACAGCTGTAGCACAGAGAAACACTGTGCAGGGAGAGAGAGTAGCACAGCTGTAGCACAGAGAAACACACTGCAGGGAGAGAGAGTAGCACAGCTGTAGCACAGAGAAACACACTGTGCAGGGAGAGAGAGAGTAGCACAACTGTAGCAGGGAGAAACACACTGTGCAGGGAGAGAGAGAGAGTAGCACAGCGGCAGCAGGGAGAAACACACTGTGCAGGGAGAGAGAGTAGCACAGCTGCAGCAGGGAGAAACACACTGTGCAGGGAGAGAGAGAGCAGCACAGCTGTAGTACAGGGGGAACACACTGTGCAGGGAGAGAGAGAGTAGCACAGCTGTAGCAGAGATAAGCACACTGTGTAGGGAGAGAGAGAGTAGCACAGCTGTAGCACAGAGAAACACACTGTGCAGGGAGAGAGAGAGTAGCACAGCTGTAGCAGGGAGAAACACACTGTGCAGGGAGAGAGAGAGCAGCACAGCTGTAGCACAGGGGAACACACTGTGCAGGGAGAGAGTAGCACAGCTGTAGCACAGGGAAATGCGCCAAAACGTGTAAATGTGGATCTCTTCTGAAGCAGGGGACACAAGCTCAGGTGGTTTACAGGATATTAAGCGGGGAAGACATTGAGGGAACCATTCCTTCTGTTCCATCAGGAGCGTTTTTTCCTCTCTCCAGGCTAGAGAAGTCAGTGAGACTCACCGATGTGTGAGGTGTTGGTAATGAGGTGTGCAGATCATTCTAGCAGTGACATCTTTCCCCAGGGTTATTTTCAGGGTCTATAATAGTTGGTCATTAGCCGAGATATTAGCACCTGTAATGGGACTACTCTGCATTTAGGCGCTCTTATGGCAGCACAGTCTTCAGTAATTATACCACCCCCCACTTCCAGTCCCCCCCCCCCAAAAAAAACAAAAAAACCCAGCCCCATTCTCTTGTCACATGCATTACACTGCTGTTCTTCTGCTGTGATAGTACATCCACATATATTGATGGCAATACTTTATTTTTGGTGGAAGAATGTTTATCATAAATGAGATACTCTAATATAGATACTTAAATTATAATTCATGTAATCTGATCAACCCCTTGGGGGGACCCAGTGGTAATGTGATGAAGTAATTATCGGCAAACTGAAAGCGGTTGACATACTGAGGCAGGTGAAAGCTCTGTAGCCATTTGGGTGGTGCCCAGCTGCTGCCCTACCACCTCACTGGCTGTGATTCACAGCTAGGCCGTGAGTAGCCAAGTGTGGGACACACTGGGTCGGTCCTTTGCTTTGTCACCTGACATAATTTAATTGCACAGATCATTAAATAGATATTAATGCTGGTATTTCGGCAAAAGAAAGTCTAGTCAGAACAGCTGATGGAAAGGCACACGACTCCGCCTCTACAGGGCGTGTCCCACACATATCTTACTTCATCTTACTGCTATTTATATGGCCAAAGGATATTTACACTATGCAGAAAATGCATTGTGAAAATAAAGGTTAATGAACAATCATGCACAATTTAATAATTGTATTTTTTGTTGGAATTTCACATGGTAGGTGGTGCTTATCGTGCTAAATATTGAATATTATTAAACAATGTCTAGATAAACACTTCTGTTACTAAAAAAAATTCTGGTGCATTACATTGATACCATTATTATAATTCCTTTAGTCAATAAATTGTTATTACTGGTAAATGCTTACAACTATAACCAAGCAAGTAGTTTTGAAAGGCATACGTATACCTTCCTTTCTGCATTGACCTGGGTGATATCAGCTCCCATTGAAAAACAGCCATCAACATATCTGCAGTTGTCACTGACAGAAAAGAGCCCACAGACCGCTCTGAGCTCTTAAGCTGTGTTCCACTCTGGAAAACCATCCTCTGAAAACGGGATCTGTTGGACTTTCCCCACAGGAAGTAAGAGTGCCTGGTGCAGTATGGACAGATGGGCCTGGTTATGGGGTTATTTAGTTCTTGCTGAAGGACTGAAAGTGAGATTTCAGTTGGTTTTCTCTTGGGCACTCTCTGAGCTACTGAGCTTTAAAAAAGCACAGACTATTCTTAAAAGGGTGACCCTAGCATTTGTTTAATTGTTGAATTTCAGTGTGAAACAAATTAGAAAATTGGAAGTAAAAATGAGTAAGTATATAGATAAAACAACCCTTAGTAAAGATTTGACAGCATTACGTTGATTCCTTTAATATAGTTCCTCTTATTATTATTATTATTATTATTTTTAAATGCTGGTTAAACTGGGAGTGGCACTGACCCTTTCTTCAGTTAACTTATTTATACACGTCCAAATAAAATGGAAAGGCACAGATAACTTATTCTCTGATTTTTTAAAAATTATTCCATAAAAATATGTGTTGATCAATAAATAAACCAATTATGTAAGAACAAGTTATTCTTAGAACAATTACAAGAAATCATTACTACATCAAAATCTGTCCAACTACCCCTCAGAAACAATGTCATAAAATGAAATAAAAATGAAAGTTTAAACTTTATTTAATGCAGTTGGAGTGTCGTAATATTTCTCAAGCATGCTTATTCCCTTGCATGCTTTGCAACTTTTCATTTGTTGGCAAGTACTTTATTGAGGTAATTAAAGTAGCTCACATCGTCCTTTCGATCTTGTTGGTACACTAATATATCATGTGCAGATTAATTGCATTCCTCTACATCTCTTGGGGTATAGTTTGCACATTTTAAGAGAATTGAATCAAAAAACACTTTCATTGATCACCCAGATATAAATGAAGATTAACTACTTTTAAAGAAATCCATGCTTTTCACTATCCTCACACCCTCTCCAAATATTTTTGCTGTTTCAAGATTTCCCATTGGCCCTGATGTGCTCCATAAATTGCTTTTCGGCAAATACAATAACATATGGGTTTCAGTATGGCACACAGATTTTGTTCTTTCATAACGGAGCAGTTCATTCTCTGGACTTTTCCATGTATAAGGTATTTGACTAACGCCCACCCCACCCCAAACACACAGACACACACATGCACGCACGCACACACACACAGAAGACTCAAGTTACCCAATGGGTAAGTACACTTCAGATATTCTTAGGTTCCCCAGAAACAATCACTGAGATATAGTGCAGTGTGAGTCATTTTCTCTATGGACATTCCTGT
>CM056380.1:60927306-61298928 GCA_029718625.1 Synaphobranchus kaupii
TGTGTGTGTGTGTGTGTGTGTGTGTGTGTGTGTGCGTGTATGTGTGTGTCTGTGCGTGAGAGTGGGCATGTGTGTTTATGTGTGCTTGTGCACATGTCTGTGTGTGTGTGTGTGGGTCTATCAGAGCGGTTTCAGTCGCTGCAGTTGGCTTGTGCCTTGATTGCTTGAGGACAGAGAGCAGCTGCGGATTGGAAGAGGCTGGTCAGAATCAGAAAGTAGAAAGTTCAGCATTGTTAGAATAGCTTTTGTAAAGAGGTCTTGGCTGCCACAGCAGTGTGCGAATACCGTGCTATAACCTCGTTATTAACATTCCTCTCAGCTGATTATATTCTCATGATTTATGGAGGTGGTTCATTTTTAGTCCGAATGGACTTTGTCTCTGGAAAAGGTGCAATATCAGCTTTAATTTTACAGCCCCCTATGATTTATGTTTTTTACTTAAACTTTATGATCAAAGGTGTAGGTGCCTAGCTTTCTTGGGGTGGAAAAATGAAAAGAAATATAATTTATCCATTGGCTTATTAAAGGATGTCCACACACAGGTACTTTTGTATTGTGAATACTTGCTCCAGATTTAATTTTGTAATGCTGATTTTTTATTTATAATTTTCCCCCAGACAGGCTTACTTTGTGCTCTTGTTAGAATTACATAAAAAGAACATAATGAGGTCAGGTGTTGATCAGTTTTGAGAGATCAAACGTTGGTGCCTTTGAAGTTCACTGTGATGACTGTAACCAGAGATCTGGCTGGGATGTTCACAACCCTTGTCTTTGGGCAATAAAACCCTTTCACCCCTCTGTTACAGCGCAACTAAAATAGAACTGCCATTTCCAATACAGACGCAAGACTCTGTGGCTTCAGAAGCACTTTCTGTGGAGGTGTCGCTTTAATTGAGACGGTGACCTCCAAAGCATTTCCAGGGATTATCTCTTAACTGCAGCAATGACCGAAAAAATCTACAGAATCGCTGCTAAGCTGTTATACTGCTAATGAAATAATGAAGGCGACGGGGTGGGGCGGGACATTTGGGGAGGGGGGATGTGTTGGGTAGGAAGTGACTGGACAAGAGAGCCGACCCAAAGCCCCCCCCCCCTCGCAACCGCCACTCCCACCCCTGCTCTGCTGAAATGATTTGAGAAACAAATGGCAATATTTACTTATACCTCAGTCAAACCTGATGACCATTTGTTGGCGCTGTTTGGGATTGGTAGTGTGCAGTGTAGGAGTCAGTTATAAGAATGATGTAACTCACAGGTGGGGGGACAGAGGTGCTGGGAGATGGAAGGCACATGGGATGAGATTGGAGATGATTGACAAGAAATCTCTCTCCCCACTTGAGGAACGCCAAGGGGAGCAGCTGTAAAAATGGGTGTGGCATAAAGGAGCACAGCCGTAAAGGGGTGTGGTATAAAGGAGCACAGCCGTAAAGGGGTGTGGTATAAAGGAGCACAGCCGTAAAGGGGTGTGGCATAAAGGAGCACAGCCGTAAAGGGGTGTGGTATAAAGGAGCACAGCCGTAAAGGGGTGTGGTATAAAGGAGCACAGCCGTAAAGGGGTGTGGTATAAAGGAGCACAGCCGTAAAGGGGTGTGGTATAAAGAAGCACAGCCGTAAAGGGGTGTGGTATAAAGGAGCACAGCCGTAAAAGGGTGTGGTATAAAGGAGCACAGTCGTAAAGGGGTGTGGTATAAAGGAGCACAGCCGTAAAGGGGTGTGGTATAAATGAGCACAGCTGTAAAGGGGTGTGGTATAAAGGAGCACAGCCGTAAAGGGGTGTGGTATAAAGGAGCACAGCCGTAAAGGGGTGTGGTATAAAGGAGCACAGTCGTAAAGGGGTGTGGTATAAAGGAGCACAGCCGTAAAGGGGTGTGGTATAAATGAGCACAGCCGTAAAGAGGTGTGGTATAAAGGAGCACAGCCGTAAAGGGGTGTGGTATAAAGGAGCACAGCCGTAAAGGGGTGTGGTATAAAGGAGCACAGCCGTAAAGGGGTGTGGTATAAAGGAGCACAGCCGTAAAGGGGTGTGGTATAAAGGAGCACAGTCGTAAAGGGGTGTGGTATAAAGGAGCACAGCCGTAAAGGGGTGTGGTATAAAGGAGCACAGCCGTAAAGGGGTGTGGTATAAAGGAGCACAGCCATAAAGGGGTGTGGTATGAAGGAGCACAGCCGTAAAGGGGTGTGGTATAAAGGAGGACAGCCGTAAAAGGGTGTGGTATAAAGGAGCACAGCCGTAAAGGGGTGTGGTATAAAGGAGCACAGCCGTAAAGAGGTGTGGTATAAAGGGATTCCACAGAGGGACACATGGGGGGAGGAGGAGTGATGGAAGAACAAATAAATAAAGAGAGGACACCCTGTAGAGAGAGGTGAAAGGGAGCAGCTGTTGCTGACAGATTTCGCAGGGATTTACCTCCCCACAAAGCTGCTGTGATGTGCATTAGATGAAGGAGAAGATGGCGAGGGGAAAAAAAAACACCGTTTTCATTTCAACACTGCACCAATGGAATTTGACCCCTCTGCCTGTGTTAAGAACTGTGATTTCATCAGCGCAGTATAACACGATTATAAAGCAATGGAATCAGGTATAGGCACATTTCTGACAGCGTCGTACTGGAAACGAGCAGTTCACATGAGGAATTGAACTGGGGCTCACAAGGCATGGCCTCTGGCCCTGTGCATTTATCTTTGTTTTACGGTCACTCCACGGTCATTTCCACGGCCATTAGTGTTATTCACTAGACTGTTTGGCTGTTGTGCCTCTGGTGGTAGGAAATGTCCATCTCCCCAGAGAGTACGGTCTCAGGCCTCAAACATGTATATACTGTTCTCTGTGTCATTCTTCTTTTTGAATGTAATATTGGTGCAGAGTAGCAACCTTGTAATGAGCTATTGCAGCAGATGCGGCCCCTCTCCAGGTGGGCCTCCGGACGCTATAAGTTACCATGGGAACTGACACCGCACTCAAGGGCCCCCCCATACACGGGGTCACTCCAAGGGCCCCCCCCATACACGGGATCACTCCAAGGGCCCCCCCATACACGGGGTCACTCCAAGGGCCCCCCCCATACACGGGATCACTCCAAGGGCCCCCCCATACACGGGGTCACTCCAATGTCCTACCCCAAGGGGCTTTTCTTTCTCAGCTTTGGGGAGGGGCTACACTCCTTGGGATAGCCTCTTGATCTGGCCCCACATGACTGCCCCTCCACTGCCCACACTGATCCGCTCAGACAATATTCGCCTTTTGTTGACTCCCCAGCTTTGACATTATAATTATGTGACATGGCTGTGCGTGTGTCTGGATTTAGCCATTGGTTGAAATTGCAAGTGTTCTGAAATGTTCCCACAAGAGTATGACACAACACACAAAATCAGTCCTACCTGGCCAGAACAGAAAGAAATGATCAATTTATTTCCTTAAAGCAACCAATACATATGATGCTTTCTACGTCTTTCTTTTCAATGCACATACTTTGCCTTTCATAGTACTCTTGTATGCCTATAAATTACAATATGTTTCCCAAAATGTATAAAGAAAAGTTAATTTGGAAAATATTTGAAATGGATGGTTATTTCTTTGTATATTATATATCACAAAAAACTTGGATTCAATGTGGGATGTATTTTGAAGCACTCAAGTTCATTGAAGTAATTTCATCATCCACTTGGCATCTCTCAGACTTCCCAGTTTCCTGAATTTCCATGACTGTTGGGTCTGGTTTTCAGCTGTTACCATCCATGACCTGCTCAGCTCAAAGATAAATAAAGCACTTAAAGTCAGCTGGTTGCACTCTGCTTCTGAAAAGTTCATTTTTTTCCCCCACAAACTTGATTTTATGGCACTTACAGTCAAGCTGTACTCTATACAAGAAGCAGACCTTTTATCTGCCAATATAAATCATGTAAAGTACAATACAATTGCCCCTCAAAGCCAGTGTTCCATTGTATCACTACAATTTATGCTGTTTTTATTCTAACATAATATTAAAACCTTTTTAAAAGAACTGATGCTAATTAAGTGCTGAAAAAGGGAAAAAAAGTGACAGGAATACTATACACGTATATACTGTATATTCAGAGTCAGTGTTGAATAGTTGCTGTCAGTGTAAATTCAGTGTTGATGTTTTGGTAAGATCAGTTTTGTTTTTTAAAAAGTGATAATGGCCAAAATGAAGAAAAAAGCACAAACATACAGTATGCTAAGTTGGCCTGGAAGGGTAATTACATATTCCTGATTCAAATGGATTTCCATGAAAAACTACTGTTCCCCTGCACATCTCTCTTTCTTTTCACATCAACCAGCTCCGATTCATCACATTGATTGGAATGTAAATCAACTGCACTGAAATATCCCATAATTAGTCCTCTGATATCATCGGTTCCTTTCTTGACAGCTCTGTACTGTGTGACCTGTCATTCAGGGTAATCACCAAAACTCTCCATGCAGCGAAGACGCACTTCTTTAGTTTCATAGCTAATGTTGTCCAGCATTTGACGGGCGTTCTCATTACTGGAGTCTAACCATGTAACAGTTGACATCAAGACAACCACCCGCAACTCTCTTTTTGTTTACAAAGTTCTGCAAATGTTGTGCATGTAGTAAAAGTATTTTCATTTAGGTATTAATTGTAGTCTCTCAATTTACAAAGCATGGTGCCCCTAAAACACCTTTGCCCTTAACTGCAAGCAGTACATCCTTTATATTGGTACAATAAGGTGTTAGTAATAGCGAGTAAGACTTTATAAACTTACTATCAGCTGCAATAAGTTTCCTCTGTATAACCATTAGTCTTCCCAGTTCCCAGTGTAGAGGAGCCATGACCATTTCCCAACCCCACAGTTTCCCTAACCCGGTTCTGGACACCTGGATTTAACAGGCTTGGCCCCAGCCTACCGCACTGCTGGCCTTTGGTGCAGCTTTTACACAGAGATCCTCAGGGTTTTATAAAGTGTTGGTTTTCCCTGGGTTTCCCACACACTCTGCAGGCTGATAAAGGAGGACATTAATACAGTCCACCCCTGCTGGCGAGGAGGGCAGAGGGGGGAATCGGGGCGTCCAGGACGGTAATATGATAATGGGGAGAATGATTTCCAGATGCGCTCGGTTGGAGCAGAACCCACACACAGGCCAGTGACTGGAGCTGTCAAAAGGCAGGTGCATCACGGTCACAGTAGAGCCTGGCAGTGAGTTGGCAGTCTGCCATTGGTCCAATATGATAGAATCCATTACATCACAGTCACTTAGGAGATGGTCTTATTCAGAGTGACTTACAGCGGACAACATCAGCGTGAGGAAGAAAAAATGTGATGTCACCAAGACATAAGCGCATAAGGTCCATACCACTACAGGGTTGACAGCTGTAGCTCTAACAGTATTATAAAGGGAGTCCTAAAGGAAAGATGGAGGATAGCTAATGAGAGACTCAAGGTGCAGACTGATGAGGTGGGTCTTCGGTTCATTCAAGTTCATTCCACCACCGGGAGGCCAGAGCAGACAGGAGACGAGATCTGGAAGTACAGAGATGTGGGCAGGGGTGAGGAACTGCAAAAAGGGACCAACGGACATAACTTCGGCCACCTCTTTCCCTGTGTCTGAGCCGCCCGGTCATCCAGGTGCTACGGGCGCAACATTTTCCCTCAGCCTCTTTCGGCCCTGCATGTGAGCGCTCTTCACCGCCACAGAAATACATCGCAATTAAGCGAGGAGGGGGAATCTGCTGACGGGTCAGTTAGAGGGGGAAATTACCCGGGAGGGGCTGTTGGAGTAGCCGGGACCTGATGCTAATCTGACTCAGCTTTTTCAGCGGAGCCCGGATGACGGAAGCGGAGAATTGGCGGACGAGGAGGAAACTTAGAGGACTGGGTACGGCACGGGATGCTGCGTGACAACTTGTTTATCCTTCTGACGGGTGTTCTCCCGCTCCTGCCTTTTCAGCAGTGCTGTGCCCATATATCAGAGCCTGATCTGTAGAAGGCTATCAATCGATTGTAATAGGGGAGAGAGAGAGTTTATTGTTTCTGCATTTTATGTTTGCGGCTTTAAGTTGTTTAAGCAGGGGTTCGTTTGCTGGGCTGGCAGCGATGTTGCAGGTTCAAATCCCAGGCTGGGCTCTGATGTTTTGTCTGTCACAATTCAGATTCCCACGTTACACTGGCATTTGTAACCTTGAGCAAGGTGCTTAACCTGTATTGCTTCAATTAAATATCCAGCTGTATTCATAGATTATATATAAAAATGTAAAGCTTGTATAAGAGAGTCTGCAGAATCCCTGAATGTACTGTAAATGTTGGCTGAAGAATTCCCCATGGAAGGAGGAAGTGTACTCCCTCAGTGCAAGGGTGGCACTGTAAGGAGCAGCAATGCCTGGCGGTACATGCGTCAGAGCTGACGTGCTGTCTGCACTTACAGGGCACATTTCAGTTATGGGCCTTTGAATACCATTAAGGATTCTAAAATTTGCATAATAGGCACGGGTTCATAAAAAATGGATGAGGGCATCCTTTAAAAAAGCAACAAAAAATTGTTGTCATTCCTGTTCAGTTCTTTTACCATTGTTGACTGCAGTCATTATTGCATTACGGCTTTCGCACTCGTAACATTACGCTGGCAGCGCCGTGGTTTCCAAAAAAAGAATATGAGCTTTGATCTGAGACTGAGGGAAAGAGGAGAGAATTGGAGGAGGTAATTGAATGTGCGTATTTGTTCAGTGTAATAGACGCATTAGCTGCAATAGCAGTCACTAGAGAACAATGGCAAAGTGAAAATAGACTTGGTGCGCCGGACACAGTGGCCCTATTACCCCAGCATTCTCTATAATAGTCTTAGTAAACACAGAAGATGAAATCAGTCAACAGCGTCATCATCATCAGCAGCATCTACACTGCATCATCATCACAGCTTAGGGAGGAATTAGAATACATTACCGCCCAGCTTGCGTGTGTGTTGGACACTGTGGGGATGTGTCTGTCGATTAGTATCATTTATTGCATTACCATTGTCTGTGCCTGTGTGCGTGCGTGCGTATAGTGTTTCTCATCATAGCTGGAGCTGCATCCTGCTGTATAGAAGCTTCACTGAAATATTTTCCCTCATGGAGCCAGGTGGGGTTTTGTGTGCAGAAATGGGAAAGGTTTGCTCCTGGATTGATTCATTGAAGTGGCTCAGTTAGGCCCCATGTTTCTGAACAGTGACCCAGGGGTGTCATCGCTGCTGGTTCCAGTCAGGTCCACCACTTACGGCTCAGTTCTCTGCAGGGTCTCTGCAGTGACCTTTAACCCCTCAGTTCTCCCAGTTTTGTTCGACAAGCTGTTTCTTTACTTCCTGATTCCCCAAGCCAACTGTATAATTTGACCCCACAGTACATCAGTACCATTCCAAATGGATAATGTGCAGTTGCCAGGATACCTTTTGAAAGGCCCCATTCTCACTGCAAGCTATGTACCTTTCCAGACATATTTACACGTCAATTTTGTTACGTCACGTTAAAATTTGTTTGTTATGGTCTTTGAAATGTCTGACTGCCCCTTTCAGCATTTGGCAAATGGAAATGTCTCCACTTAAGATTACTGATTGTGGATGCCTGGATGTCACAAACATAAGATTTGCATTTGTATTCAACAAACAAATAAGATTTACAAGCGGGACTGGTAAACAGTTTTGTTTAATAAACAGCTTATTTTCTGTGTGATTTGAATCAGTTCACACAGGGGAATGAATGTAACGGGAGCAGGCTTGGAAGGACACATAAATATGTGGGAAGCGTGTTTCGTCCGTGTTGGATGACCCGTTCAACCGGAGGGCTTACGTTAATTACATGGTTTCTCAGACAAACACACTGATTGGAGGTGCCAGACTGGTACTGCTGTGCCTCTGTCAGACCTTATAAGGGCGTGGACCAATGACTCACATGCCTAGTGACCACGGCCTGCTGGCCACCCCCCCCCCATCCTTTTGATATCGGGCGGGGTCTCCAGGATGTGGGTGACGAGTTGTGACAATGTGGTGGTCACTGTAGGAATATTGCTGTTGATGAGCATAATTTATTGCAGTACCGTTGTGTGCGCGTGTGCGTGTGCGCGTGTGCCTGTGCGTGTGCGTGTGTGTGCGTGCGTGAGTGAGTGTCTGTCTGTCTGTCTGTGTGTTTGCCTGCTAGACCCCCTGCCCCCCATACGTTTGACCTGGGCTGGGGTCTGTGGTTTGTGGGGGGCGAGTCATGACCATGTGAACAGGTGAAGAGCTCAGAATTACGAAAGGAGAGAGAGATAAACGTAGAGAGATTTAGAGGGTTTTCATGAGGGTTATTACATAACTGTTCTCAGTGTGGAGTTGTGCTTAGGGCTTTACCTTGAGTCTCTGCATCAGTCACAGTATGGAGCCAACCCATGCACCTCAATCTCTCACCCCATAAACTCCAGCATCTCACCCAAAAGGCCGCCAAATTGCATCCCACACACCCCAGAAGCTCAATTCATATACCCAAATGTTTTTACCCTACCATTTTTCCAGGGTCCCATTCCATAAGCAGTGCAGCCGGTCGTCACAAAACCTCAGTGTATCCGATTTACCCCAGCAATTTTGTTATTTTGTTTTGGTATGGCTTTTGGAAAGCCAGCGTAGTTCCTCCACTCATGTTCACCGACATGTGTACTGCCATGAACTCAATGGGACAAATGGGTATTTTTCAGAGCTGCCTTGCCTAGTAAAATAAGGTGTTAGACATTAGAGCAGAGTTAATGCAGGTAGTAATTAGTTGTGGTATATGCATCTGTCTCTGTGCATCGTCAAATCCTGTTTGAACGGTACCGTCCCCCGGGACTCCAGATTCATTGGCACGGCCCTCTCAGCTCACGGCCTTTTGGGCGCTGTAGGTAGGGAGAGTATTGTGCAGACGTACAGATGTGCTTCTCAAACGCAGGCGGGACGTGGCAGCTCTGCCCTGCTCCTCTTCCTTCTGCAGGCCGGACACGCCAATGCTCAACAAACACAGAAACTCAACAGACCACTATAACCACTGTTATATGGCCGCTACATGGAAATATTTTGAGCGAGTGGTTTACAGTACGTGAAAATGTATGTGCTTGCTTGTACATTTTTGAATATTATAAATATGTATTGGAATTTAAATGACCGTTAAAATAGTCTAGTATACTTCTGGTAGGCCTTTGCACATATTTGCAATGAAACGGTGTATTCCTTAGATTTCACAACAGTGGCTATTTTCAAATAACCTATCTGCAAATAAAACATGCATCCTCTAGAGTCGAGATTGACATAAAAATACAAGCTTTGGTGTGAAATAATAAGGAATCTCTCCTTTTCTCTTTCTTTTTCATGTTCCCTGCTGTGTTCCTGTCCTTTTTCACATGTGTCCTGAACAGGTAAGTACTATTAAATGATTTATTACCTGCACACCTTATTAAATTAATTTGGTTAAAAGCATTCTGTGGTACTCACAATCAAGACACCCTTTCATGCAAATAGGGCACCGAGGACATTATAAAGATCTTATGGGCGGTAATAAATCAAATTTTACCCTTTCATTTACAGATAAACATATTATTTTTCTTCACACACACACACACACACACACACACACACACACACACACACACACACACACACACACACACACACACACACACCATCTTGCAAGTTCAACAATTACAAAAAAAAGCCTCCTGCTAAATAGTGTAAATATTGTGCAAAAAAAAGATGCAAACTTACGTCCATTTGTAAATCAGTATTAAGGATAAACGTTGATTAAGTACAGGCCATGAAGCCTTTAGGATGTGCTACTGTGACAGACACTCTGAGATTCACCACAGCCTGGCTGCTATTGCAAACTGCATGCAATGTGGAAGAAAATTTGCCATTTTCCTAGGACTGCCATTTCAACTGGCGGAAGAGACGGCCTGTTTCTAATGTGCTTAGTTAATTAAGTGAGGATGTGGAAACTGAATTACTGTGTGTACACATACAGTATGTCTGGAATGGTCTCTAATGGATGGAAAGTATCTCTGTGCACATCACACTCAACACAGAAGACTTCTCAAAAGCTGCAAGGATTTTTTTCCCTGGCTTTCTTTCAGTGGGCAGAAAGCACTTGCAATTTCAATTTTACAGTAAATTGGATTCATTGTTGATACCAAAACATAACTATAGGAAAACTGAAAGAGACATGTTCAGTACATGTATGTGTGTGAACTGAAATGCATGTAGTTAATCTCTCTCTCTCACTCTTTGTCTCTTTGTCTCTTTCTCTCTCTCTCTCTCTCTCTCTCTCTCTCTCTCTCTCTCTCTCTCTCTCTCTCTCTCTTCTCTCTTCTCTCTTTCTCTCTCTTCTCTCTCTCTCTCTCTCTCTCTCTCTCTCTCTCTCTCTCTCTCTCTCTCTCTCTCACACACACACACACACACACACACACACACACACAGAGGAAAGACCACACAATTCATCCTTTATCATGCGTTCCTGGTACAGCCACTTGAATATTGTGTAATAAGGCTTTTCAATCCCATTTGCGGGGAATGTGAAATCACAAGGGCAAATGAAAATGGCAGGAGTGGCAGTTACAGCAGATGAGTGTTTTAATTATTACGCACAATTTGAATGGTGAATTCTGGGCCTTCAAGAGTCTGCTCCCTGCAGCAGAGCAGAAATAACCGTGGGCGGACTACTCAGGCCAAGGTCTAGACTTTTATTCTTAATTCATGTCCTTCGTACAGAAACACACAGTGACTCAGTGATACCTGAGGAAAGCAGAAAAGTTTTGTTTTGTTATTTATTGAACCATACATATATTTAGTTCTGATGTCATTTCACAATTTATGCACTTATTTTTTTTGTTGCAATTATTCCTCTATCTATAATATATAATGTATATTTATAACATAATGGTCAGCTAAATCAACCAGATTGAAATATCATCAGACATAAATCTATCATGAGTACAGCACTGTGAAAATCGAGAAATTAAAGTAAATTGTTTAATTCTCCAACTGGTAAAGTGCCTTATTCACCGTGGCACGGAAATATGAAGGTCATTTTCATTTATTGTTGTTTTTTTGTTGCATGGTCTATTTTTCAAGTTCTTATCACTCACATTCTATGCTTTACTAGTTTCCTGTGTCGCGTCTCAAATTCAAAGCTTTACTAGTTTCCTGTGTCGCGTCTCACATTACATGCTTTACTAGTTTCCTGTGTTGCGTCTCACATTACATGCTTTACTAGTTTCCTGTGTCGCGTCTCACATTACATGCTTTACTAGTTTACTGTGTCACGTCTCACATTACATGCTTTACTAGTTTCCTGTGTCGCGTCTGACATTACATGCTTTACTAGTTTACTGTGTCGCGTCTCACATTACATGCTTTACTAGTTTCCTGTGTCGCGTCTCACATTACATGCTTTACTAGTTTCCTGTGTCGCGTCTCACATTACATGCTTTACTAGTTTCCTGTGTTGCGTCTCACATTACATGCTTTACTAGTTTCCTGTGTCGCGTCTCACATTACATGCTTTACTAGTTTCCTGTGTCGCGTCTCACATTACATGCTTTACTAGTTTCCTGTGTCGCGTCTCACATTCAAAGCTTTACTAGTTTCCTGTGTCGCGTCTCACATTCAAAGCTTTACTAGTTTCCTGTGTCGCGTCTCACATTACATGCTTTACTAGTTTCCTGTGTCGCGTCTCACATTCCATGTTTAACTAGTTTCCTGTGTCCTGTCTCACATTATATGCTTTACTAGTTTCCTGTGTCGCGTCTCACATTACATGCTTTACTAGTTTCCTGTGTCGTGTCTCACATTCCATGTTTTACTAGTTTCCTGTGTTGCGTCTCACATTCCATGCTTTACTAGTTTCCTGTGTCGCGTCTCACATTCCATGCTTTACTAGTTTCCTGTGTCGCGTCTCACATTACATGCTTTACTAGTTTCCTGTGTTGCGTCTCACATTACATGCTTTACTAGTTTCCTGTGTCGTGTCTCACATTCCATGTTTTACTAGTTTCCTGTGTTGCGTCTCACATTACATGCTTTACTAGTTTCCTGTGTCGCGTCTCACATTACATGCTTTACTAGTTTCCTGTGTCGCGTCTCACATTACATGCTTTACTAATTTCCTGTGTTGCGTCTCACATTACATGCTTTACTAGTTTCCTGTGTCGCGTCTCACATTCCATGCTTTACTAGTTTCCTGTGTCGCGTCTCACATTACATGCTTTACTAGTTTCCTGTGTCGCGTCTCACATTACATGCTTTACTAATTTCCTGTGTCGCGTCTCACATTCCATGCTTTACTAGTTTCCTGTGTTGCGTCTCACATTACATGCTTTACTAGTTTACTGTGTTGCGTCTCACATTACATGCTTTACTAGTTTACTGTGTCGCGTCTCACATTACATGCTTTACTAGTTTCCTGTGTCGCGTCTCACATTACATGCTTTACTAGTTTCCTGTGTTGCGTCTCACATTCAAAGCTTTACTAGTTTCCTGTGTCGCGTCTCACATTCAAAGCTTTACTAGTTTCCTGTGTCGCGTCTCACATTCAAAGCTTTACTAGTTTCCTGTGTCGCGTCTCACATTATATGCTTTACTAGTTTCCTGTGTTGCGTCTCACATTCCATGCTTTATTAGTTTCCTGTGTCGTGTCTCACATTCCATGCTTTACTAGTTTCCTGTGTCGCGTCTCACATTACATGCTTTACTAGTTTCCTGTGTCGCGTCTCACATTCCATGTTTTACTAGTTTCCTGTGTCACGTCTCACATTACATGCTTTACTAGTTTCCTGTGTTGCGTCTCACATTCCATGTTTTACTAGTTTCTTGTGTCGCGTCTCACATTCAAAGCTTTACTAGTTTCCTGTGTCGTGTCTCACATTCAAAGCTTTACTAGTTTCCTGTGTCGCGTCTCACATTCAAAGCTTTACTAGTTTCCTGTGTCGCGTCTCACATTCAAAGCTTTACTAGTTTCCTGTGTCGCGTCTCACATTCAAAGCTTTACCAGTTTCCTGTGTCGCGTCTCACATTCAAAGCTTTACTAGTTTCCTGTGTCGCGTCTCACATTACATGCTTTACTAGTTTCCTGTGTCGCGTCTCACATTACATGCTTTATTAGTTTACTAGTCGCTGTCCATCATCATGCACTGCATATTTCTGGGTTGTTTTGTTCTTTTTGAAGTCCAACTTCACTGCACCATATGCAAGAAACAGAGCCTTGTGCAGCCGTTGTTACGGCAACAGTCAAGGCAAGACCAGGTGATGCGTATGGCATGATGTATGCAGTAGTGTGAAGTGTGCATGCCCGCTTGCGTTCTCTCGCTCTGCCTCTCTCAGGCCAGGTCAAGCCATGAGCAAGCAGAGAGCCATGTAGGAGGCAGGGCTCAGAGAACAGGGATACGTGTGCCTCGTGGATACAGCCGAATTATCCCTGGGCAGGACAGATCCTTGGCCCTCAGTTTCTTAGACTCGTTCCCCCAAGGCCAGCCCTCCGTGTGTGTGGCTCCAGTTCTGTCCTCCCTCTTCCCAGGATGCACTGCCAGCTTTCCCTGAACAGTGGCTTAGAGAGCTGGCGGCCTTGCGTGCGATGCCTTCTCCCAGAGGAGTGACCTACCCTGTAACCACAGCTAGCATCAGCAGCCTATTTTTCTGTGAGCTAACTGAAAATGACCACATGTCTGTATTTACCCAGAGGGCATAATGCTACATTTAGTGCAATTGCAAGTTCAGAGCGCAGAAAGTGTACCCTGTCACAGGGGAGCAAAGTGAAGAAAGTTTTTGCTGTTGCCTTCATTGGTGAAGTAATTCTTATTTGCCCTTTCAGTAGCTCCCAGCAGAGATGGAACTGCTCACATTTCTCTCGCACGTATGCATGCGTGTGTGAACTGAACCACGTGCAATGCTTTTTCGCTCTCTCTATCGCTCTCTCTCTCTTTTTCTCTCTCTATCTGTCTCTGTCTGTCACGCACACAAAAACACACACACACACACACACACACACACACGCACACACACACACACACACACACAAACGCACACACAAAGCTACGTGGTGCACATATAATGGCCTGTGTTCAGAATGTGAAGTACAGTGTGCTACAAATATTTGATTGTGGGAAGTGGATGTAGTTTTGCTTTTTTTTGTTTCTTTATCTGGTTAATGTGTCATTCCTGTATTTAGATAGTTGTAAGCCAGTTGTGTTTGACAACTTCAGAATGGTATATAAAGGAATACTTTTCCCTCTCTATTATGCTCACTATACTCAGAAGGCTGTGTAGTTATGATTTCCTTTCTTACAGATTGTAGTACTGCCTCCAGTCGTGGTCCAGTGCGATTGCTCCTGCAGCATTGAACATAAACGCCATGCTTATGTTTGAGTTGCTCACGGATTGATGCTTGTAGTACATTTCACATGCCAAATATCTTTCAACCCAACTTGACCCTCAAAAAAGCTCTGCCTTTTGCTACATTGAAAGCAACTGTTGCTGTGAGTGAGGCTTGAAGAATGTGATGCACGCCACGTTTCTGTTGAGACCGACAGGCACTTCAGAGCCCTCTTCGGTCAAGGTGAGCTTGTGACAAAGTTCTGGAGCTGGTGGGAACAGTCAAGAGTGTCCCCTTCTCACCTTAGCTGATAGCCATACTCAGACCCAAAGGATGAATCTCAGAGGTTATACCCTCCCCATAATCTTTTCCCATGGTGATGCCCCTAGCAACCCAGTGTGAGTGTAACCCACGGTGTAGTGTGAGTGCTAATGCCCTGAATTGGTTGTATTTTATTGTAAATGACAGGTTACAAGAGACTAGCTTTGAAAGTGATTGTAACACGCTATTGTAAAACATATTAACTTGTTTTTCAGAAAATGACCATGACGAATGGAGATGATTGCAGATTTATGGTTATGTTTTTGTGCAGGGAAAGCCCCTGTTTGCCTATTACATTAAGCATGGAAATCATTAAAAAACATTTTCTGTGGCCAATTTTGTTATTCATTCAAACTAAATAAATTATTAAAATATATAGTTATTTCCTTTTTATTATCCAGACATTTAATATAAAATATGACAAGCATGCCTAATAAATGTTTATGGAATATAAACATTTTGCACTGATTTTATGTATGTATGTATGTATGTATTTATTTATTTATTTGGCCACGCAGTCCCGTGTACCCTCAGAACTTTGTCACGAGGCTCTGAACTCTCAAAATGTGCTTCAGATCATCCGCTTGGCACTTGGTCCACAGCATCTATGTAGAAGTCACAATCACAGTTTCCGTGTCTCAATTTGATCACAGCATCAAAGCCCTGTCCTGGCTAATGGTCCATCTCTGTCAACAATCTTTCCCACCTGCTTCCCACCTTCCAGTTTGGGATCTGGCCCATGAGCGGAGCCTAGCTCCACTCTTTATTAAACCATCGATACAGACGCTCCGTGTCATTTTTAACTGCTCACTGTCTGCGATTAATCACCAGGTGATTTATCACAGATTATTGGCCTCATGTTAATTAGCTCGAGGGGGCGGCAGTGTTTTAGTCTGAGTAATTCTCTCTACCTGTGCCCAGTGTTCTCATATTTCGCACATCCATTTTTTTTTAACTCGAAAGTAATGGACAGGCCAAAATATTAGACATTTTGGTGATTAAAACCAGAGTGTGTCAGACTCCCCAGTGAAAGCATTTTCCGCACAGAGAGAAGTTCATACACTTTAAACGGATAGCTCATCCACCGTTTCCGAGTGAGACCTTAAATTCACCTGGAGTGGATCTCCGTGAGAACATTAAGCATGAAGGAGTTCAGTTAGACATGCAAATCGTTTATTAATCATCCTCGTTTAAGCTGTTTCTTCATCTCTGGCTCCTAACAGACTATTTGTTAAGCGGGTGGCCATTCATATTATAATTCATGTAATTTGACAGTTCCAGTGGCTTTGCTCCACTGTTTGGGATGGCTGTTTCCAAAGCAGTAGTGCTTCTTCTTCCTTTCTTGTTGTCAGATGCCATGTGGCTATAAGGGTGAGCTGAGGCTGTTGGATGTTTGGTAATGTTGACCAGACCTTCCCGCTCGGTGAAGGAAAAGCGGTGGCGTGGTGACGTTACCACAAGCGTCGAAGCTATCCACGCAATCGAAAGTGACGGTAATTACCGCACTCATGACAAATATTGATCTAAAGCAGAACTTAATTGGCTAGAATAATGTTTGGCCTCAGATAAGGCCGCGTGCGTTTAATCGAGTGTTTGGCATCAAAGATGCGGAGCTCAACCGAAAAATCTTTTTGATCATGGTCTGTATGTCCCTGGCGCTCCCCGCTATCCCACCTCCCCTTAGAGACCCGGGCTGATCGAATTGCCCTCCTCCCCCAAACTAACCCCCCAAAACTAATTTCCCCCCCTTCCCCCTTCAAACAGAGGATCCCCATCCAAGATTTTTAATCTTCATTTATTTACACTGAATCCAAAAAATGCAAACAATGTTGCCAAAAAACACAAAAGGATTTTTTTTCCAAATCTTAGTTACTTGGTTTTTTCTTCTTTTTTTTGTCACGCCAGTGTGAAGTCCTTTCTTTCTGTGGTTTTTTTCCACTCCTCCTCATCTTAGACTTGGACGCTGACCAAACCATTCTCCATTCACTCTTATTTCATTCTTTCTTTCTTTTATTATGATGGAACAAATGTCAGATCGGCTGCAATGTGTCTGACTTTATGACCACATTGACAAAACCATCTCCAAGTGCGAATGGCATCACACACAGACAAAATACCACTTAGTTTAGCCACATGTTCTCCATCTGTGGGAGTAGTGAGTAGTCAGTATGGCTACCAGATAGACTGATTCACAGGTACAGCCGAGGTCACTCAATGTAGCCAATAACATTTGACTCATCGTTATCTTTCTGTCCTTGAGAAAACGCCAGCCGTACGCATGACATTGTTTTGCGCTCCCTTAATTCTCTTAATTGAGACACATTTCCCTTTTCATGGAGTCTGTTAAACTTCTGCCACATTTCTGGCTCCTGACCAATCAGTCTTTCTCTCTCTCTCTCTTTGAATCCTGAAGCACAGGGCTTTGGGGTCAGCTTGAATCCTGAATCACATAGCTTTGGGGTCACTTTGAATCCTGAATGACAAATCCTGAATTTTAGAGCTTTCGGGCCACTTTGACTTTTGAATCACAGAGCTTTGGGGGTCACTTTGAATCCTGAATTATAGAGCTTTGGAGCGACTTTCAATTCTGCATTTTAGAGCTTTCAGGGCACTTTGATTCCTGAATCACAGAGCTTTGGGGCCACTTTGAATCCTGAATCACAGAGCTTTGGGGCCTTTTGAATCCTGAATCACAGAGCTTTGGGGCCTTTTGAATCCTGAATCACAGAACTTTGGGGCCTTTTGAATCCTGAATCACAGAGCTTTGGGTCGCATGCAGGTGGCTTGGCTGCAGCTCTCCCTGTTTCCCTCCCATCTCTCCTTGGCGTGTGCTGGGACACTGTGTTTGATGCCAGGATTTCTGCTTTGAGTCGTATATCTACAGCAAAACAGATGCCGCACATGCCATTTTTTTCTCAATCAAGCTAATTATTGTTGGAGTTTCTCTTGGTGTGTGTGTGTGTGTGTGTGTGTGCTCGTATGCACGTGTTTGTTTATGTGTGTTTTGGTGCATTGGTACATGGGTGTGGTTTTTTTATTTTCAGTTTTGTGCATGTTCAGTGCTAGTTTTGTGCATTTTTGTATCCATGTGCACACAAGTTCAACACGAGCTTCGTTCCATGATTAATTTGCCTCCAAGTGTAGCCAAGCATCCCTTTTATATGACGGTCAAGCAAGAGCCTCATCCTTCGTTATCTTCCAAATTTAGATAGAAAACGCTGAGCTAGATGGATTGTCTGCACTTTCCCATCAGAGTCTGAGACTTGATTAATGGATTCCTGCTATTTTGGGGGGTGAGGGTGGGGGATGGGGGGGGGTGGGGGGGGGGGTGCTGTTGTGTGTGCTCAGATCAGCGAATAAAGGAGGCACTCAGCACTCTTCTGACGCCTTGTTTTACTGTCCCGCCAATAAAGCCCTCAGAAATATGGAGCAGCGTTTGCTCCGTCCGAAAGAACCAGGGCTGCAGTATTTCTGCCCGCCATTATGTATTATTCATCTTCGTTTTTAATGTAACGACGAGCGGGGCTATACGTCAGCACCCCACTGGATCAAGCGGGGGGGGGGGTTGTTCGCCGTCTCCCGTCTCCTGGCTGTGCAACGTTTCCCATTTCATCTCATCGCCTTGCAACTGAACGAGTGAATGATGAGAATTCCACACGTCCCCACAAACAAGGACTGTTTTGATAATGAAACGCGCTCTTAATGTGTCTGCGTTGGCTGTACGGTGTACTTCACGCGGGCCTGTCGCCAGACGAAAGCATGTGTTTAGTTAATAAAATGGATGCAGAAATGATTCTCTCGCTAGATTGCACTGAAAGACGGAGCGAAGGGGAGCGCTGCAGGCATTTTGCAAGCTGTTGTGCTGCAGGGAGGCTCCAGCTAAGGGGATCATTTCCAGAGCTCTTAAGAACAGGAGAGACTTTCTCACTAAACCCTCAGGCCCAGAAGAGCATTCTGTGCTCCGAGTGTTAAGAAGCAGCTGGCACATTAAATCCAGATAACCCAACATTTTTTTAATTGGCTCCATGATGTGTTGAATAGACAGACAGACCAACCCAGTGGCCAAATTGTGTAGCAGTGTCAGTAAAAATGTGAAGAATAAAGTAAAATATGGTGTCACTAGCTGACATGGAGTAACATACAAAAGCATGGCTTCAATAAGCAATATATTGTATCTGCAGTAAGAAGAAGAAGTAAGAATCATGGGGATTACCGAGTCTGCTGATTTTAGCTGGATGTGAGGTTGAAATGGATCAGTTGTGCAGTGCGGCCATGGTTAACCAGCCTGGCAGTACCACAGATACGGAGTGCACAGCCAGCCTGTGTGGAAGGCGGAGCTACGCACTCACCTGTGTGGAAGGCGGAGCTACGCACTCACCTGTGTGGAAGGCGGAGCTACACACTCACCTGTGTGGAAGGCGGTCCTCCACACTCACCTGTGCGGAAGGCGGAGCTACGCACTCACCTGTGTGAATGTGCTTTGTGTGATGCAGTAATAGTACATCCTTTCACAGTCCTGCACACCTGCTGCACCTGACTTCCATAAGTTTCACAGAGATCTCTGTCTCTTTACTTCTTTCTCTCTTTCTCCTCTCACTCTCCCTCCTTTCACCCCCCATCTATCTCTTTCTCGCTTTCTCTATCTCCCTCCTCTCTCCCTCTCTCTTTCCCCTCTCTTCCTTCCTGTCATCTCACTTTCTCCTCGCCTCTTTTTGAGATGAGACATGCAGCTCAGGTGTGCTGCTCCTCGGGTGTCACTCAAACTGTTTCATGACCTGTTGCGAAACGCTCACTTTTCATAAGAATCGCGCTAACGTGAGGCTATCGAGTCAACGGGCCAGTGTCCGCCCGACCTCCTCCATTAATCCCCTTTACATAAATGGGCATTTGTGAGGGGGGCGTTCGGAGAGGGGTTATCGATCAGTCACGGCGCAGAGGCCAAAATAAACAGTGGTGATTGATGCGGGCGGTTAAAACGGAGAATCTGGCACGGGACACTTGATCGCTGCTGCAGGTAATGAAAGCTGATAGGCGAGTGAGCTGGTCAGACCAGGGTGGAGGATCAATACTGCTTCGCTCTGCAAATGACAGGAATCAATCTATGACCAAAAAAAAACATATCCCCCACTGGAGCCCTCCATGGATCACTGCATATCAATAGCCTGTGGGTAGTTTTTTGGGGGGGCAGGGGGATTGAAGAAATCAATCGAACCAGACGATAATCTATAATCCGCCATCTGAGTTTTTTTTTTTTTTCTTTTTTTTGGAAATCTGTCGATGGGTGCTCACTGGAACAGCTCTGGCTGTGAAGCCAAAAAGGAAAAGGATTGATGGCCAAGAGTGTACTTGGAGGTCGGAGGTCATATTCAAAGGCATCGGAGATCGACTGTTGTGTCAGAAGAACAGGAAGTGCGGTGCTGGTCTTGGTCACACTGTATCATTCAGTTACTGAATAGATGCCTTTAATATAATACAGAACTCCCATGATCTGCACATTGTCCACTTACTTGGCTGGATATTTACAGAATAAATTCTAAATTGCCCAAAGGTACAAGTGCAGCGCTCCAGGATATTTATTCCTCTGTACCCTCAGGTTGGTTTACATCTCCCAAAATATTCTTTCCCCATCATCAGGATTTTTCCACTCCCTTAAAGGTTTTATCTGTTACACACCAAATACGGTTTCAGGTACCTGATGTGATTTATGGCCCAGGTAGAACCACATGCAGAGTCTGTTTGCCTGGCCCTGGGAAAGCTATGGTTCACTTATGGTCTAATCAGAAGAGGAGCAGTTTTTTTTCTCTCGTTTACAGTGCTTTTTAAAATACAGATGGTACTTTACACACTCTTCAGCACAGTTTTCATCATCCTTAGTGAACCCCCAACACCCCCGACCGCGCCCACTGGCCTGTTTAAAGCATCCACAGAGCATGCTGTCAGCTGGCCTGCATTGTGGGGAAGACAGCGGGGCATGCTATTGGCTGGCCTGCTCTGTGGGGAAGACAGCGGGGCATGCTATTGGCTGGCCTGCTCTGTGGGGAAGACAGCGGGGCATGCTATTGGCTGGCCTGCTCTGTGGGGAAGACAGCGGGGCATGCTATTGGTTGGCCTGCTCTGTAACCCTTGACGTCACAGTGAGACTCTTGCTCCCCCACCACCATATTCTCAGTCTCTAAGCGTCACAGGCAGGTGATAGGGAGTTGGGTCTCACGTTCATATATCCAAACGCAATGGATTTTCAAGGCCAAAAGTCCATTATTAAACACACTGTGCCCTTCTGCCATTGGCTGAACACAATAAATCCAGGCGTCTTGGGTTCACCTCTCACACCACAGGAACAGGAAGTGTATAGACCCTTACCCATTGATTAATGTATAGAGCCTCACCCATTGATTAATGTATAGAGCGTTAACCATTGATTCACAAGCATTAATTCACACTTATCTGTTGGGATTCTATTCACTGAGAAATGATTCATTATCACAAGCCTCTACACAAGGTCAGTGTCCCTCTGTGATGACATTTGCATTACATTTTACCATAAACTCTTATCCAGAGTGACTTACACAGCTTACATTCATTAAATACAGTCTATTTATACAGATGGATATTGAAGCAATTCAGGAGTACCTTGTTCACGGGTACAATGGCAGTGCAAAGCTAGGAATCAAACCTGCAACCTCAGCTTGAAAAATAGGTAGTTTTCCTGAACTACATTGCTAAAAATGTCACACAACAGCAGGCAGTTTATAGGGTACTTCAGAGGATTACATACAGTACCAGTCAAAGGTTTGGACACACCTACTCATAGAAGGTTTTTTTCCGTTATTTTTACTGTTTTCCACATTTTGGAATAGTAAAGACATCAAAACTATGAGATAACACAAATTAAATTATGCTTAAACCAAAAAAGTGTTAAACAAATTTAAAAAAGTAGCCACCCTTTGCTTTGATAACGGCTTTGCACATTCTTGCCATTCTCTCAAACAACTTCTGTGGTAAACAGGTATTCCACAGGTAAACAGGTGATGCCATCATGATTCTGTATAAAAGGATATCAAAAGACTCCTCATATCTTATTTCCAGGTACTCTTAGAAGCAATACTATAACCTCTCTGCATTTGAATGGATCTCTATGGGAATTGAGGGGTGGGACTAGATTTAGCTTTAAATTACACTGGAACAGTGTGGAACACATGGTTGGCTAAATGGCTCTAAGTCATCAAGGGTCTGACAAGCCTTAAACCATCACTCTGCTGCCAGAAATACAGTAGATATGGATGGATAACTTGAAGGGTTTCTTCTCCTGACTTATTTTTCCATAGAGTTCAATAGGAAAATTTGTCAGGAGAAACAACCCTTCAAGTGATCCATCCATATCTACTGCATATCTGGCAGCAGAGTGATGGTTTGAGGCTCGTTTGATACCTCAGACCCTTGTTGACTTACAGCCATTTAGCCAACCATGGGTTCCATACTATTCCCGTGTAATTTACAGCTTAATCTAGTCCCACCCCCCAATTCCCATAGAGATCCATCCAAATGCAGAGAGGTTATAGTATTGCTTCTAAAAGTACCTGGAAATAAGATATCAGGAGTCTTTTGATATCCTTTTATACAGAATCATGATGGCATCACCTGTTTACCTGTGGAATACCTGTTTACCACAGAAGTTGTTTGATAGAATGGCAAGAATGTGCAAAGCTGTTATCAAGGCAAAGGGTGGCTACTTTGAAGAATCTAAAATATAAGACTTTTTAAAATTTGTTTAACACTTTTTTGGTTTTTGCATAATTTAATTTGTGTTATCTCATAGTATTGATGTCTTTACTATTCCAAAATGTGGAAAACAGTAAGAATAACGGAAAAAAACCTTCTATGAGTAGGTGTGTCCAAACTTTTGACTGGTACTGTAAGTGTTTTGGATATACCTGTACACCCAAGCTATGAAAAGTACATTTTAAGTGAAGTTTATTGTCATTATATTATTATTGAGGGGGAGAGAGTGAAAGTGTATCTCTAAGCCACATGTTCATGTTATGTTTGTCATGGGAAAAGACTAATGAAAACACGATCTTCAGACATTTTATTTAGATGATCGTCACCTGAGCACCAGAGGAAGTCTGGAAAAATGTTTGTCACAAAATGTACCTCATCCAAAATAAGGCAGCGTCCCAAAGCCGTACTACAGGTATTTCTTTTTATGACACTAACAGGCAAAGGGATCTACACTACCCTTATAATGCAAAGAAGCAGTTACCACATTGATGGCAAATCTGCATATTAAGCAATGGTGTCAGATTTATGGAACAGAAGCAATAATCACATGCATGTAATTACATTAGAGCCTATGGAAGGGCAAGTCTGTTCACATCTGCAAAAACCACTGGTATCAGGTGCCACGTATCATTTTAAGCCATAAAGTTTGCATCACAGCCTTGGTGATTCTGCAGATAGTATTATTTTCAAACTGTCTCCTAAGCATATTTCTTCCTCTTTTGGTAAGGTACCAGCGGACTGTCTCACTCCCCACTTACAGAGAGAGTTAGCGTCAGTGCATTGGTGGACATGAGCGTGCTCGAGCGTGACTCCTTGCTTCAGTGGAAGATATCATTAAGAGCATGACATCCATTTTCTTTTCCTCAAATTATCATGTATGGCCATAACAAGCATTACGAAGGAGTGCCGATATGAGCAATTGTGTGTGTGTGTGTGTGTGTGTGTGTGTGTGTGTCTGTTGTTTATGCATCAGGCACAGTCCATCTCTGATCCTGTGTGTTAGCAGCGGGCAAGCACGAACTGTTTTTTTTTTATACCCGTGGTGGTTCTACGTGCCCAAAAGCTCCAAGTAATCATTTTGAAAATGAGCAGGTTTAGATCTCAGCCACCATTAACACATTAGTATGTCAGATGCAGTTGGAAATACAGCGTGTAATTCGAGGCCTGCCTTCCACATCCAAATCCACAACTGCACATCTAAATAATCAAACCAAAGTGGACCGTCGGTGCTTGTGCAGGTGATTGGAGGACCGGGGCCTGAAAAGCTTATCGGGAGCGGCGGCGACGGCGTGTTTTCCGAGCGGTGAAGTGCACTCTGAGAGAGCGGGTAATTACGGCGGATCAGGCCGGCTCCAGTCATTACGCTGAAGAATCCTGAACTTAACGGGGAAGGTGTAATTACCGCGCCGCTGCAGGAGGACTTGTTTGTGCGAGAGCGTAGAATGGGTGACTGGGCCACGTATGAAACTGCTGCTGCTGCTGCTCTATGAAAGCACCCACACCCGGGCGTGGGGCGGTGGGGGGGTCGAAGCACGTATTCCCAGCCCTGGTAATAGCAGTGCGGTCTGAAGAGCAGCCTGCCCTTGTAATAGGCAGACAAACATTGCAATGAGTTAGACAAACAGTGCTGATGGGTATTTTTGTCAAACCCGGATGAAGGAAGGCTGACGCAGACGAAGAGGTTCTGTATCTTTTACACGGGGTTGTTATAACAGTAGTGATTCTGTGTGTCTGTGCCTCCACACAGCCTGCATGGACTGGATTTGCTCATTTTAATCCAGCGGCAGTTGGCGCATGCGCTTCGCTCTGCAGATGTTTCCACTGCTTACTGCTGGGAAGGAGTGCAAAGCGAGGACCTACCGTACTCAGTATAGGTTTACATTGTGGGGTAACAGTGTTGTGTGTGCAAACTGAGTAGGGGGAACAGGGTCTGGTTCTGTGCCACTCTTACACCGGCTCCTGCCCTCATGGCCTGGAACCGGTAAAAGTGTGCGGACTGGCACCGTCAGAAATGACGTCATCACAACACTTGGCCAAAAACGTCATGGAAGACCACAGAGCATGGCCAAAAAGTCACTTAACATCTTCTGTCAAAAGAAGCCGGAATGACAGAGTTGATTGGATTCATACTGGGTTAAAAGGTTTCCTGTGTTACGCGGGGTGAGTTTCAGACTGGGTTAAAGGCTGTCTGTGTTACAGCTGTGAGTTTGATCACTGCAGTCATGCATTAACCCCTGTAAGACATCCCGATGCAAGTTTGTTTGAGGAGCCCTGCAGTATCCTGTTTGATGCTGGTCATACTGTAAATGAAGGAGCATAAACTGGAATTAAGTTAGACATAGTTCTGATCTTGGCCGAGGTTTTAGAGGGAAAAATAAACGTAATTTAGCTTCTACCTTATTTTATTTACCCAGTCATTTTCTTAGTTCCATGAGCTGGACATGAATAATATTCACTGGCTATGGCGTAAGCCAACGAAAGCGCTGAGGTATTAATCATTGCACCGCTGTATCTTAATTCATTTCCAGAAATGGTGAATTATTCCACAGTAGAAAAGCAACAAAATAGCCTCCTGCAATATTGGTAATGAAGTCATTTTTTAATACTCTGGAGTGCAGAGATAAACAACATCTTACCAGTGTTGGTGTGAAAAATTCATCATACTTCAGTGGATCAACACAGACTCTGGCCCTCCCTTCCTGCTGCAAGACCTCGTTCCATGTCCCCAGTTTGTGCATGGAGGGCTCCATTTTGATTACAGGCTAGTCTGTTTTTAATTTGTCAACCATGGTAAGATGTGTGGTAATGTAGGGGTCAGAAGTCAGTGGTGTGCTCTTTGAAGTGCCATGGGATCTTTAATGAGTCAGGGCCTCGGTTTAGCATCCAAGCATCCAGCAGCACAGTGTCCTGATCAGTGCTCAGGGGCAATATTTTTGCTTGGCCTAAAAGTATTACTACTCCCTATTGATTCATTAAGATCACTTCCAACACCCTTGTTTTCCCATCCAAGGTCAACACAAGCTCAGTGGCAGGCAGTATTAAGCAGGAGAAAGATACGGGGTAAAACTGCTGAGATCTTCCCTGAGCTCACAGATTACACACGGGTCCCATGTCTGGGGGAAGCTGTTGAGGCAACAGCCAACAGCAGCTTATTTTACACCTGTTTTATGCCTTTAGGTGTTCTCTATGGGGATAGTTACAGAGGCTGTACGTGGCTGTTGTTCTCTATGAGGATAGTAACATGCTGTCAGTGGTTGTTGTTCTCTATGGGGATAGTTACAGAGGCTGTACGTGGCTGTTGTTCTCTATGAGGATAGTAACATGCTGTCAGTGGTTGTTGTTCTCTATGGGGATAGTTACAGAGGCTGTCTGGTTGTTCTATATGGGGATAGTAACATGCTGTCAGTGGTTGTTGTTCTCTATGGGGATAGAAACAGGCTGTCAGTGGTTGTTGTTCTCAATGGGGATAGTAACATGCTGTCAGTGGTTGTTGTTCTCTATGGGGATAGTTACAGAGGCTGTCTGGTTGTTCTATATGGGGATAGTAACATGCTGTCAGTGGTTGTTGTTCTCTATGGGGATAGAAACAGGCTGTCAGTGGTTGTTGTTCTCAATGGGGATAGTAACATGCTGTCAGTGGTTGTTGTTCTCTATGGGGATAGAAACAGGCTGTCAGTGGCTGTTGTTCTCTATGGGGATAGTAACATGCTGTCAGTGGTTGTTGTTCTCTATGGGGATAGTAACAGAGGCTGTCTGGTTGTTCTCTATGGGGATAGTAACATGCTGTCAGTGGTTGTTGTTCTCTACGGGGATAGTAACAGAGGCTGTCTGGTTGTTCTCTATGGGGATAGTAACATGCTGTCAGTGGTTGTTGTTCTCTATGGGGATAGTAACATGCTGTCAGTGGTTGTTGTTCTCTATGGGGATAGTAACATGTTGTCAGTGGTTGTTGTTTTCTATGGGGATAGTAACATGCTGTCAGTGGTTGTTGTTCTCTATGGGGATAGTTACATGCTGTCAGTGATTGTTGTTCTCTATGGGGATAGTAACATGCTGTCAGTGGTTGTTGTTCTCTATGGGGATAGTTACAGAGACTGTCTGGTTGTTTTCTATGGGGATAGTAACATGTTGTCAGTGGTTGTTGTTCTCTATGGGGATAGTAACATGCTGTCAGTGGTTGTTGTTCTCTATGGGGATAGTAACAGAGGCTGTCTGGTTGTTCTCTATGGGGATAGTAACATGCTGTCAGTGGTTGTTGTTCTCTATGGGGATAGTAACATGCTGTCAGTGGTTGTTGTTCTCTATGGGGATAGTTACAGAGACTGTCTGGTTGTTCTCTATGGGGATAGTAACATGCTGTCAGTGGTTGTTGTTCTCTATGGGGATAGTAACATGCTGTCAGTGGTTGGTGTTCTCTATGGGGATAGTAACATGCTGTCAGTGGTTGTTGTTCTCTATGGGGATAGTAACATGCTGTCAGTGGTTGTTGTTCTCTATGGGGATAGTTACAGAGACTGTCTGGTTGTTCTCTATAGGGATAGTAACATGCTGTAAGTGGTTGTTGTTCTCTATGGGGATAGTAACATGCTGTCAGTGGTTGTTGTTCTCTATGTGGATAGTAAGAGGCTGTCAGTGGTTGTTGTTCTCTACGGGGATAGTAACAGTGGCTGTCTGGTTGTTCTCTATGGGGATAGTAACATGCTGTCAGTGGTTGTTGTTCTCTATGGGGATAGTAACATGCTGTCAGTGGTTGTTGATTTCTACGGGGATAGTAACAGAGGCTGTCTGGTTGTTCTCTATGGGGATAGTAACATGCTGTCAGTGTTTGTTGTTCTCTATGAGGATAGTAACAGAGGCTGTCAGTGGCTGTTGTTCTCTATGGGGATAGTAACATGCTGTCAGTGGTTGTTCTCTATGGGGATAGTAGCAGAGGCTGTCTGGTTGTTCTCTATGGGGATAGTAACATGCTGTCAGTGGTTGTTCTCTATGGGGATAGTAACAGAGGCTGTCTGGTTGTTCTCTATGGGAATAGTAACATGCTGTCAGTGGTTGTTGTTCTCTATGGGGATAGTAACAGAGGCTGTCTGGTTGTTCTCTATGGGGATAGTAACATGTTGTCAGTGGTTGTTGTTCTCTATGGGGATAGTAACATGCTGTCAGTGGTTGGTGTTCTCTATGGGGATAGTAACATGCTGTCAGTGGTTGTTGTTCTCTATGGGGATAGTAACATGCTGTCAGTGGTTGTTGTTCTCTATGGGGATAGTTACAGAGACTGTCTGGTTGTTCTCTATGGGGATAGTAACATGCTGTAAGTGGTTGTTGTTCTCTATGGGGATAGTAACATGCTGTCAGTGGTTGTTGTTCTCTATGTGGATAGTAAGAGGCTGTCAGTGGTTGTTGTTCTCTACGCGGATAGTAACAGTGGCTGTCTGGTTGTTCTCTATGGGGATAGTAACATGCTGTCAGTGGTTGTTGTTCTCTATGGGGATAGTAACATGCTGTCAGTGGTTGTTGATTTCTATGGGGATAGTAACATGCTGTCAGTGGTTGTTGATTTCTATGGGGATAGTAACAGAGGCTGTCTGGTTGTTCTCTATGGGGATAGTAACATGCTGTCAGTGGTTGTTGATTTCTATGGGGATAGTAACATGCTGTCAGTGGTTGTTGATTTCTACGGGGATAGTAACAGAGGCTGTCTGGTTGTTCTCTATGGGGATAGTAACATGCTGTCAGTGGTTGTTGTTCTCTATGAGGATAGTAACAGAGGCTGTCAGTGGCTGTTGTTCTCTATGGGGATAGTAACATGCTGTCAGTGGTTGTTGTTCTCTATGGGGATAGTAACATGCTGTCAGTGGTTGTTGTTCTCTATGGGGATAGTAGCATGCTGTCAGTGATTGTTCTCTATGGGGTTGGTAACAGAGGCTATCTTTCGTTGTTGATCTCTGTGTGGAAAGTGACGTGAGCAATGGCTGAGAATGCAGAGTGTGTCACTGTCCAGTTAAGACAGGAAGGACGAAGCTCTTTTATATTTCATAATCTTACTTGTCGTTTTGTTCTCATGCTGTCTCACATTTGTATTTGTTGTATTTGTCCATATTTTAACATTATTTCAAGTTGTACTGTTAACTGCTGAAACATGGGGCACATAATAAAAAGAAAAACTTTTAAAGACTTTTTAAAGTTTTTAAATCTTATGTCACTTCCCAGTAAAATAGCAGTCAATGATCATGGTTCAACACCATTTTTAAAAAGTCAACACAATTTCAAGTGAAATTTCAAAATCACAAAATGATATACAGATGCAGTAGTTGTACTGAGACAGTGCAGTGCAGCTTGCCAAGAGCTCTCCACGGGGTGATCCGTGCTGTTACACTGTTTTACTCTAATAAGACGAAACTGCTAAATATCTGTAGAAATATGTTAATCAGTTTTGTCTGTCCAATATAGATATTGAACAGCTTAGAAATAGATTCCGATTAAAATGGCCTGCTATTTTTAGGGTGAAATTATGCATTGAGCATTCACACCTGCCCTGCCTTTCTACATCGTTACTTCCTTACAGTGTTCAACCATCAATGTGTTCTCTCATTCATTTTTAATGAGAGGATTTAGCCAGAACATGATTGTCCCTGTCTGGATAATATGTTCTCTTAGAATCCGATCCATGGCCATCTGATCCAGTTTGTCGCTGGGTTTTGCAGCCGAACCGTAGTTTGAATGTAATGGCTCATCATTAGCTAACAGAGCTCAGCTGAGAGGCATTCCTTTTTCAGTGCCTCTCCACTAAAGACTCCCCTATCCCCACACATATTGTGATTGGACCTCTGAACGCTGGTAAGATGCCAGCCAACCAAAGCAAAGCATTGGCAATGCGACTGTGACTGACTGCCACTGTGACTGCAACTGCACAGGTCCCAGTTTGGACCCCCTCTATGTAAGTAACCCGGTGACCCTGTCGATCACTGCAGTGTGACCAGTCGCATGGTCAGGATGTGTTAGAAAAAAAAACGTAGGAAACTGAGTGAAATAAAACTGTTTTTTTCACTACACTAAATAAGCACCGTGGCTGGAAAGTGCTCCGAACCTCACATGCTCTTTACGGCCGTCTGGACGCGGGCGGCCCCCGGCCTCCCGCCTGTTTTACTGCTGGGCAAAAGTGGTTTTATTTAGTGCATCTGACTAGTAAACTACCTTTTTATATGTTCCCCAGGAAAAATACAGTACATTTAGTAACCTTCAGGGCCCACTTTGAAGTGCGGGGAGGCGGTGTGGTTTTAGCTGAGGCGAGGCACATGATGATGATAGAGAGAGTGAGAGAGAGAAGAGTACCTGTGAAGGCTTGATCATCCCAGAGTCTCACAGGGAGTGATGATGGCGTTGGCGGGTAATGCCCACATCAGCGTTCTTTCTCGGTAACCCAATCCCATCCAAACTACCGCCGTACTGGCCCCCGCTGCCAGCAGGCCCAGGCAGGTCACAGACAGATGGCAGGGAGTCGGGGAGTGGGGGGGGGGTTACATGTACGGGGGGCGGGTGGTCGAATTTAATTTGCGTGTTGTCTCTGGTCATGCGGTGGGAGCACAGAGCTGAAAAGGCAAGAATTTGAGTACCCTGCTTAAGAGAGGGCATCTTATTAAATCACCTTCCCTTCCCACCACACACACACACACACACACGCACAAACACCTATACACACGCATGCACGCATACACACACGTACACACATGCATGCACACGCACCTGTACTCACACATACACATGCACAGACAGATGCACACGCTCACACGCTTGTACATACACATGCACACACATACAAATGCATCTCTACTCTTTGTGCAGTGCAGTAAGGAGCCACAGGCTGGCATGTCCCTTCTCTGTGGCACAGTCCACCTGGCACAGTTGACACGCCGCCTGACATCTGTTTAGCACAGTCGCACAGAGCCTGTGCGGAGAGGGCAAGCCGGGGAATTATCTTTGATGAGAACCCGCTGCTGCCGCCGCCGCCTTGGCCAGGGCCGTTTATTAACCGTGTCAGCTGTTCCACTCCCCCAGCTCTCCGCTATCTGGATCCTGTTAAACTGGGATTTGTATTCTTCTCATTCCTCCCCCTCCTCGTCTCCTGGCCCACACCTTCAAAGCCTGCTGCATCATGGAAATTTGGCCGTCTCCTCCAGGCACGGGGTGATGTCGACTACAGTTTACAATCATTACGGCCTTCTCTTGCAATAACTGAGGTTTTTTTTTTTCCTCCGGTCCCACCGTTGGCTCACTGCTTCAGCTTTGAGACGTGCGCCTGGCTTTAACACATCCTGATCGATGACTCTCCCTCTCCCTCCTGCTAAACAACAACACAAAATTAATCATCTGACTTCCACATTTCCCATCCAGTGTTCGACGGTGAACAACATAAATGTGCGTGTGTACATTTGTGTGTGTGTGTATGTGTGTGTATGTGTGTGTGCAGGCTTGCATGTGTATATGTTTGTGTATGTGTGGTGTGCGTGTGTGTGTGTGTGTGTGTGTGTGTGTGTGTGTGAGTGTGTGCATGCATGCATGCATGCGTGCGACTGTGTGTGTGTATGTGTGTGTGCATGTATGCGTGCATGTGCGTGTGTGTGTATGTATGTGTGTGTATGTTTGTATGTGTGTGTGTATGTTTGTGTATGCGTTTGTGCATGCATGCGTGCGTGCATGTGTGTATGTGTATGACTGTGTACGTATCACATTCTTTCTCTGAGTTTGGGACAGGAGCATAAATTGTGCCGTCAGGAATGCCATCTCTGCATTCTCTCCTAGCAGCGCTGATCCTTTCACCTTTGTCATTGACTTATGTGTTTATCTCAAAGTGTTATTTATTTTTAAGCCTTCATGGTCCTCTGTTACATGTTCTATTCATGCAGCACAGCTATGCAGAAGGAAAAGTCCCTATGTGCACACGTGTGTTTGTGTGTGTGTGTGTGTGTATATGTGTGTGTGTGTGAGACATGTTATATTCATGCAGCACAGCTGCACTGAAAGAGTCCCTTCCTCTTCATTTGTGCCAGCCCACAGTCACTGCACAACCAGTGCTGATGGGTGAACATGCCCTTTTCCAGTGTATACTGTGTCAGCAAATTATTATAGTATTTATCTACACAGTAAGATGTTCAGTGTAACAAATCAACTGTGATACAGTAATTGTAACGGTAATAGTCGAGTCGATGTTTTTGCTATTGGATTTGTATATACACACTGTAAGAGTTTATTTAACACTGCAAGAGTTTATTTAACAAGGAATTTTACTGTGTAAGATCCGTAATCCTTTAAAGATGTTGTAGCTTGAAAAATACTGGGCCAAATAATGCCAATTGTTTAAATGTTGTAGTTGTAATTTTGTTGTTGCCACTTTTGCCAAGTTATTCCTCTTTTTCTCACTCTCCCTCTCCCACTCTCACTGTTTCTCAATGTTCTGTAGTGCTTTTCTCTATATTATCATATACGTACAGTATGTGCTTCCTATAGATACACATGAATGATTCTCTATAGGGACTTCTGGGTAGTTTCATTTGGGATAATTGTGGTATCATATTTTTTAAACGATTCTCTCTTTTTAGAATTTGGTTTTCTTGCATTTCACGAAACATATTCAATGCTAGTTAATAGTATAATTATCGTCATCATTATTATCATTTATAAGGGACTTATTGTCATTTTAATCTACTACTCTTCCTGGCAGGGGTTTGTTTGGTTACATAGTTGCTTAGAAATAAAACCTTGTGTTTTATCTAAGTAGTCAGACACGGAGATACTTTGCTGCACTTTATAAACAGTGGGATTAGTTCGTAGACACTTGGCAGGTTGAGATATTAGCCCTGCTGTTGTTTTAACCCAACCCAGCATCAGGTCCAGGGTGCCCTTTATGCAGCCTGGCTAACACACCAAAGCTAACTGACTCATGCAGTTTTATTCAGTGCATGCGTGGTCATGATCACGCTAGATCTCCTGACTGAGAGCTGCGTTGCGTTCTGCGGTTTAAACTATCATGCGTGGTCATCATCACGCTAGATCTCCTGACTGAGAGCTGCGTTGCGTTCTGCAGTTTAAACTATCATGCGTGGTCATGATCACGCTAGATCTCCTGACTGAGAGCTGCGTTGCGTTCTGCAGTTTAAACTATCATGCGTGGTCATCATCACGCTAGATCTCCTGACTGAGAGCTGCGTTGCGTTCTGCGGTTTAAACTATCATGCGTGGTCATGATCACGCTAGATCTCCTGACTGAGAGCTGCGTTGCGTTCTGCAGTTTAAACTATCATGCGTGGTCATCATCACGCTAGATCTCCTGACTGAGAGCTGCGTTGCGTTCTGCGGTTTAAACTATCATGCGTGGTCATGATCACGCTAGATCTCCTGACTGAGAGCTGCATTGCGTTCTGCGGTTTAAACTAATTAATAGTTTTTCCAAACCTCCCTACGTCCAGTTTCGATATTAACCATATTTTTCAAGGTGGGTATAATTTTTCTGATAAATGGTTAGATATTCAGTTTTACTTTTACACTATTATTCTTCGATTCTTAGAGATTTAAGGATACAAATTTGATTTCTCCTGCAAAAAACTCCAGAAAAATGTTGATTTTCTTAAAATTGGTAAAAGTGAGCTGAGTGAGTTTTGTAAAAACACTCTTCAATTGTTAAACGTGTTCACTGTCCACCCATTAAAGTGCAAGGGAGAGCCATGTTCCATAAGCTTCCTACAGTGTAACTGTTGTCGTGATTATCGTAAGGCATAGGCAATGAGGGAGGCATATCCAATTATACTCTGTGGGGTAATCTTTTGACATTGAATATCAAGTGTGAGGCTGTGATTATTGGCTGGTAAATGATTCATTAATTTCATAACTGCAATAAGAAAACAGGACCTCTCTAAGTGTTGATTGTGAAGTTATGGAAGTCAGAACACTGTCACTCTGACATGGTCCATAATATAAAACATTCGGAGAGACAGAATTACCTGCCCATCCCTGCCACGTCGGCAAAACACAGTCCATACATGTGATGGCTATGGAACATATGGAAATATAGTATATTGGGGGAAGTATGTGCAATATATTTGATCAGAGAATTCAGCACCTTGGACAGTACACTTTATTCAGGGGGGGAAGTGCTTGGAAATCTACTCATCCCTGTCATCACAGCACATGTGGCGTCAACATCATGAATATTATGGCTACTGCGCTTTTATTGTTTCGCGATATCGTTTTATCGTAGCCTTTCATTTGCATTCAGTTCAAAGCAAAAGCATTCCAATCCAATTACAGTGGTCTCCATGTTGGTATATCAGCCCGACGCTCTGGACATTTATGGGCCTGCATTACCTTCATACCGTTTCTGCATTACCTTCTTACCGTTTCCAGTTAAAGGTTAAGTACTACTGGTTAATAATGAGAGGGTGTGACACTTCAGCCAGCGACAGTGCCAGCATATATAATTTCAAGTGTTTGAGAAGGGCAAGGCAGGCTTATTGATTATCGAGGGTTCGTGGAAGACGTCTTCCTGCTTATCGCGGTCCTCCTCCAGAACTGCTTCGCCACTAGCCTGCTTCTCAGAAGGCAATTATGTCAGCTGAGTGTCGATTCCCAGAAAAGAGAGCAAAAAAAGATGGTCGTCAGGCCCTCCAAAACGGCTCTTGCAAGAAACACATCCCCACAGCGAGCGCCTTATGTTGAGCATATCTCCTGGGGAAGCCCCGTACCACACCGCACGGCGATTAGCTGGCTTTTTCTGTTCTCGGAGGGTGCTGCAAAATATTTTCAGTGCATTTTGCGAAATATAATTTCCACCCATACAAATATGAACACTGGTTTGACAGTGCATTTATTAAATATATGTTAAACAATGCAGTTTTTGTGAATGCTGTTACAGTGCCTTCATTATATTGATTTATGCTGTAACCCTAAGACCTGAAATAGTGTTTGTGGTAACAGTATACTCTGTGCTTGTGGCGACAAACTATTATGAACTGCATCCTGCTTACGTAATGCAGCATTGTGTTTTCAGAGGATTTGAATTATTGTTAGCAGTTAGTCAGCTCAGCCTTAAACATACACATTCATAGAAGTACACATGACCCTTAGACCAGAAAAAAGGGTTTGACTTAGAAATATTCAGCTGTTTATGAATGGCTGATATCTCACAATATAGCTGTGGGTTTTCTGTCACATCACTGTATGCAGTCTGACAAAGATCAGTAGTCTATAATGATGTACATTAATTGTTTATGTTCTGAAGTGTTATGAAGGTGATGGTCATAGTGCACATTTCCAATAGCTCATGTAAGTTCAGCTGAAGTGTTTTTTTTAGTACTCACCACTTGGTCAAAGCTGACAACTTTCTCGTTAATCGATAGCTGCTTTACAGTAGATGCCGACCTCTTAGCAGAAATGTATGTGTTTATTTTTAAAATCATCCACGAGAACATTCTTTGGGGTCGATGGGAAGTGGAGGGATGAGGTCCGATACAGTGGCTCTGTAGCCATTCGGTGTCAGCAGAATCTAGCTGTAATACATTTATAGCACTTACAAGGACCTCACCTGTAACACAACATGTAACATTTCCAAGGACCCTACCTGTAACACAACTTACACAGCCTACAAGGACCCTACCTGTAACACAACGTACACAGCCTACAAGGACCCTACCTGTAACACAACTTACACAGCCTACAAGGACCCTACCTGTATCACAACTTACACAGCCTACAAGGACCCTACCTGTAACACAACTTACACAGCCTACAAGGATCCTACCTGTATCACAACTTACACAGCCTACAAGGACCCTACCTGTAACACAACTTACACAGCCTACAAGGACCCTACCTGTAACACAACTTACACAGCCTACAAGGACCCTACCTGTATCACAACTTACACAGCCTACAAGGACCCTACCTGTATCACAACTTACACAGCCTACAAGGACCCTACCTGTAACACAACTTACACAGCCTACAAGGACTCTACCTGTAACACAACTTACACAGCCTACAAGGACCCTACCTGTAACACAACTTACACAGCCTACAAGGACCCTACCTGTAACACAACTTACACAGCCTACAAGGACCCTACCTGTAACACAACTTACACAGCCTACAAGGAAGGCATGCACAGCCCAACAAATAGTCACAACTTGCACAGCTTAACTTTCATGAATTAACATTCTATAGTATTTTCTTTTAAAGAACATGGCTTGTGTTTTTAGCGTGTGTTATAGCAAAGAGAGTGTTCATTTTATACCTAGCTAGAAGCGAGAGTGCAACATTTAATCAAACAGGCTGAGTGGAGGCACTGTTACCTTTACAGTGGCCCTTAGAGGACACGTATAGCTGTTCCCTGAACCAGATCAGTGCCCTAGATATACCGTCGGCCCGAGAGGATGACAAGCTCGTGCAATCTTGCTGCTTTACCTTTGTGAGCCACTCGGGATCAATAATAAATAAATTACAATCATAATCAGCTGAAGTCCTAGTGCGATATATGACGCACTGGCCTACGCAGTTATGACGCGCCAGCACCTCACAGGACCTCCCACACAAATCATTCTGTCACGTTGGCCGTGTTGTAGCGTATCGTGTGTGTTTATTTTTGTATGCTAAGATTAAGCGCTTGCGGGGTTGTTAAATTATGTGAAAGATGACAGTGGGGGCTTGAACTGGCAGAGCATGACTCCAGTATACTTCCGCTGATACAGCCACTGCTGGCTCTGCTCTAGGGTTTCTACCAACCAATGACATGAGCGATTGGGTGTGTGATGAACACTGTGTGGCTGAATGGGACTGGCTTGTGTGTGCGTGTGCGTGTGCGTGTGCGTGTGCGTGCGTGTGTGTGTGTGTGTGTCTGTACATGGGCACGTATGTGATTTCTCTGCAAATGCATCTGTGTGCGGAAGTTTTTTTAGATGGAAGTAGGTCACTTGGGATTTATGGTGTTGCTCCATAGATGCAGGGCATGGTAGTGACCCTGCATGGTCAGTATTTGATGAGAGATGGCTGTGGAATGGGTTTGGCCATTTTGAGTGTTGCCCCTGTAGCATAAATGTGGGAGCGCAGGGGCCGCTGTCCAATCAGCATACATTCTCATAAACACTGCCCGCCCTCTGACCTATGCACCTTTCAGACCTACAGATGAACTGCTCTCGCCTCCCTCTTCAAATCCAAGAAAGAAAGAAAGAATATAGGGCATGTTCACCCCCCCCCCCCCCCCTCTTTCTCTCCTTCTCTCTCTCTTTCTCTCTCTGCCCCTGGCCTCTCCCTCCAGCTCTCCTGTAAATGAGGGGAATGCATTACCTGGGGAGCACATAAAATAGGAAACAGCCAATGAACGTGCTGCAGACTGTGGAAAACGCTGACCTCTTGCACACTGGATCCTACACGGCCGTAGGCATCTGAAGGAGCCAGGAGCGCCTGGCCCCGGGGGGCGAGGGGTGGGGGGGCCGCTCCCAACTGCACCCACCCCCCATCGGCATAGGCAGTATTGAAAAGAGGAAGACCTCCTGTGTAAAGTCCCCTTTTTTCTGCCCCATAAATCTCGTCCCTCCAGGAGCTAACAGGGCCAGTTTAACAGCCCGGCTCTCCGAACCTGGACTGCCTCTCGAGCCATCAGGGCCGGGGGGAGGTGTGACCGCGTCCGCTGCCCGCTGGTGACCGTGCTCTCTCACTCATATTTTTCATCTCTTTTCCAGGGGTCATTGTCATATGAATAAAAGATAATTTATGAAGCAGAATGGATTCTGAAATGGCCAAAGGCCATGTGGTTAACAGGACAGGCGGCACACCAGATATCTGACCGTACAGCAAGCACCAAACGAGCGAATGTGTTCCCAGACACAGCCTTGGCTCTGCCAGAGCGGCCTTGTGCGCTTCTTCATGTAGCCTTTCCGGAAAAGTAAAGCATTACATTGCAACAAGCGAACGCCATGTCAGGAGGCTTTTAGAGTCTTGTGCTTTTGTGTGCCTGCTGTGTCCTGCGTGCTTTTATCATTATGTCCAAGGTCTCCACCCCGACGTGCCTTTAACACCACCCTTTATTCCGCTGAATGTTGGGAAGACATTACGCACAGCTGACAAATTGATCAAGCTCTCATCGATTGGCCAAGCAGGAGACATGCGAGGACCAGGCACACGCTGTCAGACCACGCTATTTATTTGCTTCAGGGAAGCTACAGTAGCATTTGGGAAGATAAACATTTTGGCTAATGTTTACAGAGTTGATTTGTCGTGATTAAAGTAGTAACATCAGTCATGAGAGAGACTGAGAGCCATTTTGTACTGCAGCTTTCCCACAGAAGAATATTCACCGCTACCACAGCCTGGAGATGGCTCCGAGTCACGTCAACGTCAGGTCAGTTGGAAATAAGTCTTAATTGGATATAGGGTGAGAGACGAGGGCATTTGAGATATCCACTCCATAAGCAGCATTGCAGCAGATGCTGTATCAGTGTAAATGAAAAGTTAATGACCACAGGCTGGGCTCCCCTTCTAAGCCAGGTTTCTCCCAATATTTCTTGCCACCAGGCAATTTTGTTCTTGCCACTGTTTTTCTTGCTATATACAGTCAAGCCGGAAAGTCTCCCCACCCCTTTCGCCTTCTCCACGTTTTATTACGTTGCAGACATATTCCAAAGTTGATTAAATTCATTTTTTCCCTCAAAATTCTACACAGAACACCCCATAATGACAATGTGAAAAAAGGTTTTTTGAGATTTTTGCAAATTTATTAAAAATAAAAAAATAAAATTTCTCATTTACATAAGTATTCATACCCTTTGCTTTAACATATTTTTAAAGTATCATATTTCATATTTGGTCGCATATCCTTTACATGCTGTTACTTCCTGAAGTCTGTGACCATCAACATAAAAAAAACTGTCGATATCTTATTTTCAGGTACTGTTACAAGCGATACTATAACCTCTCTGCATTTGAATGGATCTCTATGGAAATTGGGGGGTGAGACTAGATTCAGCTGTAAATTACACTGGTACAGTATGGAACACATGGCTGGCTAAATGGCTGTAAGTTATCAAGGGTCTGAGCTATCAAACGAGCCCCAAACCATCACTCTGTTGCCAGATATGGAGTAGATGTGGATGGATCACTGCAAGGGTTATTTCTCCGGACTCATTTTCCTATAGAACTCTATGGGGAAAAAAGTCAGGAGAAGAAACCCTTAAAGTGATCCATCCACATCTACTCCATATCTGGCAACAGAGTGATGGTTTGGGGCTTTTCAAATGCAGAGAGGTTATAGTATCGCTTGTAACAGTACCTGAAAATAAGATGTCGACAGTTTTTTTTATGTTGATGGTCACAGACTTCAGGAAGTAACAGCATGTAAAGGATATGCGACCAAATATGAAATATGATACTTTAAAAATATGTTAAAGCAAAGGGTATGAATACTTATGTAAATGAGAAATTTTAGTTTTTTATTTTTAATAAATTTGCAAAAATCTCAAAAAACCTTTTTTCACATTGTCATTATGGGGTGTTGTGTGTAGAATTTTGAGGGGAAAAATTAACTCAATCTATTGTAGTATAAGTCTGTAACGTAATAAAACGTGGAGAAGGTGAAAGGGTGGGGAGACTTTCCGGCTTGACTGTACATTTATTATTTTTTTTATTTTTTTTACTTCACTTGCTGTTTTTCCCAATTTTCCTATTCATCCATTTACCTATTTTCCTGTAAAGAATCTTTGTGGCAGTGTGTCTGCAAAAAGGCAATAGAAATAGAATTGAACTTTAATGGCACGGAGTTAGTCTGCTCGTGTGGGTGAACCCGTCTCACCCCACGTGCACAGAGGCCGATGTGTTTGGGCAGCCGGGCTCCATTCGCGCGGCGTGTGTAAAAGCTACCGTGATGAGTCTGTGCGCTAAAGAGACAGACTGACGTTTGACGGCGAGCTCATCAGACGCTGCACGGCACACCACATGAAACTCTTTAGCAGCACCTGTAACAAGATACAGCGCTCATGCCTCCCCTTCCAGACGAAATAGGGCTATTAGGAGTTCAGGCTCTATTAGAGCCAGATGTACTCCCACCGTTTGCATGAAGCCTTTAATAACTCAAAACGCAGGCGCTATAATTCAGACAACATTGTGTTTTGGGACAGTGGTTTACCCGCTTTATATTTCATATTAATCCAATGGAAAATTTAATATGTTATTAATCATGCAGAGGAGAGGGCGGGCGGACCACGCTGCCAGGAGAGGGTCGAGCTGAGGGGAGCAGCTCCATCCTGTCTCTCTCACTTCCTCTTTTGGTCTTTCTTTCTCTCTATCTCTTTCCCCACTGTGTCTCTCTTTGCTTTTTACTGTGATCTTTTTCTCTTTTCCAACAACTGAAACTTTCTATTCATTTAAGGTAAATTTCAATTTCATTTCCCACTTAAATAATAATTAAGTTAACAATTAATAATTGTTTGGACAGCACAGCTGTGAAGACATATGAGGTGTCCTTCATAAACAACATGGCTCCCTGATTTCAGATACTTAAAACTTGACTTAAGTCATGAGTTTACACTGTAACACTTAATCTTACTGTGTAATGCGTCCGTCAGGAGTTTACACTGTAACACTTAATCTTACTGTGTAATGCGTCCGTCAGGAGTTTACACTGTAACACTTAATCTTACTGTGTAATGCATCAGTCAGGAGTTTACACTGTAACACTGAATCTTACTGTGTAATGCATCATTCAGGAGTTTACACTGTAACACTTAATCTTACTGTGTAATGCATCAGTCAGGAGTCAGGCTTCATCTTTCTGCATCCGTCAGATAATGTACTGAATTTGTAGGCAGGATCTTTGGTTAGTTTCTGCCTTTCTCTGCAGTAGAGTATCAGAAGAAGCTCTAAATGTAGCCTAGCGTGTAATACCGTTGTGCCATTGTGTGATACCGAGCCCTGTGTAGCACCAGCCTGTGTGAGTTATCTTCTTCGGCTCTTTGTATGGGGAATGGGTGGCCTGCCTGCAACGCTGCCCTCTAGTGCTACCAACGCTTCAATGTCCTAGAACCCTTCAGTGGAAAAACAGCGCTTCAGGAAAAGAATAGACGGGGTCTATGCTAAAAGCACTGAAAGTCCAGCCTGGAGCAGCTCATTAACGCTGGCACATTAGTGCTGTCTAATGCCTGAGCGGTCCCACAGCGCCCGCTCACGATGCGTCTGCGGGTTTCATTAGAGGGAAGCCAAACAGGTGCGCTGCAGCCTGTCTGATTACTCGCTTTTCATAGACGCTCAGCGACCATGCGGAATGGCGACCCACACACACCTAGTGCACACACACACACTGTGCATCCCTCCAAGGCTCTTTTCCTTTCCTTATTTTGTCTTCACAAACCAGATCTCTGTGGAAACAGAATCCCCAGAGCGCAGGCTTCTGTAAACTCATGTGTCCCTCTCAGCTGGAGTCCCGCATACTGCAGTATGAAAGAGACATTTTCTGGGGTGGGCTGGGGAGATAAAGGTCTGCTGCTGCTGCTGCCTGCAAGAAGCTGTCCGTTTCTCCTGCTGTGCTTTCATCTCTCACTCTCTCGCTAGCTCTTCTCTCTCAATGTCTTCTCTCACTCTCACTCTCTCTTAACACGCTTAGTGTTGCTTTATAGAGGACGTAGCCAGGGCTGGGGGCACTTACATTTTAGTCTGTCATTTCAGGCAACAAACTGAAATTCGTTATGTTATGGGGGAAGATTTTTCATTGAATTCCTTGAACTTCGATTCATTTCTGGAAGTAACGGCACTAATAGGGACTCTCTGGTGAAAGGTGTGAGGAAAAGTGGGCGGGCTTTCCGGCTCGATTCCCAAGTGGGGCACTGTCGTTGTGCCCCTGAGGAAGGTACCTCACCTGAATTCCTTTAGCAAATATCCAAACAAATGGACAGTATTTGCTACCTGTATCAGAGACTTTGTTAAACTCCTAAATGTACAAGTAAAAAACCTCCAGCAGCACCTCAAATACAGGATTGAATTATTGTTGCAATATATTCCACCTGCTGCAACTGAAGCTCACTTAGTCATTCCTGTGAACTCATCTATTGATTGGATACATTATTTTCCACACTACAAGTCAGCCAGTACAGGAGATACGTATGGCCCCAGTGGAGCACCTGGTGCATTGTGGGAACTAATGCAGGAACTACTGCATCTGTTCCTGCTTTTGTTTTGAGAGACTCAGTTGTACAGATGCCTGGTCTTAGATAGATAATGATGTGAACCCATGTTTTGTTATAGGTGATGAAAGCATAGCACATCTGCACAAAGTTATGGTGAAGCCAACTCAGAGCCTTGGGAGCCGTATATCCAAAGCACGTGCAATTATGTTATTGTTAATGAGTACAACTGTGGGTTTTCTTCTGATTGTTCATTAAAGAATGAATTTTCAAAATTGAAAACAGCCTTTTTTTTTATTAATCACTTAGAAGCATAACCCACACACTACTGTAAATTAATCACTGTAACAGAAGTTAGGCAGCACTTACAATATCCATTCTGAGTCATTGTGGCTAACTCAAATGGAAAGCTCTCAATAAACAGTCTGCCAGATGAATTCAGCAGTACAGCAGGTGAACAGAGTTCACCCAATTCACACTCCCCACGGCTTTCTAATGGCTGCTGGGAACTATAGTATTTGAACAACCAGCAAATCTGAGCCTTCTCAGGGAGCAGTAATATGTTATTTAGACACAGTGTGTGTTTGGCAGGGTGTCCTGCTATAGCTGTTGAGTGTCTCTTTAGAGCAGGGGAGATTGCGATCTGTCTGTGCACAGTCCCAGCATGTGCCAGATGGCCAGAGACGCCCTACAGTACCTTCAAGGACCCCCAGGGGTCTGCAGACCCCCTGTTGAAAACCCAGGCTTTAGAGTACAACAGAGCAGGATTCCGCCTTCCTTTTGTGTCTTGGGCGGTATCTGAGCGTAAGTGTTAACCCGGCCGCTTCAGCGATTAGCCTGAGAGGTGAATCATCGCCGGGTCTTCTGCCGTTGTACCAGCCTCAGTGCTGTCCGATCAGGTCAAGGGAGGCCATCTTAGTGCCGTACACCAACGAGCTGTTCCCCGTGTCAGAAACACAAGGGCAAAGACACGGTAAAGATTACTGTGCACTGAGGGAGGAGAGCTGAACAACAACACCAGGCCAAAACCTGCACTGTAGTGCTACACGAATAACCATGCAAGCCCCCAGTCACCCCAGGCCAGTGCTCAACTGCGTATCAGTGGTGTGGATGTATGTGAGAGTGAGGGAGAGGAGAGATGGAGAGGGAGAGAGAGTGGACAGAGAGAAAGGAAAGAGAGAGAGAGATCTCTGTGAAACTCGTGGAAGTAGGGTACAGCAGGTGTACATGGCTCAGAAAGGCATGCATGTTACTGCATCACACAAAGCACAAAGAGAGATTTGAAGAGGGAGTTTATTGGCGTGCTTGGGGAAATGAGAATGAGAGGGGAGAGAGAAAGAGAGCCATCACTTCTTCCTCAATCAGGTCAGACTGTGCAGTGTGCCGTGTGATTGGTTCATAGTTGTTGGGCGTAAGGTTGGACTTGTAGGCCAGGAGGGAGCTCATTACCACCTTGTCTTTGTCACAGTGTACCCGCCTGTCACACTCGCTGCTAGCACGCATGCCCGCACTGCCTTGAAGGGTGCAGGTGTGAACTTTGTCAGGGCGAGGTATCAGAGATGGCGCTAGCCAGTTCACTACTTTTTTTGAACGGCGTTCAAATTTCCAGAATTCCCTTGATCTTAAATAGACCAAGGTAATTCAGTGAAATTGAGTGTCTAAGAACAACAGGGGATTTTTCTATATGGGGCTTATAGTGTATTTCCTCAATGCTTTGAATGCCAGTGGTCCGAATACATGAAAAGCAGTAAATGTGTCCATTCTCATGTCTTACAGGTTCATCCTGGTGTTTGGCTGCCTGGTTCTGTCCGTCTTCTCCACCATCCCAGCCCACCAAGAGTTCTCCTCACACTGCCTGCTCATCCTGGTGAGAGCCCCCAACAAACGCCTGTTCCTTATGCGGTCCACACTTGCACCCGGAAATGTGAACAAGAGAAGTTACAAGGACGGATGGAGACGTTTTATTATAATTGCAATGACAGTCCATCATAAAGCATAAATGGCCATGTGTAAATCTTAGAACTCACTCTGGTTGTGTGCAGATCAGCCGTAGAAAGGCTCGCTACAGTTCACAGGAATTTTAGCTTTTTAATTCCATATTGCTTTCAAAAATACATTCCCCTTAAAGGATACACATTAGAACTGTCCATCACACCGTAAAGTAATCTAGAAGATTCCTAGCCATGGGTTGTAACACAAATCAGTCTCCCAACATGCTTTCTGATCAAATGTCTGCTTTTCCAAACCCCTGTGGTTTTTATAGCCTGTAGGCCCGTTGATATAGTGGAGTTTTAGTGATATCTAAGAGGCCAGCGAATGGGACGCCCTCGTGCTTGCCGTCACCCCTGCTGCTGGGAAGCCGGACTTCCAGCATGGCCCAGAGGATCGGATGCGATGCCTCTCTGCCCCTCTCTGTTTCGTGGGAGCCCCAGAACGCAGCAGAAATTCTGTGCGCGGAGCACAAACGGCCGAACAAGATGTAACGAACACGCGGAACAAACATCCTGCCTTGACCTGTATGTGCAGGATACTCAGTCCACACGCACGCAGAGCCAACAAAGGCGGGGAGCGGGGTAGTAATAGTCCAAACGTTTTGGTCCATGGTAGTTGCCGGTGATCCCCCCAACCTTCCCCGGTCGAGCTTGATCACCCCCCCCCCCCCCATGTCCATAATCACTGACGCCCCCACACTCCTCACTCCACAAATGTTCGACAACTGTGACCATTCTAGGCATGTTTCGATATCACTCACATGTTGAATTTCAATTAATTTCCTTCATTGACTGAACTGAAATGCAAATGACCCCAATGCAAATGAGCTAGTGGTGCCCGGAGATAGTCATACACTGTATAATAGGGTCCACGGTAAAACTGAAGATATCTCAGTGTATTTTATCCTATACTGTTACTTTGAGTTTAGAGCAAGCCAGGATCAATTCACCTGGGGCTGACTGAAATTTGTGGACCTTTGCGTGGCAGTGATTAATAACGACCCTGTAATTACGTTAACTAGGTCCTGTAATTACCTCCCTGTTGTTTTGTGCTATTGTGGAGCAAAGGAATGGTGACTGTGAGGAAACACTACCGTTATTGTTCACTTTTCATTATTATGTCAAAAAGCAAAATCTCCATCCAAAACAGCAGCACACTGTCATGGCCAGCTTCAACAGCAGGGCTGTAATTTAATGCCATTTTCTATTTGACTGTCGTATCACAGAATTCTATTTAGTTTTTTGTATTAAGCAATAGCAAGCACCCCCCCCCCCCCCCCCCCCCCCCCCCCCCGCCCCCACCCCCGCCCCCACCCCCTCCCTCCAGGCAATGCCCTCCATCAGAAAAGCATTTTAAAAAGCATTTTAGTATAATAGCCACATGATGAAATGCATTTCATTAGGCATTTTCTGCAAAGACCCATTGCTGATTGAGTTTAGCAGTGGTTTAGGGTGGGACAGAAGGTTCACGTCTTCAGCATTTTAAAAATACTGTCTCTCCTGGGTAGTGAGGCGAGCCAATGAGCACAGGGTACACATCTAGATTGGGAGAACCAGCAATATTGCGTACATTTCTCTCTCATCGGCAGGTCTCCTCCCAGCAGGAAACGGGTAGAAGATTTAATTTACTGCCATTGGAAAGTGTGTAAATCATCTTGTGTTTGCAATAAATCTATGTGCAGTATACAGCCATCAAGGAATTAAGAGCTCGAAGAACTCCCTAAAATGTGCTTCCCCAAGCTGGTCTTTATGAATTTTGTAAATTACTGTACTGTGCTTTGTTTTATGTGACAGAACCAATGCTATCGACGGCCTTTAATGGTCGTCTCCGTTATTACATTGGCAGGCCCATGAGCATCGGTGTACGCGTGTGAGTGTGTGTTTGTGTGTTTGTGTGTGTTTGCCCGTGTGCGTGTGTGTGTGTGTGTGTGTGTGCGCGTGTCATATGCGCACTCAGCTGAATGTCGTTTGTTCATGTGTTAGTTTAACAATCTGCATCATTAAACATAACTACAGGAGCTATGAGAAACACTGGGAATGAACCAAGCACTTCAAATAAATTCAGTGCAGTTCAGGTTAGCTAGCAAAGGGTCATCGGCTAGACAAAATAGCATTTAAATGGATCGTGGAGAGGGACAAGCTCATGAGCTCTGTACATTGTACCCCATTTGATTCAATGTACTGTATTTCCATGCTTTTTTCTCTGATTCAATATGTGAACTTTAATGGTTAACATTTTAAAAATGTTTTCCCAATGGCAGTTTTTAAAAAATAATGAATATTTCTCAGACTTTTCAGTTCCATAAATGACCATTAGTCTGTTCATTTTAGAAACTAATGAAAAGTAGTACCTGTGCTTTGTAACTTAAAAATCTGCTTCCTGTTTCCTATTTTCTCCTCTTCCTGTTTCCTGCAGGAGTTTGTGATGATCGTGGTTTTTGGCCTGGAGTACCTCGCTCGCATTTGGTCTGCTGGCTGCTGCTGCCGCTATAGAGGATGGCAGGGTCGGCTGCGATTTGCCAGGAAGCCCTTCTGTGTCATAGGTGAGAAACTCGCCCTTTGTGTGATGCAGGGTTGTGATTGGACAGTGATGATGATTCCACCGTCTACTGTAGCAAGGCAACAAGGCTGATGTACAAAATTACTTTGAAAATATGGAATGAGTAGAAGTATTTTAGAAGGTGGCATCTGCTGAGATAAACACTGAATATGATGCATCAACAGACCGCAGAATTCTGTTTTATCCACGGTTGTTCGACACTGGCACACTGTCTCCTGCTCTTTTATTATTTTTTTTATCCTTATTATTGCCTGTGAGCTAATTCTACCCCTCTGATGGTTCAAATTTGCATAACAGTAATTAGAACACATTTAACAATGGTTTCTGTCTTGTAGGCCAGACATCTCAACACAATTAAAAAATATTACTTTTTAATTGCTTTTTTACTTCTGTACTACATTTGAAGGTAATGCTAATTGGCTGCAACCACATCCATTCATTGCTGTTATTGCATTGTAATTTCTTTGTGTTTGGAATATTTTCCCTTCATTATTGTATTTTTTTAAATTTATTTACATTTATTTAGAATGTTGCTGGAAGAGACGGGATTCTCAGGGTTTCCCTATTTGTCAAGCATTTACTCAACGATAAAAGAGGGATTTTGCCTTTTTTTAGCCATTTCATCTGTTCAATACGTTGAATACGGTCCATAATGCAGGGAGAATGTTTCTCTGCATAAAGGTCAATCCTTAGTTATGTCATCTCTCACTTCACACATTGAAGGTTAATTGTAACTATGCATCCTTCGTGCCCCCATATAGTTTATTTATACATCTCCCCATAATCCAACCACCCTAAAGCTGCTTACTGGATGCTATAGCAACCTAAAGTGCTACTCACTTTTTCCAATCGTCCTCTGTGTGACTGAGGAGTGCTTGGCGTAATGACCCTCGGCCTAGTCTGAACCTCAGTTCCAAACAGGGACAGTGACAGACAGTTAAAGGGCATTAACTCTCTTTGAAACTTGGGAGTCACGCGTGGGGGTTCGGCTACGTCCGGGCCCTTGTTTGTGTTTTTTACCCCACTCTTTCTGATGTGATGGCCCTTTTCTCTCTGAGAGGGAACATGTGGGTGTCATTAAAGAGAAGAGAGTGCTGCTGTCGGGGTGCCTGTTGTGTTTAAAGACCCTTCTGATGGCGATTAATAATAATAATAATAATAATAATAAGCACTTACATGTTGTAATATTTTCTTACATGGTGTTCAAAGCACTTTCCAAATAACGTGACACAAAGCACAGACTAGACTAGAAATAAAGGGCAATAAAAAACAGTATGGGAGGAGTGAAATGTATTGTGATGACATGGCAGTTCAAACAAGTGCTAATATGATTAATGAATTTGGTTAAACGTAGGCTAATGTTATGATGTGTGCCACCACATACCAGATGGCGATGGGTAAATGACCCCGGCGTCACCCCATGTGTCAAAAATGAGATCCCTGGGCTGATATTGCATTGATCGGCGTTGGCGGGCGTGGGTGCACTGAAACGCAGTGGACCATAACATCCCGCCGTTATGGGCAGTGATCCGTCAGGGTTTATAGGCAACAATGCATCATTAAATGACAGAAGCCTGGAAACGGGTTCATTTCAGTAGTCAAGCAGGTAATTTTTTTTAACGGTGTGATTTGAATATCATTAAGAATACATACAGCAGCTGAATGCCCTCAGTACTCAGTACCTTAGCTAAACGGAAAAGGCCACGTCCATAATTCACACTGGCATTGTCAGTCCTCAGGCAGTGGAGGAGCTTCAACACATGCTGCTCCTGGAGTCTAATCTGTTTTCTTTGTTTTTGGAGAGATTTTTTATAGGGTTTGAATCCACTTTGTGTTTATTTAGCATAGCTGGTTTATGGGGATCTCAAAGCCATACCTTCGATTAGCTGTGCAAGCAACTGAAGAGCAACTAGCATATGCACACACTCTAAAATGGCAGCCTATGCTATGGCTAGGTCCACCCCATGGAGGACTGCATTCACTATATGCATGTAGTGTTTGTAGGGGACCGTGGGCTAAAATCAGATCCTAAAAATGAGGGTTACATAAGTTTGCAAAAGGACAGATTTGCGATTGAAGTGACCTGTGAAGCAACAACTCCCCGCTCCCCATACTGCCCCCCCCCAGTCCCACAGGAGCTCTAACCACGCGACGGAAATGTCCGCACCATAACCCCCCAACCATAAAAAAGAGAAGTTTTTTAAACTATTAAAAGTTTTCATTTTTAAACACATTTATTGCAATAATTCAGCACCAATAATTTGCATACATTTGAAATTATACATTTCAGTATCTTTATATGTATATTTTTACCCTCTTTTTACATGGAGTGACAAAGTGACAGCTGAAACAATAGAAGAAAAAATATATATTAATGATAATCAACAACATTTCAGCATTTGTGTACACGTATTTTCAGACACACAAATTAGATGTCATAATCAACGCGATTTAAGAAAGAAAAAAATACTAGAATATTAATAATAATAATACTATTAATAATCATAATAATACATTTTCTCAGGTTTGATAAAATAAAGTCAGTACATATAGGTTCCTCTCACATACCTCCACTCTCCCCAACCACACATCCGCATGCACATACACACACCAGGCGTGTACACCCACACAGTAACAGGGTCCGTCAGTGTGATTAAGCACCTTTTTCCACGTGGTCAGATGTGAGGTTTGGTTTTCGTGGGTCGGGGGAGTATCTGGACGCCGACGCTGTACAGAGCTGAGGGAGGGCTGTGGACTGGGCCGGGCTGCAGGGGGATGATTTATCACACGAGAAAGGAAACCTGTGGTTGCTGTGCTCTGGCTACAGGCAGCAAACTGAACGAGTGGCAGTAAACCACAGCAGCAAACGCTGTACAAGTTTAGTGGGTGATTCCATGCTGAGGGCCCTCATGTCCTATGCTTTTTCTTTCTTTCACCGCTAGTCTGACATTCTTACACTGCTGCTCTAATATGTAGCGTTACATCACGCTGTATCGCTCTTAAATTGTTACATCATAACTACACTGCCCGGCCAAAAAAAGAGTCGCACACTCTAATATTTCGTTGGACTGCCTTTAGCTTTGATTACGGCGCGCATTCCTCGTGGTATTGTTTCGACAACCTTATGCAACATCACAACATTTATTTCCGTCCAGAGTTGCATACATTTTTGGCCGAGATCTTGTATTGACGACGGAGAGTCGAACCACTCCGTAAAGTCTTCTCCAGCACATCCCAAAGACTTTCAATGGGGTTAAGGTCAGGACTCTAGTGGCCAATTCATGTGTGAAAATGACTCCTCATGCTCCCTGAACCACTCTTTCACAATTTGAGCCCGATGAATCTTGGCATTGTCGTCCTGGAATATGCCCATTGATGGGATAACCTGGTCATTCAGTACATTCAGGTACTCAGCTGACTTCATTTTATTGCTGCATAACGTTGCTGAGCCTAGACCTGACCAATTGAAGCAACCCCAGATCATAACACTGCCTCCAGATGCTTGTACAGTGGGCACTATGCATGACGGGTGCAACGGCGACTTTTTTTTTGGCCAGGCAGTGTATATGTGTAAGTCTAATATGTACCTAATTTGGTGCTGAATTTATCAGATCAGTTGTCAGTTAATCAATCCATCATTTATTACATTTTAATTACATTCATGTCAATAATTGTTTATAAATGTTTGTTACTTTGACCCCTCATTCCCAACCCATATTGACGCAAACATCTTTATTCCAGGCCATGAAACCAGCAACCTGGGCCCAAACAAAATGAACAATTGCACTAACAACCTGGTGTGAAAATAAAATAGGGCCCAGCGTGGTGATGATATTTGCAGCCTTGTCTTTCTCTGTACTTGGCCATTGAGTGGGTCAAAGCTTACATTGTACAGGATATGTAGTGAGAAACAGGTGTGTGATAATAATGGAGGTGGTTGGCTGGAACACTTTCCTTTCAAATGCCAGTTTAGAACACAAACTTATTCTCCATACTGTTGGCTCCAGAACACCGTGGAGGAAGAAAAATAGCAGAACATTTCTCTGCATACAAAAAAAATATGAGGAGCAAAAGAACATGGTGTATTTCACACTAAAAATAAAATACGATATGAGCGTATGGTGCAACAACAAAAAAGGTGATATTGGATCAGTGTGATTAAAAACAATATATCATTCCAGTGTTGGAAAAACAGACAGCCTTCAGGTTGTTTATAGTTTTTGGGGATTCAGTGTTATTTTTCCAGAGGAATTGGTTCCATGTAAACTCTCCCCACCCCTCAGTCTTAGCACACTCATCATCACACCAGGGAAGTGTTCATATCCCTGGAAGACAGCATGGAGCCTCTGTTACCGAATTCGGCCTCCCACCACAATTTCTCCACTGGTTGAATTTTTCCCACTTGTGCCTGTGGTAAGAGGAAGGAGGAAATAAAGAAAGAAAGAAAGAGAAAGAAAAGTGAACGCCACACAGAAGAATGACAGCTCTTGAAGCAACAGCCTTTCTAAGCAGTGCGAATCGGTTGTACAATAATGTTATTGTCCCTCCCCCATGTCCCTGACATGCTGCAATCTGTAAAGGTGTAAAAGTGTATCCCCAGGGCCTTGTGAGAATGTGCTTTCTATGGTAGCTCCAGTCTCTCAGGTCTATGGGTGATATTTCATTACCCCCCCCATCATGCCGTGCTGACTCAGAGGAGAAAAAAAACCTCGCCAAAACAAACGACCCCATTTTGGAACTTAATGAAGTTAAACACGCTTGTCTTTGCTTCATTAGTGGGTCCTCTATACTATATATATGGCAAATGGAGATGAATGTGTGAGTTTTAAAAGATGTGATAGTTAACAGTAGAAAGGAACAGTTCATTACTGAGGTGCAGCCAGGTGAATGGCAGGGCCTTTTGCCTGTGTCTGTGAGCACAGATGATGTGCAAGCACAGGTCTATGGTATTACTGCCCGTCACCACACCCCAGGAACACCACCTCTTTTTTCTTACCAGTGTTTCACTAGGATTGCTTTGTGAGGGGCTTAGTCTAGGGTATGCTATGCTATGTGTATTGTGACATTTGTATTTTGTAAAATGCACTACATAAATTAATTGTGATTTTTTTGGCTCGGCCCACCCCCTCCCCACCCTGGCCCCGCCTCCTCTCCTGCAGATATCATCGTGCTCATTGCTTCAGTGGCCGTGGTGTCAGCGGGCAGCCAGGGCAACATCTTCGCCACGTCCGCCCTACGCAGTCTGCGCTTCCTGCAGATCCTGCGCATGGTGCGCATGGATCGACGGGGCGGAACATGGAAGCTGCTGGGATCTGTAGTTTACGCTCACAGCAAGGTGCGCTGCAGCATTTCATTACCATCAGCATTACGTTTAGCCATTTTGCAGACGTTTTAGATCAGTGGTGCCGAGAGTATGCAGGTGTTCATTCCAACCAATCACCTGCTGATTTCACTAATTAACACACCTTCAACCAGAAAGGAGGGAACTAATTAGTGAAAACAGCAGGTGTAGTGATTGGTTGGAATTAAAACCTACATACTCTCAGCCCTCCATGGCACATGATTGACACCACTGTTCTAGATGCATCTTAATAACTGAAACAGTTTGGGTCAGTTACCTTTTCTTAAGGGTACAACCCTTCCTGGGAATCAAGCCTCCGCAACCTCTGAGGTAACCATTACACTAAACTGCTGCCCTAGTAGAACCTTGCAATCACTTCACCTGCACTGAATACCCATGGATACAGTGGCCATTGTTTATCAGTGTATTATTCCAAACCTTTTTCCACCTACAGATTTTAAGCAGCATCATATAACAGGTTGCAACTTTTGCCCCTGGCAGAGTAGCCTGACGTTGTTGTCAGGTGGCAGGTCTCCTGTTCCTTATTGCCGTTATCATGCTTGTAGCAGTAGTCCCAGTAAAGCCTCATTGTTGAGGTCAGAGAGCTGAGTTTTGAGATTTGAATGTCCACTGTTGCTCCCTTCTCTAAAGTCATGTAGCGCACTAGGACTTAATTTTGGTCGGGAGGTATTTGGATATAATCGCTTTGCGTGGTATCTTGAAGGCTGGGGTCCTGTCTGGTTTTTCTCAATAGGTGCGGCAGGGCTGTATTCTCACTATGCACCCTGTAGCACACTAATCTTGCTTTTTATTACCACGGACTAGGCCCCCAGAGCCAAGGAAAACATGCTGTAAATCCGGATTATTCCTCCTGCAAGCCGTTCCCGTAGGCACCTGTGAACAGGGATGTAGACGGGGTGGAGTGGGGCGGCCTGTCAGACCGGGCAGTGGCTGTCAGAAAAGAGCAGAATTATGGGCCCTTTAAGCAGCAGGCCCCACTGTGGGGGTACCGGCAAAGAGAACAGGACAACATGAGATTCAGCGCCCCTAGAATGGAAGTCTTGTCAAAAGTCTTCGCCGATCCCACAGCTCTGTGAGCTGAGTTTTTTGACTGTACACAGGCTCTGCCCCAAATGGCGAAAATGGCAAAACTGTGTTTACGGAATTTCATTTTTCTGATTTTCTTTGGAAAACAGGAGCCCTGTGTTATTTAATAACCTGAGCAATTTCATGACCTAAAGGTAGCTAGCCTGTGCAACATAAACAAAGTAAACCCCAGTATCCAAGCAACCATTTTCAGTTTTCATGACACCTAGCTAGTAAAGTCCTGTCAGTCTAAAGGGTTGTTGTTTCATTGACAATTTCAAGTGTCTCTTTCTCCAGTTTTAGTTTTTAAAAACCCAGCATCAATGCCAAACGCAGTTCACATTGACAAGAGAGGTAATATATAATTTCTCATTTCAGTCCTGCTACAAGTCACTTGGCAGCTGCTGCAAATTTCTTGAACGCATCCGCTTGTAGGCCTAGCGCTTGCACTGTGATCTCAATTTCTCACAAGCACTATAGGGACTGGTGGAGACTTTGGTTTATATGGGCCGTGGCAGGAGTGGCTGTTAAAAGTGAAAGGGGCTTCCAGTAAGACTGCAGCCTTGTTCAATTCATTCTTTGCTGTCGGTGACCTCCCTGTGACTCCTTAGGCTGTCCCCACTGTGAGGGAAGCCGAACTCGCCGCGCTGAGCGCTCACCAAAGCGGGCCAAACCACCAGCTTCCCCTCAGCCGAATTAGCCGCCATTAGTGGATACACTGCGGGACGCAACTCAAGATTATATCATTATGGGCTGCATAACAGGCCCTGCACTATCCACTTCATAAATTATGTTTTTGGATGTCTTTGGATGTCCGTTTTCCTGATCTGTTTCTTCCTCCCCGTCTCCATTGTTTTGATGCTCTTGTCTAGAATAATTATTTTTACTGAGCGTAATTGCAGCTGCTGTGACAGTAATTCCATGCCTCCACTTTGTGCGGCCTTTTCCTGTAGGAGCTGGTCACCGCCTGGTACATCGGATTCCTGGTTCTCATTTTCTCCTCTTTCCTGGTCTACCTTGTGGAGAAAGAGTTCAACCAGCAGTTCGCCACTTACGCCGATGCCCTGTGGTGGGGGACGGTGAGTTGCTTCCCACAGTCCACCTGTCCCAGAGCCAACCCAGAACAGTATAAATGTATTTTTAAGTTGCCAAAAATGTGGACTGAAATGATTAATTGTTTCCATGCATCACTTGTTTCTGCAAGAAAATCTAATTTCAAAGCCTTCTCAGAAACAAAAACAAAGCAATCTGCAATAATTCAAGCGTCACTGTCATTCCACAACACTTACCGAAAAGTTTAAAGGATTATCTCACTCCCTTTCACTCTCTCTTCATCTCTCTCAATCTGTCCCCTGCAGTTTTTCTCTTTGTCTTTTTTTATTCCATCTTGCTATTGCTCTCCCCCTCTCTCTCGTTCAGTCTTCCATTCTCCCTCTTACTCTCACCATCTCTCTCTTGTTCGGTCTGTTTTTTTTTTTCCGTCAGCTAGGTTCACTTTTGTTTCCCAGGCTATCCATCATGAAATGATTGTGGTGCAGACTGCAAGTTAATATAGCCTTTTGGCTGGGTTTATAGTACTTACCTGTCACACACTATAGGCAAAGTGTATGTGGTGACATGAGAGGTGTTTTTTCCTTCTAACATAAAAACTGTATTCTCACAGAATTAAGTGTTATTTTCTCCCATGGCGTCACAATTCATAAGCAATTTTTCAAATATGTTTGCACCCAACATGGGGCTGGCTGGGTATATCCAATTCCCACCCTAATTTGGAATATCCAATTAATGTTTGTAGCCGTGTTCATGCGCAATCTCTCACTGCTGTTTCATTAGAAGACATCCGTGGTTCTCCTACGAAACACACGGTTTCACCGGCCTACTTCTTTTCACACCACAGCCCACAGCTAAGCTCGCTTAGAGTTGAGTGAGAGAAAGACATCTTGTGTACCACGGGGGTCGCTAGAGAGCGATGAAACACTGACCCCTAACCAAATTAACCCTTCTGTACCCAATTACACATCGCACCATGTGGCTACTGGCCAGTTGGCACTGGCACGGCCCAGATTCGATCCGAGACCTTGGGGTTATCCATGCACAGCAGCCATTCATTAATAATTTAATCAGTTCTTTTGTGCTTTTTTTACCTTTTAATCACTGATTTAACTTTTCTCACAATTTGAAATGACTTCATCACCTTATTTCACCAGCCTTGCACGTGTGTCCTTCCAAAAGTGTCCAGCCGGCTGCTCCTTTTATGTTTGTTGTCCACCGGCTGTGCAGTCATGGAATGAGAGAACTGCACCACTTATGCTACGCAGCTGGTGCAGGTGCACCGCAGGCATCCAGTCAACTAGAGGAGGCGCTGTTGCGTAATGCGATCAGGAATATCCTGCTGGCCGAAAGCCTTTCTCCCTGGGTGACGCTATGTCACAGCTCTGCACAGGCAGTACTGGCTCAGCTAAAATTCAGAAAGGTGATCACATCAGGTATTAAAAGCCATGTAAGTCAGCTAGGACATCACGATGCAGCAGCTGAGCCCTGTCTTTATTACTTCCAGAATAAAAGAGGATATAAGGGTCATTGTGGTATTCATCCTGATTATATTTCTACATGACGTTTTAAAACAGCTACCGTCTGACCAATTGCCCGTGCTGGAAACCCACAGGCAGTATTAGAGACAGTGCATTATAGACACTTTCTGCTTCCTGAAGCTGTGAGCAAAATCCATGCTCGTGTCTGATGGGATGGGTACATTTTTCCCATGTGAATGATTTATGTAAAATGCGTACAAAAAGGCTGATTGTTTGGGTATTTGTGAAATAACGATCATGGTTTGATGGTCCGTCCTTTTATCCTCTTGTCTACGGGGGTGAGGGTGGGGTGGGGTACTGTCAAAGAGAATGAGTTACCCCCCCCCCGGTGCAGAGCTGAATTAAAGTCTATTTTATCACCATTAAGACAGAGGCCTCTGTTAGACCCTGTAATCAGAATAGCCCAGAATGACAAGACTGAGTTATTTTCTTAATGTGTCGGCAGGCTAAATGGGCAAATGCCAGAGAGCACCAATGATTTCCAGAGACATTGCACCTCAGAATTAAAAAAAGAAAAAGGAAAGCAATGATTAGTCATGGGGCCCAACCAACAAAATGAATAAATCAATAGTTGTAATTTTCCTTTTCCACCAACCAAGGCAGGACCATTAAGCATCTAAGTGGAAACCATTAAGGCAGGCCTCATTCAATCCAGATGAGAAGGGCGCTCGGGTGTGAGACGTAAAGTCCCAATATGAGCAGGCCCGGTCCAGTTGGGTCTGCATCACCGACCGCACAGAAACAGTGTAGCCCCAGGAGAACTAAAGCAAAGCGCGCCTAATGAAATGTATCTTTTTTTTTAAAAACACGTTTAAAGGCCGTCTCATCATTTTAATCCCATGGATTTCTCTTTTACTGAGGTTGTAAAATTGATGTTGGCTTGCATTTTGTTTGAGAATATCCTGCCTGAAAATAAGGCCATTTTCTTGTGTATTAGTGAGGGAAAGACAGGGAGACCTGCTCTTGTTTGTTGAGCAATATTTCTTCCGTCTGAACGAAAGAGTATAAAACGAATGATTGTGCCGTTGTACCAGAGCAGCAAGACAATATTTTGTTACAGCTATTTATAGTTTTAAATAGTGATGAGGGGCCAAAGAAATTAGTGCGGTGTGAGATGTGATGCATTTGGCTTTGATTATCCTTTCGCCAGGGAAATGCACTTCAAACCACAGCTAAAACCAGGAGATGCAAAAACTGGGATGCAATTAATACTGAGTAGCAGACACCTTTGAACGTAGTACTGTCCCAAATGTGTGTGGTTTTTTTCTTTATCCCTTTCATTCATCAGGACAGAGCATTGTTATTGTATTTACTGGGAAAGTGGCCTGAGGGGTAATTTAACATAATCTGTTTCCAGTTCTCAAACCCCAAGTTGGCTTTTTTGGATATGTGGTGTAGCAGTGGGTCTGGTACCAGTCCTGTTTCAGCTGTAAAATCTAAAAGTAATAATAATTGATTTAAATAGTGTTCAAAGCGATTTACATTTGAAGGTGGTGCCATTTTAGTAGAACACTTTCCACGCATCCGCTGAGGTGGAGAGGGAGGGAATAATTAATCAGTTAAACTGGGCGATGATATTTATGGTAGCCCATTTGAGAGAGTCAGGTTGGTGATTTTGGCCTAGACATCTAGACTGTACCTTTGATATGTGCTGCAGTCTTTAACGCACACACCACAAGGGCTGAGCAAAGTGAACTACAGAATAAGTTTCAGGTTGAGTTGAGTTAGTAGAATCAAGAGGCCTGGGTATAAATTAGCTAAAGGTCCATTCAGCAGGGATATGTGTTGGCAATGTGTAGATCAGCTTGCTAGGCCTGGTAGTAGGGCCATAGACCCTTCAGTTAATCAGATCCAGGCTTGATGCAGTGCTGGATATTCTAGTTTGTAGGCAAATTTAAATTGTCGGAATGGCTTGTTTTTTGTCACTATGCATTCTCATGTTCTCAAATTCTTATTCTTAGTCGGTGTCCGTAGGGGTAATTTAACATAATTAATATCTAGTTCTCAAATTAATATATTGGTTCTCAAACCAAAAATGCACATGGTTTGTTACTGTTACCGGGTCCATCCAAAAACCTGGCATCTCTCCTCCACCCCTACATCCTCAGATCACCCTCACCACGATTGGATACGGGGACAAGACACCACAGACGTGGACTGGCCGTCTGCTCTCGGCTGGCTTTGCCCTGCTGGGAATCTCTTTCTTTGCCCTCCCTGCGGTGAGTTTCTCACGCCAACCCAGCGGCCACACGTAAGCACGGTGCCACGGATGGTCTTTCACCGGCCTCAAGTGCATTCAGCAAGGTGATCGTTCTCAGCTAACAATGGTCTCTTGCAACAGTTACGGTTGAAAGATTTCAAATTGAAGGTCAGTTTTGTGCACCGATGACATTGATTTAAGATGGCTGCAACAACAACAACAACAAGGAGAGTCATTTTCACCATGGATCGCCCACATATATTTTTCTCAAAGTTATGAGCAAATATTTCATTGTTTAAGCTGTTTAGTAAGAGGCAAATACATTTCCAGACTGTTAGCTAGTGTTAGTGAACTTTCCTGGCAAACAGACAAAAGTTGGATTATGTTTGCAAATGGTAGCTAACATTCACCTTGTTGAATGAACCGGTGACTTGCGTTTAATTGTACGTCAAAGTAAAGGACAATGGTTGATTGAATCCAGGCCCCCGTCTGTCACAGACACACAGAAACAGGCCCTCATCTTTCACAGACACACAGGAAGTAAAGATCATGGTTCCTGACTGAGGAAATTGAGTTTTAAGGTGAATTGTACGGTGGGGAGCTGTGAGACTGAATCTGCAGGGCAGGACAGGCGATGCTCTGGAATGAGGGGTGACATTTATGCTGATGTGGCATATGAGATATATGTCGTGATGTTTCCCTTTGATTATTTTGATGGATCATTACATTCTCATAAAGGCTCTGTTATGATGAAATACAAAAATGTGTATGTCCTGTATGCACCCTGCAGCGGGGTCTGTGTTCTTTGCACCATCTCAGTCATCATAGAGGAGAAACTGAGGTGCCTTCTACCACTGCTTCCCGGCATGCCTCTCTTCCCGAGTCTTTGCACTGAGACGTCAGACGTGTGTAGAGCAAAGAAGTCCTTCCAGTGGAGGCATAATTGCCGTTTCCAGTGCGCTGGTGTTATTTTAAGCAACTCGGGGCCCCTCTCCTCAAGTAAACTGCTGGATAAGCTTGTCGTGCCAAGATTTATGGCCCAGCCGTATAAGCTTCTCTCTGTGCATTCCCGTAAAATTGTTGGCATTAGCTTTGTGTGCCGCGGCTATGCTTTAATTCAGAAAGCTCTCTGTGGAACTTACCGCTGTGTCTCCAGACCCTGTGCTGTCTGTAAAGCTACAGTAACATAGGGTCTCAGATCACCACTCATGCGCTGCCAGCTGATCCCAGATCAGCTATCGGTGGCCCAGAGCACAGGGAGTGCACCACACCGGGTGCACGGCCTGTAACTGTAACTGACCTGAGGCCAGGCTCGTGCGAGTTAGAAAGCACTGTCTGTGCCACTAAAAAAGTACTGCCTACTGTAGCATCAGGAAAATAATCAGAATACAATGGAGGGTCTGCCAAAGGAAAAGGAAAATTTGACGCAGTGTGATGTGATGCAGTGTGATGTCATTTGCAGGGCATTCTGGGATCAGGGTTTGCGCTGAAGGTCCAGGAACAGCACAGACAGAAGCACTTTGAGAAGAGGAGAAACCCAGCTGCCAGCCTGATCCAGGTAAACATGTCTCACCTGTCCATGGGCAGGAGCGCCTCCTACTGGTTTGCAAGGGGACCACTGACACAAGTTCTATATTGCAGTTTACGTGGTTTCCACCAAGAGGAATCTTAACCTTTTTCCATGTGTGTTTGCACACTTTTTTGTATTTGTGTTCTCATTTGGACTTCTGCTTTTTTAAGGTTTCCCAGATGGAGAATCAGCGTCTTTGCTTTTCAGCAGCCGTGCAGCCGTTGTTCTGTCCTGTTGCTTTGTCATACGGTACTTCCCCACCCAGGTCTAACCACCGTTCCTCAGCTGTGATTCCCAGGTTAATGGTGCATTGCAGCAGAGCACGTTCACAAGTTATCCCTGATCAATCGATCTCTCAAGGGGAATACACCATCTACTCTGGTTTTTAAATAGGCCTTTGGAACTCAGCTTTGATCCAGTTTTCATGAGCACTGAGCCCCTTCAGTGTTATCTCTGATTTAATCTCGCAGTCTGTGTGTCCCAAAGGGACTATTCCCCTCGTGGGATCCCAGCCATCACGTTAGCCATTTGTAGTTTCAGAGACTTGCTTTTTTTCTTTTCAAATTTTCAAGATCATTGAGTTTTAATTTGTGAGTGAAATCTTCCAATAATCTCCTTTTTCTCACGTGTTTGTATGTAGAGTCACATAGGAGGCAGTGTTAGCACTGGCCAATCTGTACCCAGTACAGAAGAGCCCCTCCTCTGAGTCTGGATTCAGAAACCCAAGCTTTTCACTGTAAATATGGCAGTAGCTATCCTGATGCAAAAATAGTCCCTACTGTCTGGCTAATGCTTACAGTTCAGCATTTGAACCTAATTCCTTTAGTTTTCTGTGCTTTTCCAATTGAATAAGTAATGTAAACTTATTCTCTTTTCTTTTCCAATTGAAATGTGTTGTAATTGAAACTCATTTCCTGAAAATAACTTTTAGTCGGGATATCTCTGAGGGAACCAGCTCTTGCAAATCATTGACACCTGTTTCCTATGCCACAACAGAAGCTCAGTAACTGTCATCTTGTGTTTTCTATTATCTTTTATATTGGATAATATTAGATGACGACTGCTGAAAAAAGACTGCGCAGTCTTTTTTCAGCAGCACATTGAGTGTTGAGCGTTGGAATCATTGACAGAAGCCCACCACGTTTCAGGCTCCATTTCACTGGCTTTTCTAATAAATTCTGTCGACTTTAAAGAACAGGTCCATGAAGAACAGTTCAGAAGAGTTTTTGGAGACTATAACCCGCCCCCTGCCCCTCCTTGCCGTGTCTGTGTGTCTCTGTCTCCAGTATCCCCTCCATTTGCATGTTACCAGGTTCACCGGTCGCTGACGCTGAGAGAGGAGTGGACCGTGGGGGTGGGGGTGGCGGTCGGGCATCGCATGTGCACTGCTGTGGGTGTGTCCTCACTATGCTGTGGTTCCTCTGTGTTCCCTCTGTCTCTCCTCTCGTACCAGGCTGCATGGCGGCTGTACTCCACCGATGGCAGCCGATCGTACCTGAGTGCCACCTGGCGGTACTATAAAAGTATTCTCCCCCTCTCAGGCATGTATTGATGCTGTGCAATGATGGTGACGCCGTGACTTGTATCGGTCTGTACTAATCTGCTTTCCGTTTTTGTTTTTTTTTGTTTTTTCTTTTTGTGTTTTTTTTTTCTTTTGTTTCTTATCCCCTGCTCCCTCCCTCTGGCCTTGTTCTCTTCTCTTTTTGTTTTGTTCCTTTTTCTTGTTTCCTTTTTCCCGTTCTTCCTTGTCTTGTATATTCTGCACGTAGTGTGTTTGGCGTAGTTATGCGGCTGATGAGAACTCGGTTTCCATTGCTACCTGGAAGCCTCATTTGAAGGCGTTGCACACCTGCAGTCCTACAAAGTAGGTACAACTATGGCAGCTGGTGTTGTATTTGGTGTCTGTGCTCCTGAAGCTTCCTTATTGCCCTCCTTCTTCATATCCTCTTTTCTGTTCATTTGTATCTCTGTTGGTTTATCTCTTTACCTCAGCAGAATTTGTTCTTTTTTTTATTCCCTACCTTTGTTTTAGTTTTTTTTTTTTGTTTGATTTAGTTTTTACCCCGATACATAGTGTTCCCTTTTTTGGTTTTCTTTTTTTCTTTTTTAATTTGGCTTTTTTAAATTAAGGTTCACAGTCATCAAACAGACCATACAATATTGTCCAGGCTCCTGTCTGTGTTGTTTGATAGGTAGAGCAGGACCCTGTGCTTTGCTTTTTTTTAGATTCACACGAGCGCAGACATGGCCGATCATTTCTGTTAAAGTACTGTTGCTCTCATGAACCTTCCAACCACTGAAGGCGGAGTTGCCTTGAAAATAGATTTTTTGTATCTTTGGAAAAACACATGTGCTTACTTTTTGTCCAAATGTTGGTGGAAATGATATAGTTATTCATATTGGAGCCTGGAAATATTGGGCAAGCCATGTGCTGAAACACACTCACACATAGACACACATACACAATTCGCACTCTTACACACACTCACACTCACACCCACGTACACACATTCACACTGACACGCACACACACACACACACACACACACCCAGGTACAGTCTGATAATGCACTCCATAACCCTTCGACTCTTATGGACGAAACTCTGAATACATGTTGAATTTAATTGATTGAAGGTTTCCATAGCTACTGTCCTTCACCCTGGGCCACAACAAGCTGCTATAATTGTGCCCCATACAGGATGCACAGTGCTCTTTCTCTCTCACACACACACACACACACACACACACACACACACACACACACACCATACAAAGAAACACACACACACACACACACATTAGATACTGTATATACAAAATTAAATCTGCAGGTTCCTACACATTAGGTGTAGCGTACTGTCTCTCCTGTCAGTGCTACTCTAGTCTGACTGAGTATGTATTCTGCACTGCCTGCATGCAAGTATGATGTGGTTTGTCTTTTAGAAAAAGTTGAGCTGTTTTTTTCTCATCCTCTGGTGATTTCCTCCTCTTATGCCTGATGTTATGCATGCGCACGCACTCTCTTTCTCCTCCAAAAGTTTATTTCTTGTCTGAAGTCGACATGATGGTATGTCTATATCACCTGTGTGTGCGAATGTTGCTGCACAGATTTGATGTCTCATTAACTCCTGGGCATGCTGACTTGAAGAATTAATTGTGTGAACTTTGTTCCTTCTCTGTCTCTTACTAATGTCTGAAGGAAAGACCAGGGGGAGTCCACTAGCAGGTTTGTATAGTAGCTCTTCTATCTAACCATACAGAAATATTAAAAAAAACAGTTTTATTTCACAAAACATAGGTATGTCTATTTTTGTTTGGGGTAGTCAAAGTTCTGGCATTAATTCAATACAAGAAACATGGATTGTGTGGCGTGGATAAATAAATACACTGAATATTGCATGCAGGGAAAAAACAAAAAAGTGCTTTCTCAGCGACTAAATAGTTTATGTTAGGAATTACTTTGGATGGTATTTAGAAATAATCAATAAAGTCCAAATTTATCTATGAAGTTTATGAGTGCTCCCTTATAGAGTTATTCTCTGTCAGAAAGAAGATTGTGAAATCTATAGCTGTTATAAAGCTGTCTGAAAGATGGAGAGAGGTACCTACTGTAATTAAGTAATTAGGGATTTCCGAAGACGGACAGTGGGGGCAGGTCCAATCCTATTTCTTGACGTTTGGAGCCAAATACCCTCATTGGCCAATGTAAGCACTGCATCCGCATCAACCAGAAAAGGGACTTTGTGATGAGAGGCTGTTTACATTACTTATTAAACGGCAGGCACTGACCTCACATGGCCTGCCAGCGCTTGCAGAAAACATCACGAGCACCAGTTTGAGGCGTTGCGATTTGCTCTCTTAAATTAGGGAGTACAAGCCATCAGATGAGCAGTTTAACACACTGTTAGGCTGCACTGCAAGTCACAATGTTGCAGGCCACCTGCGGACTATCTAATTATCCCTGTTGTTCAGTCTCTGAGCTGCTCTCTCTTTGCAAAGACGTTTTTTTCATTTCTGGATTACTGTTTTCTTCAGCAGCAGATGTGCTGGGTGAAAATGAGCTGATTACACAGGCCTTTGAAACTGTAATTATGCCCATGGTTTTAATGTTTTCACTTATTAGTTCACTTGCCCCTATAATCTGGCTTCTGTCAACATGGCACCCAAATAAAATATAAGTAAGTAAATAAATAAATAGGAAACCGAGAGTTACATGCTAAAAGGCAAAGTTAATTATTTTTTTCTGTGTTATCTGGTTGTGGTAAATCTGTTACTTTTAGGGGAAAAGATAGGGAGGAAAACAGCCTCTAAAACACGAAAGACATACATTTAAGACTGCTATATCCCATCCCTAATGTTTTTAAGGCTAAGCACAGCCATTCCCCTCCACCGCAAACACCCCCCAAAAGTGGGGAAGTTCAAGGGTCAACTCCATGTTTGTTGTTCACCACCTGTCTGTTTTTGCATGACGACTTTCCGAGTTTACGGACCTCTGATTCATCTGAAGGAATGCTGATTATTATTATGATAATATGATATGTGTGTTTTAAAATGATTTTAACTGTAGCCGTGTTTACTGCATTTGACTGCTGATAAAAAAGGCAAGGCCATTTGTGATGAAATAACACGTGATCATCTATGTCCCCCCGTTCCTAGTAGGGTTCTTAATAATAAGCAGAAGCTCCTCCGGAGATATACCACACGGAAACATAGGTACCCAGCATCCCCCCGCTCAATCACATGGTCTTTGGGAATGCCAACTAACCTCCGGTGCATGGACAACAAGAGCGACCTAATGCCTTACAAATGCCCCTGTTCTCTACCGCACCCTCCCTGTTAGAGAGTATCTTGTTTCAGTGGGTTTGTCGTATGGTCACTGAGTATTGAATTTGGATTCTGCCTGTGAGAAGCTTGTCCTGCCTGCTGCCTGATGGATTTGACCAGATTGGACACACATGCTCATTCTCAGTATGGACGTTTGGAAGTTAGACTCTTTTATCGCCGTGCACTCCTGCTGCCTACCTTCTAATTGCCCAGTCGGTTCTATGAACCACAACCCAACTGTTTGAAAATTATTCGCCACAATTCAAAACTCTTAACAAACTAAATGACATCGCAGCCTTTAAATCGTACAAATACGATTATTTGCTTTGGCTCTGTGAGCACTCGTTTAGAGCCCAATTTGATTTTAAAGCGGTTTTATTTTGTTCCCAATTAAAAGTTTATAAGTAGGTTTATTGTCCATTTGTGTGAGTTTTAAACCTACTCTTGTTTCCTTCATGCTGTTTTCTTAAAGATTCACTGCCTTTCGCCCACCAAAAACCTAAGGCTGTTAGCACTACCAGAGGGAAAGTAGTGGCAAATTTACAGGTTCTTAAAAACACAATGTTATTTAAAAAACTGAATTACATTGCTGTAACAATTCAGTGATTAAAAGAGTAAAAGTAAATAAATAAATAAATAAATAGATACACTGCCCGGCCAAAAAAAAAGTTTCACACTCTAATATTTTGTTGGACCGCCTTTAGCTTTGATTACGGCGCGCATTTGTTGTGGCATTGTTTCGACAACCTTATGCAATGTCACAACATTTATTTCCATCCAGACTAGCATAAGTTTTTGGCTGAGATCTTGTATTGACGACGGGAGAGTCGAACCACTCCGTAAAGTGTTCTCCAGCACATCCCAAAGACTTTCAATGGGGTTAAGGTCAGGAATCTGGTGGCTAATTCATGTGTGAAAATGATTCCTCATGCTCCCTGAACCACTCTCTCACAATTTGAGCCCGATGAATCTTGGCATTGTCATTCTGGCATATGCCCATTGATGGGATAACCTGGTCATTCAGTACATTCAGGTACTTCGCTGACTTCATTTTATTGCTGCATAATGTTGCTGAGCCTAGACCTGACCAATTGAAGCCCAGATCATAACACTGCCTCCAGAGGCTTGTACAGTGGGCACTATGCATGACGGGTGCAATGGCGACTCTTTTTTTGGCCGGGCAGTGTATATCCTAGAACTAAGATGGGGAAAACTAATACCCATATCGATTTAAAAGACCAGCAAGATAGGATTGAGGTGAGTTTGAAGCACTCTCTGTTCGGTGCATTCCTGTTGCAGGCTTTTTGCTGTTGCGGGTCTGTCGCCCTGAGACTTCCTCGTGAATGAGGGAGGGGGGGCTGGATTTGAACAGATTCCGTGACTCAGACTGAGGCGAGACTCAGACTGAAGCATCTGTCAGACAGTGAGGGTAACTTGAGGGTCCATCCGAGTGGGCGGTATACCTATATACCTATAACCAAGAATGGTTCGGCAGGCGCATTTCAACATTACAACATGTACAGCGGCCAGTACATGAAAGTTTTAAAATGTCTGTGTGTTTGGCACAGTTGGGTGCATTCCTGTGAGACAGCCAACCGGCATCTCGACATGCACAGACAACCCACATCTCTCTGACATAATCACCCCCCCCCCCCTCTCTGCGGGGTCTGGAGAGCTGGCCTTTATGTGGTGACACTGGTGGCCTGAGTCTCTGTGACATGACAAAACATTCATTTCTGTGATATAGCTGGCCCAGATGTCTGTGATGGACAGCCCGTACGTCTGTGACGGACAGCCTGCATCTGTGAAACAGCCAGGCTGTTTCTGTGGCCCATAGACCCTATGATCCAGCCTGTTTCTCTGTTGTACAGGAAGCTTGCATCCCTGTCACTCAGCCAGATCAGTGTTTGACACACAGTAAGATATGTGCAGTGTTAAATTATCTCCACTCGAGTACATTTTACTCCGATAGAGTACATTTGATCCATTTGACTCTGTTAGAGTTGAGTTAACTCTGAGAGTTGCTCTGTGTGAAGTAAGGCCCTGCTCTTTGCTGCTGCATGCGCACGCCTTCCTGCACGACGCCGTGCACGACCACGTCTCGAATGCCTGCCACGCCACACGCCCTCTATGCCCTGCCCCGCCCCGCCCCACCCCACGCCCCTCCCACCACCACTGTCCCCTCAGTCCCACCTCCATCTCTTGCATCACAACACTCCCAGGGCTTCCCACATGATATTTTCACTCCATTCCAGCAACGTAGTTAGTACAGCCAAAGAGTCACCCTGTCGCTCATGTAGCCAAACCCCCTGAAACCATCCCCTATCCTGGCGAATCCATAATCCACCCCAAGTCCACCCCACATGTTCCAGATATGGCTTTTCTCTCGCTCGTTCATTCTAGTCGAGGACAAAAAAAAAGATATAAAAAAAGAGGTTTTGACTTGAGCATCTTGCCTGCTGCTGTGTTATGGCGACTGTCTTCCCCTGCTCCTGTGCCTGCTGCAATGCATGCTGGTCTTTGATGGTCCTTCACATGTTAGAGCCAGGAGAGTGTGGGTATCTCAGGTATACTGAGAGCTCCCCTCAGATCACAGGACAGAGACAGCCTCTTTCCTTAAATCTGCCCCCCTTTAAAAGGCATGCATACATACATATGTGTGTAGGGCTCTAATAAGATAATAAAACAATAAGTAAAATAAATAAATTGATCATGCTAACCATATACATGTGTAGCGGCATTCTAATACAAATGTATCAATCGATAGGATTGTGGAGCATAAATAGATAACGGTCCCGTTCAAGGCTTTTTGTAGCTTTTGTAGTTTATAGATAAGCCATCTGTCCACACTTGAGCTACTCAGGCACAGAGTGACACAACCTCTCTTTCCTTCCCTCACTCTCTCCCTCTCTTCCCTCTCTCTATCCTCCCTTCTGCAGTCAGAAGCTGAGCTTTAAGGAGCGCGTGCGGATGGCCAGCCCTCGCGGCCAGAGCATTAAGAGCCGGCAGACGTCCGTGAGCGACCGTCGCTCTCCTGGCGCCGATACCGCCACAGAGGGGAGCAGCCCTGCAAAGGTGCAGAAGAGCTGGAGCTTCAATGACCGCACAAGGTTCCGCCCCTCGCTCCGCCTGAAGAGCCAAACGCGTGCTCCGCCTGAGGGTAAGAGACCAATCACCTTCCTATCGGTGACTAAGTGACTGATTGAGTCTGTAATAATAATAATAATAATAATATTTATTTCCTAGAGTTTTAAGAAAACTAACAGAACTGGATCATTTACAACTAGCCCTAGAACAGTGGTCCCCCAGACTCCCAGTGGTCCTGGACATCTACTGTCCTGTAGGTTTTAATTTAAACCCTAATTTGGCACGCCTGATTCTACTAATTAGTAGCTCAAAGAGATCTCTAGCTGTTGAATGAGGTGTGCTTTGTTAGGGTTGGAGTGAAAACCTACAGGACGGTAGACCTCCAGGAATAGGATTGGGGACCACTGCCTTTCATTTAGAGACAGACCAGAGCAAGTACACAATCTTGTGTCCTTAGCATTTGTGAACTTCTGAATTGTTTTAGTGTACAGTCTGAGGATTCTTGGGACAGACAGAGTACCATGTCAAAGGTCTCCCAAATAAGCTGAAGCCAAAATATGACGTTTTTTTTTTGTTTTTCATTCTGATATTTCTGGCAAAGTCATATTTTAAGTGAGGGAAAAGGTGATGAAAATTGAAAATGTATTTTTTTGCTGTTGTCCTTTTTTTTGTATTGCTTTGTATATGATAAAATTGGGCAATGCATCATAAGAAATATATTTGGCATTTGCTGAAGTACTTCCTCATGAATATTCACTGCATGACTCCCAAAATTTGCAATTAATTTAAATGATTTTAGAATATATTGTGTTTCTATTATACAGCTAAAATGGTGGTACTCTTTTTTTAGCTTAGAAAAACGAGGGCTATAGAAAAATGTATAGTTCTGAATAAGAAAAGATGTTTCGTGTGGAAATTTTAATCAGACATGTTGGTAACAAGTTTGTTATTGATCCATTGATTTGTTGAGGGGAATCTGTGTATTTCTGGCTTCACTTGTTCAGGTTAATGAGGGGAACAAGTTGTGGTCCTGCATGATTGTACTTTTATGTCTGAGGTCATCACATAATGGGTCCCCCTTCGTACTCTGTCTCCCTCTACCTCTCCCTCTCCCTCTCTCTCTCTCCCTCTCCCTCTCTCTCTCTCTCTCTCTCTCTCTCTCTCTCACTCTCTCACTCTCTCTCTCGGTCTCCCTCTGCCTCTCTCTCACTCTCTCTCTCTCTCTCTCTCTCTCTCTCTCTCACACTCTCTCACTCTCTCTCTCGGTCTCCCTCTGCCTCTCTCTCACTCTCTCTCACGGTCTCCCTATGCCTCTCTCTCTCTCAGCTGATGCCACTCTGGGAACAGACGATGCGTTCGACGAGAAGGGCTGCCATTGTGATGTCACAGTGGAGGATTTGACCCCCGCACTCAAAGCGGTGATCAGAGCAGTTAGGTGAGAGACTCAGCCCTGCTGGACTGAAGGCTGCCCCCCTCCATCCTCAGCTCAGGGCTACCAGTCCACCACCTATCCATGCAATGGGGACACAGACCAGGCTGTAGGGGGGCGGGGGTGTCAACTGACTTGGGGAAGTGCTATCTCCTATCATTACCATCAAGTGATAGCACCTCTCTGAGCTGTGAGTTTGGGGGAGGTGTCTGTGTGTGTGTCTGTGCATGCATGTGTCTGTGCGTGCGTGCGTATGTGCTGCGTGGTGTGTGTGTGTGTGGGCATGCATGTGCATGTGTCTGCGTGCGTGCGTATGTGCTGCATGTGTGTGTATATGTTTGTGTGTGTGTGTGTGTGTGTGTGTGTGTGTGTGTGTGTGTGTGTGTGTGTGTGTGTGCGCCTGCATGTGTGTTAGTAGGGGTGGTGCAGGGGGGTGGGGGGGGGGGGGGGGTGGTGCAGGGGTGGGGGTTTCAGCTGGCCCCTCACATCAGTGCCTCATTCTCAGAGTTTACGGTGGGGTCAAATCTGCCCCCCGACTGCAGGGAGCTGTCACTCTTGTTTAATGTTGCAGAACAATCCCCCTGTCCCTCTCCCTCTCCACATCCCTCCCACTCTCTGTACTCATTCCTATACTTGCTTCCCGGCCAGGGGAAGGAAACCGACCCGTGATACAAACCTTTCCTTTCTTAGGGTGTTGGATTCACTCGCTCACAGCCAGAAATGTTTACTTTGTTTTGTTTTTACTGCAGGTTATTTCTTTTCTTTCTGATTTTCATTCTTATTGATGTTTTATTATTTTAAATCCATCTGGAGCGTATTAGTGATAACACTCACTGCACCTCTTATATGCTGTAGCCTTGGCTTTTAGTTCCAGCTGGTCATTTTTAGCTTTTGATTGCCCTCTAGTGGTAGGATTTGCATAGTGCAATCAATCACAAAGCATGAGATATATTGCCACACACTAAACCTCTGTGTAATTACTGCTTTGAAGATTTAAAGAGAGAAAAAGAAAAAAAAGGAACAATTACTCTTCTTAAGAGAGGCCCTAAATTGCAGGCAAATTTGAAAGAGGTGGCTGATTGTTTGTACAATCATAGAGCAAATGTTGCGTACTTACCATTTTAATCAAACAGATCCAATCCAGTTGAAGATTGCTACAACATGGCCAGCTGTCACCTTCAACTGTTTGTCCCCCTTCAACAAGATTTAAATACGGCTTTAAGACACAGCCACAGTAATGATATCATATATTTTGTAAATGCAGTGTTAAGTCTGTTGGAATGCTGTCTGCTGTTGCTGGGCATGCATTGTCAGGGGAGGCAGAATTATATGTGAGAGGGACACAGCAATGTTTTTTTCCCATACCAGGATAAGGGGTTAGTTGCTTGGGGCTGTTGTTGCTGTTCTTATCTGCGTTATATGCTCTGTACGGATACATCAGTAGCACCTGGAGGCTCAAAACAAAACAAAAAAATGCTGGGAAGCAAGTACTGTACAGGGATGAGGCTTCTGTTGTTAGGCTTCCAGTGAGAGCTGTTGTTTTTTCCATGATGGCCCCCGTCCTGGCCTTTACAGGATAATGAAGTTCCACGTGGCGAAGAAGAAGTTCAAAGAGACACTGCGACCGTACGATGTGAAGGATGTGATCGAGCAGTACTCTGCCGGACACCTGGACATGCTGTGTCGTATCAAGAGCCTACAGACACGGTGAGAAGGACTTGTATGGAGAGAATACTGCACCTGTACACAGTGACAAACAACAGATACAGACACAGCCCTGTACACAAGATACAGTCATACCAGTCATACGCGGCAATAGCCTTGGACACATGATGCGTGCGCGTGTTTGTGTGTATGTTTGCATCTGTGTGTGTGTGTGTGTGTGTGTGCGTGCGTGTATGTATGTTTGCGTGTGTATGTGCGTGTGTGAGTGTGTGTGTGTGTGTGCGTGCGTGTGTGTGTATGTCTGCGTGTTTGCGTGTGCATGTGTGCGTGTGCGTGTGTGCGTGTGCGTGTGTGTGTGTGTGAGTGTGCGTGCGTGTTTGTTCACTGATCCCTGTGTATGCACTCTCCCATACAGGCTGGACACAATTGTGGGTCCACAGCAGACCCTGAGCAGCAGAGCCAAGACCTTTTCCTCCCCCTCCCTGCACTTGTATTACAGCCACAACAAGAGGAAGACCTCGTACCCGGGGTCAGCCCCCCCCCCCCCAAATCCCAAACATACCCCCCCCCCTCCCCCATCCCAAACACACACCCCCACCCCCCCACCCCCCACCACCACCAACACAGAGGGTCATCAGGGAGTCCTAAGCTAGACAAACACACGTCTGTATCTCTCCAGGTGTGATTATGAAGTGCTCAGTGTTTCTCTATCTAACGATCATGGAGGTTTTCTGGTCTACATGCGTTTGATCAAAATCACAAGACTAGCAATCAACTCTGAAGCAATGCGTAGTAACAAGTGCGCTACATTTGGAAATGATAAGCATGTGGAGAAATGAACCGAGAAACTGCATATTGATATTGTGGTTATGCTCTTTCGCACCACCAAACACATCTCAGATGGACCTAATGAAAACAGAAACCAGTGCAAATGCATAATTATTGTTTTGTAAAAAACTCATTTGAAATGATACATGCAATAGCGCTTAGTTGACTAAGTGTGGTGTCCACAGTCCACCCCATGACTTCATAATTTAAGCCTCTCTCTACACCAAGGTCAGGCCAGAGGGCACAATGACCCAAGGAAAAAAGTGTTTTCATAACCAGAGAGAAGTCTGTAAGTCTGGTTATAAGTGCAACACTGATGGTACAAACTCATAAAATTCAAGCTTTCTGAGCCTATAAAGATTGATAACAAACATGGGGGCCTTGATATGTCTCTCCACAGAAAGAACACACAAAAACAATCAATAACAGAAAAACTCAAAAATAACCAGAAAACTCAAATGTGTTTATAATAGAAATGTACACCCGGAAATATACTCAAACAGAGAAACAAGGATAAATGAGTTCATACCCACATTCTTCTCTTTGAGTTGTAATCTGAAAATGGGCACACACCTTTAGGCTTTTGGCTCCCAGATGGCCCGTGGTTGGTTCGGAAGTGTTGTAGTGGTAGTGAAGTGATGTTGTGAATATTGTGATAATATTTCCTTTCAATCTTTTGCATGGTATTTAATTTAAGAGCTGTTTGAATCGAATAAATAATTACTGTGTGTAGATGTACCTCGTAATTAACTTGTCTCTGTCCTAACCATGCTAATCTGAAAATTATACCGTCTCAGATCATTAACGTCATTATTATTACAGTTGCTTGGCAGTAGACAGATGTATCTCGGGTGACCAAAGGCAAATTAAAATTGGTGCTGATGGATACTGTAGATTAGTAAATGGACACCATCATCAAGCATAACAATAAATTAAAACATGAAACAGATTTACAAATGAATGCAATGCATTACCAAATATACCATAACACAATGATTTAGAGGGGAAAGAACAGCAGGTCTAAGGGGTGATGTACAAACTTCCTGTTGAAACGGATACATTCTAATTATATAACAAAACTGAGCCATTCTGTAGTAATTCAAGCAGGATATTAGCATTATATTAGCATTGTACACCTATTTAGCATGACTTCACAGAATTCCCCACCTTCCATTTTAATTGCTGTTTAATAAAAGTGTATGTAGATGAAGGCTTACTGGTGCGAATGTGGAAATGGTGACTTTATGGCTTGCGTTTATTGAATCTGGAGGAGGAATGAGCTGTTTTAAGTAGACCCTGCTGTTCTTGTTTCCGTGTCAGTAAACAGTAGACTAATTAGAAACTCATCGTATTTCTATTGTACTTTCCTAAAAATCCGATTTTGGCTTGCAGAACATTCCCAGATAATTAGGGTAAATGTTCTGAACTTGTAAATTTGTGAGATTCCTTGGATATCCATTGAAACGTATGTGACGAGTGCTGCAGTCTTATGAATTAATTCAGTTTTGTTAACGGTTTGAATTGTGGGTTGCCATTCATTGGAACTTCACCAGAACAGATAGCCGTGTTCAGCAAATCTGTTATGTCAATACTAATGTTTCGTCCATTAGTGTTTATTCATGACTAAACAATGTCATAACATAAGGGGATGCTACGAGTGCATTTGTATGCAACATGCTTGGAGCGTTTTTTCGCGACTTTGACAGAAATTCTTTGGAGCAATAAATACTTGCTAAGACTGTTTGGGGAACGTTCTTGGCATAATTTTACCTTGTAACTGAATGGGAATCAACGTACAATGTTCCCTGACACTCTTGAAATGCTTTGTGTCAGCTGGGATCACTTTCTCTTGTAGTTCTGCATGCATGGTGAAAGAACAATTTTCTACATATCTATCCTGTTTTTGCATCTATCCTCTCAAATATGGAAATTCTATTCAAACCGAATGCTGATTTTTACCTCTCCTTACATTAAGAATCGTGTGTGTTGCTCATTCAGAATGATTCAGTCACTCAATCATTGAATCTTGCTTTAACGTTCAGACGCTCACTAACCCCATTTCTAAACGTACTGATGTGTAGTGAATTTTCTCTTCTGAGTAGCGCGTAGCGTAAATTCCCCGAGTGCTGCGTGCTGATTGGTGTGTTGTGGCTGCATGGCCCCTCCCCTCCGCTGGCACCTGACGAGCGACTGCGCAGCTGACACGTGTCTGCACTCTCCCACGCAGGCAAGAGGCCTCTGTCGGTCCGCAGCCGAGTCTACGCAGCAGAGCCAAGAACTTTTCCTCTCCCTCCCTGCACTTGTATTACAGCCAGACCAAGAGGAAGCCCTTGAACCCGGGGTCAGGGCCCCAAACCTGGGGGGGGGGGGGGGGGGCATATGTGTGTGTTCTTTACAGTCATCAGGGAGTCCAACACAGATTAAACTTGCACGTATGCATCCATCATCAGTCATCACAGTTAGGACACAACTCCTCAGGTTATCGCACACACACACACACACACACACTCAGTCCCTCCCAATCGCAAGCGAGGAGGACCCTGGCTGTCCATCACCGCCAGGTCGCAGGCTCAGAGACCAGCACAGAGGAGAAGTACACAAACTTTGCCTGCAGTACTCCTGCTGTGCAGCTGGGGGCGGCATAGTATAAACTCAACAGGCGCAAGTGGCAATTCCAACATTGTTGAGAACATAGGTCGTGACCGAATACGATCCTTTAACCCCTTTGAGGGCGCATATTTGAGTCAACTTCGTCCAAAAAGCTTTTGAGTGGGTGACTTTTTCTCACAAATGGGGGCACTTAAAATACCTGGATGAAACCCTTATTTCTGGGGTTTTGTTGAGGGGATTATTTATTCAATAAATATATACGGTATATATATATTACAAACTTCCTCACTAGTTTGTAAAGAGTTTTGCGGGATTTCTTTCGCACTCTGCTTGCAAAGTGAGGGGACAGGGCACATAGTAGACAGGGGTGTGAGTGGACAGGGGACAAGGGGCAGGGAACAGGGATCGTATTCGGTCACGACCATAGTTATGCTCCTGCCATACTGTTTTATTTTTTTAAAAGGAATAAATTTAAAGCTGATGACCTAGGTGTAGGATTGTTTTGAGTTAATGCCTTGTCTTTAATGTCCTTCCTGTTAGTGTGATGCTCTTAATGTGTGGGAAGCTGTAGTTTGTAGCCCATATTCCCTTTCTAATCTCCTGCATGGAGTTCCTTTTGCTGTTGTCTGAACCTTAAGTATCGTAATTGTGTAGATTAGACCGGGCATCCATTTCCTCATTCGCTTTCTAGTCTCCTGTCAATCTCATAAAAGGAATCTTCCCATTTCTGTCATAACTGATCTGTCGTTGAAAATGAGTTCTCATTGCTGCTCTTGTGTGTGGAAGTTTCCCTCCCAAATTAAATGTGATTCTGCAGATATACAACAAAGCAAATTTCCCCCTCCTTTTCTCTTTGTTGAGAAAATACCTTCAGGGGAAATTTTCACATTTTTTCAGTTCTCAGTTCTAACCCTGATTTATTCTGTGTAGATAATCTCTGCCCCTGAATAAGCTGTGCCGTAGATCTCAGTGTGTTGGCTCTTACTTGCTTCACTCTAACCGGAGACCGGGCGCTTGCTGTGTCTTGCTGTGGTGTGCTGTGACCGATCCTGGTTTAACACCGAAAAATTCTCTATATGACCAGCGTCTTGTGTGTATCATAGGGTGGATCAAATCTTGGGCAAAGGGGCAGATCAATGTGGACAGAAGATTCGAGACAAGGTGCACCCAGAGGGGGACTCGCTGGAGGACATGAGCATGCTGGGTCGCGTGTGTAAGGTTGAGCGACAGGTGAGCCAGTCATATGACCTCACTCCCATTCAATGCATTTCATAACAGATCTTCAAGGCACTATGTAAATGCAATCTGTTATTATGATGGCGATGATGAATATTATTGTTATTACGTTGTTGTTAATGTGCTGTTTGTAAATGACTGCAGGTCCAGTCCATTGAACCAAACTGGACTCCCTGCTGGATATCTACCGGCAGGTTCTCCGGAAGGGCTCGTCCTCTGTGCTGCCCCTATTTGAGCTGGATCAGACCTCAGACTACCAGAGCACCTGCTCCACTCAGATGAGCGGCAGCTCCGTGTCCCGCTCTGCCAGCGCCAACCTCCCCCGCAGCCTTCAGCTCGCCCTGACCCCCAACGAACTCGGCCTGGGCAACCCCCCGTCCTCCTCCTCCTTCAGCCCCTCGCCCCTGGCCCACGGCCAGCTCCCCACCCCAGAGGGCACCTCCACAAACTCCCCACCTCCCATCCTCACGCCCAGCAACCTCTCCAGGGGTAAGTTCACCTGGCCAGGCCGCCCCCTCTCCTATCCGGTCCCACCATGCTCCAGCTACCCCCGATGCCTGCACCCACAGGACGTCCCATCTGCATTATCCCCATTGCCAGCCCGGAGGAGCAGCCGGCCAGCCTCGTGGGCACGTGCCACGCCCATGGCGGAGAGGTCCTGGAGAGGAACAAGCCCAGCGCCAAGGAGGAGGGGTCCTGGCGGAGGCACATGAGCCTGGAGACGGACCCCCTGGCGTCCCTGTCCTCGTCGCCGCCCGCCTGTCCCCGCCTCGGCGACCACAGCCTGGGGAAGTCCCTGTCGGTGCAGGACCTCCTGCAGCCCGGAGTGGACCCTGGCCCCGCCCTCTCTCCCTGCAGCAGCAGCGGCCACTCCCACTGCAGCCAGGAGCCCGCGGGGGACTGGGGGGAAACGGAACTCTTCATCAGCGACAAGGACCTGGACGTGCGCATGGAGAGCTTCGACTTCCTGTCGCTGCAGACTGTGGACGCCGCCTTCCCCTCCGAACTGCGAAGGACCGGAGCTGGCGGGTCAGCTAGCAGCCTGGCCGGCAGCCGCAAAGCCGCAGGCAGCTCCGAGTCTCTCAGCATGCCCCACGTGCGACTAAAATAGGCACGCCACAGAATGCCCCGCTTGGGGCTGGGGAAGGAGAAGGGGGACAGGAGGTTGCAATGTTTATTTGGTTTTGAGTATTTTTTTCTTCCCCTGGGGAGGGTTATGAAAAATTTGCCAGTTTCAATGCGTTTCTCGAAAACGTACTTCTTACTTTTAGGTCATACACACATATCATTGCATGAACTAGTCTAAAAAATTATTTGAATGGAAAAGAAGGAAGAAAGAGATTGTAAAAAACCAAAAAAGGAAAGGAAACAAAGTTTAGAGGACACTGAACAGCAGTGGTATGAGCTGATATCTCAGCCTTGCATGAGTACTGCATGTCTAAATTCAACAGCACATTGAATTTATAGTATTTATGCATCAAAACCCTTTAGTTTGCCTGAGTACCACAGAGACCGTAGTCGAACTTCTGTTGGATCGAATGAATTGCATTTGGTTCTTTTGTTCACATGTATTTAAGTAATGTCAGAGCGCGAGACAGTAAAATAACTCTTGTGAAGAACACAATATAGCGAATTTGACCTTCGTTGTCTTTCATACAAAGGACAGTAGGACACTGCACTGTAAACAGAGCAGTGTTCCCAGACTCAGGCCTATAGCAATTGATTTACTTACTACTTTGTTGTCTTAATGAAACCCTAAAAGCCATTCTAACTAGTTCTTGAGGGCATTGTTGGTTGAAAGCAAGCTGGAAATCTCACTGAATGTAAGGCATCGAGAGAAAACACTGCAGAGTTGCATTATGGGAGTGGTGTGGGAGTCAAGCTTGCAACAGCCATTTTGAGTCAGGATCCAAGGCCATGTTTAAAAGCTGGTTTTATCTCTCAACCTGTGTGGCTTCTTCTCGTTGCCGGCATAGCAGCTGTTTTACATCAGCACTTTGCTGCATGGTAAGACAGACACTCTTAATGCTCTTAATGTTTACATTTTACCACCATACTCACAGCTTCTGTGGAGTTATTGGGGTTGAACAGATAGTAAAAACAAAGTATGGCTGCTACAAAGAAAACCAGCACATGTACGGTCAAAACGTATCTGCTATTACTTAAATTATGCAGATTTCTGAATGTCAGTTCTATAATGTATGTATTTACTTACTTTCCTCAAAGCAGTTATGTGAGCCAGTACAACAAAGCAGAAAAAAAACCTGCTTTAAATGTGCAAAACTTTGTAAACCTTAACATGTTATTTATGATACTGTGTTTTTGTGGGTGGGGGAAAAAACTGCAGTCTTAAAATGCTGAAATGACCTGAAAACACGCATACATGCCTCCATTTCTGCCACTCCTCAGTTTTTATTGTTCACTTTTCTCCCTAAGTTCTTTCTTTGGAGGTTACACGCCAGTTTTTTGATTACCTGAAGTTAATAACAAACTGCAGAATGTATCATATATACCATTATGTTAATATGTATATGACACTTTCAAGTCCCTGTGTAGCAGTGTAATTTAGCTAAGGCTTACAATAAGAGGGCCTCGTATTTCACTCTCCAGCCCCCTCCCGAGTGGCACAGGTACGACATTTGGAAGCACAATTCTTTGAATATTCTGCAAAATGTGCAAAAGTAATGACCGTTTAATAAGGTCCTGCTTGGAGTGGCATTCCTTGATAGGGTCAAAGTCAAAGTACTCATTGTGGTACCTGCGAGGAAAGAGGTACAGTTACATAGCACATACACAGCAGTGAGCTTGATGAACCAAACTTTGGAACCTGAATAATGTTCATGGACTATGTTATGAATATCTGCATTTATACTGTATCTGCTTGGTCTGCAAATTGAGATTGTATAAAGTATACTGTACATGCTCTATACAGTTTTTAATGGTTCCTTTCCTCTTTTTTTGGCCAATCAAAAATGCTTTTATTGTGCCTTTATTGTGCATTATTATGGCTTATTTTCAGCTTTTCTTTTCAGTTCTTCCTTTATTTCCCTTGATCTAAAATGGTGTTCCTTTTTTAATACATACATTGTCTTGTTTTCAGCCTGATACATTTCAGTTAGTTATATGCATTATAATTTTGTTTGGTTTTTCACTGGTACAGTAATTTATTACACACAACTGGCCTTAACTTACATGCTTGAGAATTTTAACATTCTACTTAATTTCATCTAATTTATTTCCAGAAACAATGTGCACATAACAGAGGTGTCACATAAACTCTGCCATTAAAAATGCTAATTATCTTTTCTTATCATACTTCAATAAAGCAGAAAAATGAAACCCAATCAATGCAAACTGTGGTTCTTTCACTGAAAATTGTGCCATTTGCTACTCTAACAATTTAGTATGATGTTGTAAATTATACAATGCACAAGTTCATGTATTATTGTCTCTGAAAATATATGTCGCTCTTTAGTCAAACTCAATCTGATCACACATGGTGAATATACAGTGTAACCAACATGCATGCAATCACATGCATAGAAATCAGAGGTGTATAATCCAGGGGTAAGAAAGTAAAAGTCCTGCCATGTGTTTCTTACACCCATTGACTCAGCCAGCTGATTTCAGTAATTAGTTCCACCTTCTGGCTCAAGAATTAATTTGCTAATTAGCAAATCTAGGTGACTGGAACAAAATACTGGGGAGGACTTTTACTTTCTGAACCTGGATTATACACCGCTGATAGAAATAACAGGAAAAACAGCACATTCAGTGGATGACCAGGGTTATAGACCTGTGCATTAGAAGATAGATTTTCATGGAATCTATTTTGTTCTATACGTTAAATTACGTCTGCTGATTGCAGCCATGGAAAGCTAAGCTCCAAAATATTTTATATTTAAGTGAATATTCTATTAAAAAAATTACACTCGGAGACACTTATTTTATTTTGAATCGACTATCGTTCACAAGCCATCCCATTAAACATTAACTAACTTCTAAAATAAGGTAGGCTTACTTGTCACCTTTTTTTCACGTACTGTTGTCAAAGGAACAAGGAAACTAAAGAAAACTGTTGTCTTCGCTGTTTCTTGTGCAGGGAAACGGAAGTAGTGGGAGGAAATGGGCCCGGTGGATCATGGGAGCTGTCCACATCACAGAACTATTCTGTGATCCGCGTCCTCATTTGCATTGGCAGATAACAGGATTTGTAACCTTCAAATACCGTTGACTAAATGCTTGGTCTATATCTGTGCTTGTAATGTCGGACTGGGAAGATGAGTGTGATACCTACGGTGTCGCTGTGAAAAAATCTACCGCCAAGGTCCGTCAAAATGAAAATAGGCCTCCATCTAGTGTAGGGACTGAAACTGCTAATTGTAGAGGTAAAACTGAATGGGGTCCATCAGTACGAAGTAACAGATTTGATCAACGGGAGCCACAGTGGAACAACTGGAGGAGCAAAGACACGTGCGATTATAAGACCTCTGGAAACAGGGACTCTGACTCGTGTCGAAGGGGCCGGGGACGAGCAGGCCCCGGTGGAGGGGACAGGACAAGTTCAATGTCACCCTTGTCCTTTTCTGTGGAGAATTCTGCGATTGGGGCAATTATAGGTAAGGACCTTGTTGCCAGGCACCTAATTAGTTTTCAGTGTAAAAAGTCGGTTGCACAAGTGTTTATGGCTGGTTTACTGAGCTATCATTAAGTTACCTAGCCAGCGTTTGTTTGAAGCTCGCGCCATTGGACACATTTTGCATAGCGGCTAGCGCTAGTTAGTTTGGTCAACTGAGCTAGGCTAGCTTAGGCTGATCAATATTTAGTTGTCTTCGATGTTTTATGTTTTTTTTTCCCAACTGGAAACAGGTCGTGGCGGTGCAAAGATTCGTGAACTTGAGGAAAGTAGTGGAGCGAGAATAAAGGTGAGAGGCATGGGGAATTTAATTTGGCGAATCATGTGCATGGCTTGTAACTTATTTTGCATGACTAGATAGCCAGCGTGCTAAAGATGATTTTGCCAACACCTACAATCACGAGTGTTTCCTGGCAAATACGTGGCGCTTGCATTCACAAATGGAATTAATTCCCCCTTAAAAATAAATCCTGAAAACCGCCCATCTTCAATTGACTCCCATACAGTTTTCACACAATTTGTCCCCCATACCTTTTAAAATCCCCCATCTGTCATTGACTCCCATATCCCATACAGTCTGGCAACTCTGGGCTACATCCAGGATTACTGATATTGCCGAGTAACGAATGGAACTGTTGAGATCCGCCGCAGATACTCATAAGTTGAAATTTTTGTAAATATTTGCCTACACAATGCTCATAAATGTTAGAGGTCAGTATAATTAGCTCATTTTGGTTTTTGCACACATGCATGTAAATGTTGCCCCCCCAGATCAACAGAGGAGATTATGAAGGAGATGTGCTGATCTTTGGTGGCACAGAGGTCCAGAATAAAGCCAGGGAGATGATTGAGGCGCTGATCTCACAGAGGTCGGGAAACGGGCCTGGCTTCAGAGACAGCAGCAGTGCAGGTTGGGACGTGAGATTGTGAGAGTCGGGGCCGCTTCATTTCAGCTGAATCCGAGATTGATTGACAGAAGCACAGTGTCAACCCATTCAAATGACCAGCACTGTAAATTACAGTATATGATCTAATGTTATTGAGAATGTGATGCAATTAATAGTATTTTGCCTTTAATTTCGACCTCTCTCAGGGGGCAAGCGCTCTGCGGAAAGTGGACACAGTGACTCTTGCTGGCCCGCCTCAGCTTTTCAAGACTCTGGTGATTCCACACTGCCAGCTATTGACTGGGTGTCCTTACGGGAGAACAGACATAAGTACGAGGTCATGAAGTGGCAGGGTGAGTCAACCCCAGAACACAGCTGCACATGCTGTGCGTTTGGCCCCTGTGCACGGGATGCGCGTTTAACCCCATGCACTGGCTGAGTGAAACCTTACAGCTCAAGGGCAGAGCGACTGCAATGTCAGAGGTAACCATGTAGAGTCCTCCAGTTTTGGAGGGCAGTTCCATTTCAACCGAGTCCGTCCTGGAAGTGGATTGAAATTAGATGAATTGCATTTTTTGTTTGTTTATGAACTGTATTTCAGTTAATTGACTGATGAGGATTAATTAATTAAAATGGAATTGATCCCAACCCTGCTGGAAACTTTTTCTGGAATTTTTTATGATGATGCAGAATATTTTCCCCCACTTTTAGCATCAAACAGATTATCTTTGCTGCACTTATCCTGCACTGATGGGCAAAGCACAGATGACATTATTTACCACCCTTAAACCAATGCGTTAAAATCTGCAGATAGACTTGTTTGGATAGCTTTGGACCTGACTGAAGTGGAAGTTTTAATCCTTTTTATATTTAAATATTGTTTGGTTTTTACAGATCTCCCACCACTCCTGAAAGACTTTTACATTGAGGAGGAGTGCGTGACACGTCGTAGTGAGGAGGAGGTCAAGGTGTGGAGGTAAAGGAGAGGGTCTTGGGGGCCCATACTGTGGCCCCGATTCATGTCCTTAAAGGGTAAGTTCGCTATTTTGCACCTTGGACCCTATTTGCGGTCCGTCTTCCATGAACCTGACCCATGAAGTCCATTTTTTCGCTGATCGGTCCAGTATTGAGTTCGCTACAGATTTCCTGTAGGCTCTCACTGGGCTACAATAGAAGTCAACGGGGCAATTAGAAATGTTATGGAAAAACAACGATAAATGTGCTTTTATAGCTCAGTGTGTATTCTTACGGTCTCACTATGCTCTCCTGTGAAATGTAGGCTATCGCAAACGCAAACCGAACGTTGAAACAACAGTTCCATTTGAAACAGAACTATTTCTCCGACCGCACTACCTCGCACTGACTTCGGATAACATTACCTGCGCAACTTCAGCCTCTCTCTCTTCTCTTGCTCTCTTATCATCCATCTCTTGTAGTTCCGTGTCCGTGTATTCTGGCTCAAATCTGTAGCCAGTAACGTCAAAGTCAAAATCGAATTCTTCGTCTTCGTAATCATTATAGTCATTCATCATCCAAGTTTTTTTGTGGAAATTGTAGCCTACGTTGCTGCAGGTAAACAAACGCAGACTGCTCAACTAGATAGTTTCGTAAACGGCCGGCACACCTTCCCGCTCCCCTACCCCTGACACATAGTACTCCGCGGGAGCAGCGAAAACAAGCAACAGAGAAATGCTTACTTCCAAGCCATGCCAAGCACGTAAAAATGTTCGGATTGAGATACATTTCACAGGAGAGCATACTGAGACCGGTAACAATACACCCTGAGCTTCCCGTCTCATTTATTGTACATGAAAGCACATTTATCGAACATTTCTAATTGCCCCGTTGACTTCTATTGTAGCCCAGTGAGAGCCTACAGGAAATCTGTAGCGAACTCAATACTGGACCGATCAGCGAAAAAATGGACTTCATGGGTCAGGTTCATGGAAGACGGACCGCAAATAGGGTCCAAGGTCCAAAATAGCTAACTTACCCTTTAACGTTTAATTTGACTGTTCATCGCGAGTCTTTTCTACACCATCTGTAAATCTGACAAGAGTTTCAGCGCTCATAAATATAAACTCTCCAAACTGTCCATGAATGAAAAAAGCTCGCATTTCATTCTAATTTAAATCAAAAGTTACGGGTAAAAGGCTGATAGAATCAAGAAAAGTCATTCAACGTCTAAAAGGCGCCTGTAAATGTGTATTGTACCTGAACACCTTTTGCGATGATGTGAAGCAGAGGTTTTGTGTTTTTCTGAATGTGCCAGAGTCTTTTACTTTGCGACGGCTTGCAACAAAGCCTTTTCTTATTTGAAAGAACAAAAACAAGGTAAGATTCAACAGCGTTTGGTTAAGATTTTGGCCAGCAGGTGGCGCTTTGTTGTTGTTTCTGCAACTTTGGGGTGTTAAAGTGGCTTGTATTCCCCTTTTAATGAGCAGGCTTTGTAAAACACCTCTGGCACATTAGTCACACCAGAAATTCAAATGTTGCACTTTTGGAAATTTCTGTAAAACCATCCAAATGAAGGATTGTTTTTACTCTCTACCGCCCACTCCTGGGCCAGATGGTTTTTTATATATTGTAAGAGGAGCATTCTGGCCATCAGGCAGTAATTATGAAGCTTGCCTCAGTATTGTTATTTTAATGGTTTTCAGTTTTATTTCTCTAAGATGTTTGTACTTTATGCAATTAGTGTTTAGCACTAAGGAGTATTGTCATGTTTTAGAATGCTGCATGTGCAATATTAATTAATTCATTGAATACCATGAACAAAAAATACTTGTTTAAAAAATGAAATGTTATCCTGCGTTGAGGGCTACAGAGAGGGCTTTGATGTTTGTGACCAACCAGCAGACATTGTAATTGCTTTAAATATAATTTGCAAGTTAAAGATGTTGTTTGGAAACTGAGTGGAAAGCACACCCAGGGGCTACTGGAAGTTTGTTCACTACAGGGGACTACATATGCAGCCAGACACGGAGAAACCTTAGGAATCCGCTCCAAAAAGATCAGATTAAGAAATGCGTTCTTTATTCCTTCATTCTTTTTTTTTTTCTCTCTTCTCTCTTGTCGCCGCTCAAGTGTCTTGACACGGTTTCATTTTTCGAGTCAGCCTCTTTTGCAGAGAAATGAGAAATGAAACCTGGTTGGGGAAAATGCCCAGATATCTAATTAGGCAACATACCAGCCATCTGGGTGTGAAATTAACACCAGCCACCAGCCAAATGCTGGTACAATTTTGATTGTGGCTGGTAGATTTTCTACACTAACAGCCACTTTGGCGGGTAACCAACCAGGTTTTATTATACTGGAAAAAAGGTTATGTGGCTGGTAAAATGTTGAAAATGGTTGGTGATTTTTAGAATCCACAAGCCACTCTGGCCAAAGTAAATTTAATTCCCTGCCAGACAAGTGCAGTTATGGCCCATAGGGCAAATATTGGGACCCCTGATATGTACAGTCTGTCAAAAGTTACAGTTAAAAGGCTGATGGAACCTAGAAAAGTCATTGAACGTCTAGAAGGCGCCAATTCTGTCAATACAAACAATAACCAGTCCTTGTATGTATTTCTTTTTTTTAATTGAATTAAATTGAATTCCTGGCTTTTTCGTATTTTATTTAGAACGTTGATCGGGTAGGTAATTCTTGATATAGAAGTGAAAGTAGAATATATTCCTATAGAAGTGAATGGAGAGCGACAAACACTCTATTCTGGATTATCACCCCAGGGGGCACAGAGCAACTAACAAACATATTTTGCCACCATTTGGACTCATATCATGGCCAGGTAACTACACAACCCAAAGTTTTACCAAAGTTCAGTTGTGCTTTAAGGTGGCTTGTATTCCCCTTTTAATGAGCATGCTTTGTAAAACACCTCTGGCACATTAGTCACACCAGAAATTCAAATGTTGCACTTTTGCAATTTCTCTGAAACCATTCAAATGGAGGGTTGTTTTGCTCTGATTTTTAGAATCCACAAGACACTCTGGCCAATGGGTGAAACAGTAAACTTAATTCCGTGCCAGACACCAACTGCAGTTATGGTCCATAGGGCAAATATTGGGACTCCTGATGACACCCATTGCTGACTAACCCAGTAGAATACAGTACGATGCAGAATGTCTCTCTTGGAAATGAGTGGTGATGATATTGGAAAGGATAGCATTCATTTCTGCTAATTCAGGCATGGACCCTAATGGTGTTCTATATTGACCCCCCCATTCTAAATGAATGTAGTATAGGCCTATCTCTGGCGCTGTAAATCCAGAGTCAGAGTTTGCATATACCATGCTGTCCATAACCTGCTTGCTAATGGATTTATTTGCGATCCATTTCGTTACTCCTTCCTTCTCTGCAGGAAGGAGAACAATGATATTTTTGTGGATGACTTGAAGGAGAATGAGAAGCGCCACATCCCGAATCCCATCTGCACCTTTGAGGAGGCGTTCAAACCCTACCCTGGGATCATGGAGAACATTGTTAGAGTGGGCTTTATCAAACCCACTCCTATTCAGGTAACATGCGCATCTAGCACTACAGAATGGAAACACTGCCTGCATGTGTGGCAGATGAGTTCCCCTTTCAGCCGAGGCAGGGGAATCTCTTAATTTTTAACAGGCGCGTATAGGAGGGGGGGGGGGGGGGGGGGGGATGTGAAGCATGTAACAGGCCTCTGAAGCCTGTAATGCTTGAAATTTGATTATTACGCATTTTCTTTTCTTTTTATATAATTGCTCTTGGTGAGAATTTTAAACTGGCGCTGAAATCTGTCTGGGCCTGCAGTTCAGGACTCTTCAGCTCTAATGTTTGCTTGTTTATTCACACATCTGTTGTGAAGGGCACTGTGTGGACAGCTTAAAGAGTAACTGCACTCACTGTCTAATCCTGTCTCTGCCTACTGCACAATTTCGAAAAATACTTTGTGGGGTGAGTGAGGGAGAGGGGTAGGGGGCCGGAGGAGATGTGTCCATCATTTGCATAGATTAATGTACAATCTCCAAATGGTTTTGTATAACTCAGATCAAACTGTCAAACTAGATGTTGCCGATCAAATGTGAATTAAGATTCAGCAACTGCAGGGCCTATTTCTCACCTAAGATATTTTCAGAAACATATTTTAGTGGACTGTTTAGGTGAAACAAGGGAGTTTATGAACAGGCCGCCACGTTGTTCCGGTTTTAAAGAACGTGGAGCCGAAACCAAAGGACGGTAGTGCGTATATTTCAGTTGTGGGTGGCAACAAATATCCATATGATGTAGAGGTACCTCCAAAGGGGTACTCTGACATCACAATTGGGGCGGGGGCAGAGTGGGGAGCAGAAAGAAAATTTCAACTGTTAGAGGGCAGCACAATGATGCTCTTCTACCAGTTTCTTCTGATATACAATATTTCAGAATTGTTGATATAATGGAATGGATTAATAAGTTTCATTATAAGGTAGGCATACAAACACGTTTACAGCTAAAAAACGTGATCTAGAGTGTAGTTAACCTTTAATTAGCTCAGACGGTCAGATCATGGTGTAAACAGGAATACATGGCACCCGTAGGTCTGACAGAAGAAGGTGTAAACAGGAGTATGTAGCACCCGTAGATCTGACAGAACAAGGTGTAAACAGGAGTATGTAGCACCCATAATTCTGACAGAGCATGCTGCATATTAGACACCCGCACCTTATACTCATGACTGTAAGACTGCCTGTTGGTTATTTTGTGTCAAATAAATGCTCTAAATACTTGTGTCGAAAGCAACGACGGGTGCTTTCTGGTGAAAACGGGCATGGTGTGGCTTGTAGGACAGAGTAAAACATGCAAGATTTGCAAGCGCCCTGTCAGATGGGAAGAATTTTGATATTGAATGAACATGACGATTGTAGGGATTCATATGAAAATTTACCATCAGAGCACCTGAGAGCAAATTAACACTAAAATAACCTTACACTGTGGGGAAAAAAAAAACATGGGCGGAAATAATAGTTTCAACATTTTACAAAAAGCCTGTGAATCTGTGCTTCAGAGGTGAATAAGAAAGACAGGCTGATTCCAGTATGGGGATCATATGGAGCACTGTATGTGTACAGTGAGTGCTATGTATAAAAATGGCTACAATTGCTACGCGGTTCACCCAATATGGATGTAAACACCCTCAAATTAACACTGAAAGTCTGCACTTTGACCTCAGTCACTGTTCCATTTCAAATCCAATGTGCTGGAGTACAGCCAAAACAACAAAAAATGTGTCACTGTTCAAATACGTTTGGACTGCACTGTATAAGTGTTTAAAAAGATTTTCATTGCACAGGTCTTACAGAAATGACAGGCCCATCTGTAAGATTTTAGAGAACCGAAGGCTTTCGAATATCTTGGTCGTTGTCATTTCCTGCTGGTTTAACCCGAGTCATGGCCCTGCTTGTGCTGCGATTTGAATGTGTTGGTTTTAATGTTCAGTAAAGAGGAAATGGGGTGTTGGCATTCTGCCCTGATGCGAGATCGAGTTTTACACAGCTAAGGCTATAAAAGTCCTGCCCTGCTCACGGAGTGGCTCAATGCAAAGTCAATTCATTGATTCAACTGGTACTAACATGTTGTTTGGCAAATTATTCGGGATTATTTTGTGGTCACTCTGAAATGTGCTGTTGGCTCCATGTGTAAGATGGCACATGGTGAATATTTATATGTATATACAGTGTCCTCCACAGTTATTGGCACCCCTGCTAAAGATGAGTAAAAAGGGTTATAAAAAATTCACCGTTTGGTGAACTAGCTTAATCTCACACTGAAAAAATGAGAGAAATCCAACCTTTAATTGAAGTAAATTTATAATGAGAAGAAAAAATCCCTCGTCAAGAAATAACTATTTTTAACAAAACGATGTGTGCCACAATTATTGGCACCCCTGCATTTATATATAGAATAAAGTAATCATTTTTAATATTTGGTCGCATATCCTTTGCATGCCATGACTTCCTGATGTCTGTGACAAAAGACTCTTGATATCTTATTTTCTGGTACGTCTCTGCATTTGAATGGATCTCTATGGGAATTGGGGGGTGGGACTAGATTTACCTGTAAATTACACTGGAACAGTATGGAACACATGGTTGGCTAAATGGCTCTAAGTCATCAAGGGTCTGACGTATCAAACAAGCCTTAAGCCATCACTCTGCTGCCAGAAATACAGTAGATATGGATGGATAACTTGAAGGGTTCTTCTCCTGACTTATTTTTTCCATTTTCCATAGAGTTCAGTAGGAGAATTTGTCAGGAGAAACAACCCTTAAAGTGATCCATCCATATCTACTGCATATCTGCCAGCAGAGTGATGGTTTGAGGCTAGTTTGATACCTCAGACCCTTGATGACTTACAGCCATTTTACCATTTTAAAAATAATTATTTCTTGCTGAGGGATTTTTTTTTCCTCATAATAAATTTACTTCAATTAAATGTTGTATTTTTCTCATTTCTTCATTGTGACATTAAGCTAATTCACCAAACGGTGAATTTTTTAATAACCTTTTTTACTCATCTTTACCAGGGGGGCCAATAATAGTGGAGGGCACTGTATTTAAGTCAAGCGAATGCACTTGGTACTAATAGCCCTGTATTTCATTACATTACAGGCATATAGTGCTTTTGCATTTTACATAGTATCTATTCATATAGCTGTATGTACAGTGCCCTCCAAAATGTTTGGGACAGACATTTTTGTATTTGTAATTTGTAATCAAACAATTCACCTGTGGTTGGAATGCAGATTCTTAATAAAATAATTTTATTAAGAATCAATCGTGATGTCAGAGTACATATTTGGAGGTACCTCTACGTCATATGGATAATTGTTGTCGCCCACAACGGAAACAGCCAGCACCTGATTGGTTAAACCCATTACGGTCCTTTCGTTTTGGCTCCATGTTTTATACCCGAACAACGTGGCGTCATGGCGAACTCTCTTATTCCACCTAAGTAGTCCACTAAAACACGTTTCTGAAAATATTTGAGGTGGGAAATAGGCCATGCAGTTGCTGAATCTTGATTCGTATTTGACCTGCAACATCTAGTTTAACTCCTTGGCGCAGATGGCAAATTTCACCTATTTAGGGGTGCTCTGTTTAAGGCTTTATAACTCCAGGTGTGAGCATCACATAAACTTGGTAAATGGCTTAAATGAAACAATACAGGTGTACCATTTACAGTACAAACTTAGATTTGTTTATTTTCAAAATAAAGTGCCACAAATGCAAAGAAACTTTGGAAAAAAAAAAAAAAAAAAAAATACAAAATTGTTTATCTTTAAATACTGATAAGTGATACATAAGTGAAATCGGTAATATATATATATATATATACATTTCCTGGATCATAAACTCCATGTCCACAAGTTTAGCAAAATCTGAGGATGATATGCAGAACTACTAATGGTCTATGATGCAAAATATAGCAGTGTACCCTGTTGTCCATTAGTGTCTCCAAATCTATCCAAATAGCTAAATTGTGCACTGCTCTAAATAAAAAAATTAAAAAATGATATATTTAACTACAAATCAACAGTTTTGGCTCATAAAACTCACTTTTGCATAATTTTCAAGTGGGAATTGCTATATTTTCATCAGTATAGGGGGGGTAGATATCAATGGGTCCAAAACCCCTATGCAAAACATGTCATACAATGAATAAAATTAGTTTTGGCCATTATAAAGCATATACATTTGCTCCTTCTGATGGCTTAAGATAAAAAACTAAATATGTTGCCTAATCATTCACTCTTGTTCAATTGTTCAAAGCCCCCCAAAAGACATGGCGTATACCGTTGCTAAGGTTATAATGTACTCTATTGGATAAAAAAGCCAACAATTAAACCAGAATTAACTGTAATGAATGAGACAGGCTTACAGGGCATGGGGGTATTACGAGTTGACGTTTCAGATAGTGTAATAGCGGTATAAAGTGTTGTATATTTCTCAAACCGATTGTACCAGACAACAAATGACCACTGAATTTTGAAAGGAAAATCTCAATGTGTAAAACAAATGGTAGAATTGTATATTTATTTCATATTTAGCAGCATATATTGCTGGTAGAATACATGGTAGAATGAGACAGTACTTTCACAGTTTATTTTGCATTTGAGTGAGCGGGGCTTTTGACTGCTTTTCTGGCATACGATCAAGCTATTGTTGGGTTTATCTTGTTGCTATGACGTTATTATAATTTTATATGATGAATAAATATATTTATGAACTCAAACATAGTCGCGATTGTCCACTATGTCACGCATGGGTAGGTATAGACTAGGTGGGGGTTACTTGTTAAATGGACTTGCTACGGGGAAATAGTGACACAAGGCAGTAACTCCGTATTCGGCAGAAATCGTCACCAATAAAGTAAAAAAACAGAGTTTGTGATTTCCCTAATAGTTTGGCTGCAGGAGCAACGAATGTTTCAGTTGTGCAAAAAGGTCCCGCCGGCGTCACCACCTACGCAAAGTAGTTAACAGTTTGATCTGAGTTATACAAAATCATTTGTACATTGTACGTTCATTTATGCAAATGACGATTGAACACAGCTCCTCCGCCCCCACCCCTCTCCCTCGCTCGCCCCACAAAGTATTTTTCTAAATTGTGTAGTAGGCGGAGACAGGCTGAGACGGTGGGTGGGGTGCACTTACTCTTTAAAGCTTGCATGATTTTGCATCTTTCCACTCAGTTGCATCTCTCTAGCTCAATTTACATTTGACTATTTTCTGAAATGTGATCAAAGTGAGACCAAGTGGAACCGTTCTTTGCGCAGCATTGCAAAGTATGTCAGTTCAATTTTTTCCACATGCGCAAGCAAGTCTACGTTATCACTTGAGAGCCACCCAAGGAACATATTTCCCATGTCCATATCACCTCACTTATATGTCAAAACAGACACCAGATCAGCAGTAATACTTTTAAACACAAGCCTATGACAATCACAGTGAGAATAGGACACTGTAAAGGGAAACGGTTAGAAATTATTTTGGTAACATTGGCGTTTAAAAAATGTGTTTAACCATTTCGAGATTTTCTTGAACATTTAGCTTTTTTGCTAACGTTTAGCTACACACCCCGTGTAGTCTCGCGAAGGCCAGACTTTGTGATAAACACAAAGTCTGGTCCATAGACATGCCGAACGCGGTAAAAAGCCGCCCACTTTGACAAGATGGCGTATTTGATTGACGTGCAATATAACCAACCACAGACCGTCTATGGTCGATTCAGAAACAACGCTACAAGAAGAACAGACCTGCGTGAAACAAATGTGATTTACACAAATGGCACGGTGATTTCCAGTAAAACAGTCCATCCGACTGAAGAAATGTTGTGAACTTCAAAAACTTTCTTCAATCCACCGTTAAGCTCTTAGTCTTGGTCCGAAACACTCATTGTTCTTGATGGATTCGCAGCATTCGCTAGCTACCGATTAGTTAGCACAACTTGTTTCGCGGCGGACTGATAAAACCCGATGCACTGCGTCATATCGGAAATATGCACACGCTCCTGTGATTGACAGTGCTGCTAGCCAATGAGTTGCTGACTGTTTCCCACAGTCCGACCAGCTTATGTAAGCCTATGCATCAGATGCTGCGTACGAAGTGCGTCAAAGAGGCTGAGGCTGAGACTACGCCCTTAGTAGAGAGGAAGTGGAAGGTATTGGTAGAGAGAGAGATTAGAGGTTTGAGGAAGTTAGATATTGCCTGTGACCAAATATGATCCCTTCACCCCTTTGAGGACGCATATTTGAGTCGACTTTTTCTCACAAATTGGGGCACTTAAAATCCCAGTATGAAACCCTTATTTCCGGGTTTTTGTTGGGGGGGATTCAGGAGCACACTCGTCCATAGAACTTTGCGCTCATTCGACAATTTCTGGAAGTAAACCGGAAGTAAAAACTACAACATGTAGTACAAGAGTGGGACGTATTTATATATATATATACAGATCCTTTCCAAAAAATTTGAATATCATGGAAAAGTTTTTTTTTTTTCCATAATTCCATTCAAAAAGTGAAACTTTCATAGATTATAGATTCATTACACACAAAGTGAAATATTTCTAGCCTTTATTTGTTTCATTTTTCATAATTTTGGCTTACAGCTCCAGAAAACCCTCAAAACAGTATTTCAAGAAATTAGAATAGTGTGTCGAAAATCAGCATTTACTTCAGTTATTTCAGAGAATGAGTGGAGTGGCTTGACTCGAGGAATCCGACAGTTGCAGCCCATGTCCTGGATACGTCTGTACGTGGTGGTTTTTGAAGCACTGACTCCAGCCGCAGTCCACTCCCTCTGCATCTCCGCCAAATTTTGGAATCGTCTTTGCTTGACAATCCGCTGAAGCCTACGGTCATCTCTTTTGCTTGTGCACCTTCTCCTGCCACATTTTCCCCTTCCACTAAACTTTCTATTGATATGCTTGGACACTGCACTCTGTGAAGAGCCAGCCTCCTTAGCGATGACCATTTGTGGCTTACCCATCTTCTGGAGGGTGTCAATGATGGTCTTCTGGCCAATTGTCAAGTCTGCAGTCTTCCCCATACTGAACCAAGCTGAGATAAACTTTGCAGGTGTTTTGAGTAAATTAGATGATAGTGTGACACTCAGTCTAAAACATTTCATTCTCTGAAATAACTGAAGTAAATGCTGATTTTTGACACACTATTCTAATTTCTTGAAATACTGTTTTGGGGGTTTTCTGGAGCTGTAAGCCAAAATTATGAAAAATGAAACAAATACAGGCTAGAAATATTTCACTTTGTGTGTAATGAATCTATAATCTATGAAAGTTTCACTTTTTGAATGGAATTATGGAAAAAAAACTTTTCCATGATATTCTAATTTTTTGGAAACGATCTGTATATATATTGTTAATTCTATCTCCATTCATGATCTACACTTTGTAACCATTGTTATATGTAAACTGATTGATATTGTCAATAAAACTAATAAATAAAAAAGCATTACAAACTACTTCCTCACTAGTTTGGAAAGAGTTTTTTGGTATTTCTTTCGCACTCTGCTTGCAAAGTTAGGGGACAGGGCACATAGTAGACAGGGGTCTGAGTGGACAGGTGACCACAGGCTTTTGGGTGGTACTGTGTTTGTGTGGTTCATGACCTATGATGTAATGTTCTGTGTCAGTCCCAGGCCTGGCCCGTCGTGCTGAAGGGTTTGGACCTGATTGGAATAGCCCAGACGGGCACCGGGAAGACCCTTGCTTACCTCCTGCCCGGCTTCATCCATATGGATCTGCAGCCCGTGTACGTTTCATACACCCGAGCAGTTTCTGCGATGCATGACGATTAAAAAAAAAAAAAAAAAAAAAAAAAACGATGCATCTTGATCTTCTTGTATGTTGTAAGGTTGGTAAGGACTTGTCTGAACTGATGGTTAATTTAAACACAGACATGATGATTTCAGCTGGATGGTTCTGTTCACATGGCTGGCATGTGTTTATACATGTATGTTTGTGTGTGCGTGTATGAATGCATGTTTGTATGCATTTGTACACAAACATTTCTGCCTGTCTCTGTGCGCACACGCCTGTGTGCCTTACAGGCGGAGAGACCGTCGGGATGGGCCAGGTATGCTGGTATTGACCCCGACTCGAGAGCTGGCCCTGCAGATTGAGGCAGAGTGTAACAAATACAGCTACAAGGGCTTTAAAAGGTACTATAATAATACTAATAATAATAATTAATAATTACCTTTAAAAACAAACAAGGCAACAATAAAAAAACAAAGGGTGAAATTCATCCAAAATCAAGTACCACTTGGTACATCATTTGTCTTTAGGTCAGATCTGACTAGCTGATGACAAATGAAAAGTTCAGAATGAGCGTATTGGTAATCCAGCAGCTCTTAACCACCCTCCCCTCCCTCCCCCTCACTCCAGTGTCTGCATCTACGGTGGAGGAGACCGCAGAGCCCAGATAAACATGGCCACCAGCGGGGTGGACATCGTAATTGCAACCCCAGGCCGACTGAATGACCTGCAGATGAACAACCACATTAACCTGCGCTCCGTCACTTACCTGGTGAGGTCCTGGGTTAGGAGCCAGCCTGTGAGGCGCGCAGCTGGCTGTGCACCGGCGTGCGTTAAACGGCAAAATCTGCCAATGTTATAGTTACTATTGCATGATTTCAAATTGAAGGTTCCATTTTGTTTGCTGATGATATTGTTTAATTATGATGGAGGTAAAAACAATGAGATTATCACTGTGGATTGTTTTTAAACTTTATGAAATACTACATATTAAAAGGTACATTCTCTGTTTTGCCCGTCTCTGCCTACTACACCATTTAGAAAAATATGGGGTGAGTGAGGGAGAGGGGGTAGGGGGAGGAGATGTGTCCATCTGCATTTGCATAAATGCAAATGATTTCGTACAGCGCAGCTACGCCTAGCTCATGAAACTCGGATCAAACTTCCAAACTAGGTGTTGCAGATCAGATATGAATCAAGATTCAGCAACTGTATGGCCGATTTCACTCAAATATTTTCAGAAACATATTTTAGTGAACTGTTTAGGTAGAATAAGAAAGTTTATGAACACTGCAGCATTGTTCCGGTTTGAAAACGTGGAGCCAAAACCAAAGTACCATAGTGCGTCGAACCAATCAGGTTTCGGCTATTAACGTTGTGGGTGGCAACAATTTTCTATATGACGTAGTAGTACCTACAAAGAGGTACTCTGGCATCACGATTGGGTCGGGCAAGAGTGGGCAGGCAGAAAGATATTTTCAAACGCTAGAGGGCAGCACCAAGATGCTTTTCAACCAGTTTCTTCTGATTTGTTATTTCAGAATTGTTGAAATACTGGAATGGATTAATATGTTTAATTACACACTAGGCATACAAACACATTTACAGCTAAAAAAAAAAAAAAGAATGTGATCTAGAGTGTACTTGACCTTTAATATTACATTTGCTAAAATGCGCTATAACATCCCACTTCACTCTGTGTCTTGCCCTTCAGCAGACAATTTTGTGTGCGGTGCAGTAAGGTTCTGGTCGTAGGTTATGGCCACTGACTGAATATGCAGTGGGTTTTTTTTTTTTTTTTTTTCTTCATGAACTCTCCGTCCGTCTCCAGGTCCTGGACGAGGCTGACCGCATGCTGGACATGGGCTTCGAACCGCAGATCATGAAGATCATTCTGGACATTCGACCGGACAGACAGACGGTCATGACCAGGTCACCTGACCTGCCGGTTTCGTTTTCACCTTCGCATTTGTCTTTGAGCCTCAATAACCCCACATCTCTTGCGTTTTCTCTGCAATGTTAGTGCCACCTGGCCCACGGGAGTGAGGCGTCTCTCCAAGTCATACCTGAAAGACCCTATGATGGTGTACGTGGGCACGTTGGATCTGGCGGTGAGTGGGCCAGCTGTTCCTTGGCCTGGGCTCTGGTTAAACATACTTAAGCTGCTGTGGAAGGAGAGCCGGTGTGCGATATACTTACGCGGGTCTTCCCACTCTCTCTCTACAAGGCTGTGAACACCGTGGAGCAGACCGTGTTGATCGTCCAAGAGGAGGAGAAGAAAGCCTACATCTACGATTTCATCCACAGCATGGAGCCTCAAGAAAAAGTCTTGATATTTGTTGGGAAAAAGATTGTGTAGGGTGCCTCTAATGTCACTCAAGTGCAAAATCATAATTTTTACATTTCTTCTTTTCCTACCTCAAAGCCATTTCTGTTAAAAGTAGCAATTTTCATAATATTTAATGAAATAATTCTAAATGTGAAAATGAAAAACTATCGCAAAATTACGCATATGTGCCTCCAGTGAATATTTCCACCACTGCATTTTAAGTATGGAGAGTGTATACAGTTTACTATGTGCATAATATTTGCCTGTGTGTCTGTTGTTACCGTTTTGGCACAACGTGAAAATTTTGCCTTTTACAGAGCTACTAAATATGCTCTGTGAATGCCTTTAGTCCAAAGAACAAAGTCTGGTTTATCTCCTGACTCAGCCGTGTGAGTCATTAATCGGCATGCATGTTGACATTGAGAGATTCTGGGAAGGGGCGTGGTAGCGTGGGCAGACTAGGAAAGAGAAACTTATACCTACACCACTGTGACTGAGACTGGACACTGTGATGCTTCAAACTGCCTGTCTGTGCTTCCACAGACTTACAATAAGCTTTTTAATAGCTGTGAAACTTGTCCTTGAAGGTCCTTTTAAAATTCTGTGAATTTTACATTGCAAATACAGTAGGCACCCCAACCATGTGCTGTGATTTGATGACATTGAAGGGAAGCGTCACTGAGTGTGCAATGTGCATGGCATTATATGGTTTTCTGTTCTCTCCGAGTCTAAACTGTGACAAGCCAGCATGGCCCTGGTATTGCTTTATACTGGCTCCAGGAACAGCTTCTTTTTTTTTTTAAAGCACACAATGTGACTGCAGGTACTGTGAATATAAGCCCTGCCACTGTTGTATGTGGGGCTGTTCTGAGATCAGTCAACGCAGAACTAGAGAAGCCAGTTAGGCAGCCGTCTTGACACACATCAAAGCGTCTGAGTGCATCATGGCTTATGTTGTCCTATGCAGCCTTAGGCAGTTGTCTGTTTTCTTGGGTACAGCCTAAAATAAATGCTGGAAAGGTCTTCCTCATTAAATCCTAACGCAACCTGAAGTTTCAAAAGTTTGAATAGAACATTAATTTTTAGCTGGTCCTGTAGTGCTTCTATTCTGCTTTGGTGGTAATATCGGCCTCCAGCGTGAGCCCCATTAGAAAATGGATGCTTGCAGTCCTGTTTGTGTACAGTGCAGGTAGAAGATGTTTGCTATACTGTGCAGATAACAGCTTTCTCCTCATGCCCCCCCCCACAGGGCAGATGACCTATCCAGTGACCTGTGTCTGAGGGGCATAGCTGTGCAGAGTCTCCATGGTGACAGAGAGCAGTGTGACCGTGAGGAGGCTCTGCAGGACTTCAAAGATGGTAGGTACAGTGGTTTGTGTGTGTGTGTGTGTGTGTCTGAGAGAGACAAATAGTGACATGGTTGATCTGTCTGGGCATGTACAGGTCGCGTGCGGATATTGGTGGCCACTGACCTGGCTTCACGGGGCCTGGACGTGCACGACATCACGCACGTCTACAACTACGACTTCCCACGCAACATAGAGGAGTATGTGCACCGTGTGGGTCGCACCGGGAGAGCAGGGTGAGGACAGAATGGTGCAACTTGCGTGCAGAGGCATTCTGGGATATGGGTGCAGCGGGGCAATCTGGGATATCGGTGCAGAGGTTTTTGAATGCTATATTTCAGTGCATAACCACGGTGTGGATTTTTGAATATTTGAGTGTGTAACACAGTGTGTGGGTTTTTGACTGCTACATTTGAGTGTGTAACTAGTGTGTGGGTTTTTGACTGCTACATTTGAGTGTGTAACTGCAGTGTGTGGGTATTTGACTGCTACCTTTGAGTCTTTAACCACGGTATGTGGGTTTTGGTGTTTATGTGTTCAGACGTTCGGGGGCCTCTGTGACCCTGGTTACGAGGGGAGACTGGAGGGTCGCTGCTGAGCTGATCCATATCCTGGAGAGAGCAGGGCAGGTGACTCACTTCCTGTCTAACTCACGTGTTCACTAATGCTCACACTCACTCACTTACTTGCACTCTCATTGACTTTTACTCACTCATTCACTTTCTCCCATTCTCATACTGTCCTATTCATTCACTCCGCACAGACAGACTTTTTGTATTGCCACCAGATGCTCAAATGAGTATTACCGAACAAAACTTAATTTAAAACTTAATTTCCACTAACTGCTTCTGACCATACTAATGCTGTGGCCTGACGAGCCGGCAACTGCAGCGCCGCTGCATTTCCTTGATATATTAGTTAACAGCCTGCAAATATATACCTACCGCGACCAAGTATCACAAGCTAACGCTTATTTTCTATAGGCAATATTAGCTAGACACGACTTTAGCTCCCAAACCATTTATCAAAGCGGTGCTGCAGTTGCCAGCTCGTCAGGCCACAGCATCAGAAGCAGTTAGTGGAAATTAAGTTTTAAATTAAGTTTTGTTCGGTAATACTCATTTGAGCATCTCGGGGCAATACCAAAAGACCGTCTGCGTTTTTTGTTTTATTTTTTCCTCACGATACATCGTTGAGCTCACTGAAAGTCAGCTATTTTCCCATAGTTATACATTGAACAGCCAAGACCAACCAACCTAGTGACATCATGACCGCAGTTGGTCCAAGGCCCTAGTGGGGGGAAAAAAGCTAATTTTTCCAGCGAATACGGGTCGGTTTGAGATTTGAATGCACGGTCATATCTAATTTAAGGTAAAAAGCTAACGAACCAGAGCCACTTTACCGAGTGCTTCATGTCCCCTTTAATCATGCTAGTTACCTAATGTTGTCCCAGATAGAACGTTCAGTGTTTGGTAATTCGATGAGATGGATGTATCTGGTCTTCTGACGTACTGGTGGGCTGTTAGATCGTGCCAGAGGAGCTGGTGATGATGGCCCGAGCGCTATGAGAAACATCAGAGAGAACGAGAGTTGACCGCCCCCAGGGGCCGAGGAAGAGGAGGAGGAGGAGGAGGAGGAGGAGGAGGAGGAGGAGGAGGAGGGGGCCAAGGGTGGAGAGGGCAGTGGTAGAGACAGAGGAGAATCCAGCTGGAGATTCTGACGCACTGTCAAGGTATCAATCTTACCTGCCTGCACAACTTTGCTCCTTACAGATCTGTTTGTGACCTGCAGGGTTTCTGAAGCATAGTTTGTTTAACAGTCTGAGAAAGTAGCATGCTGTTGTATGCATGCTGCATTGTACAGATTTACAGGTTAAAACCTCTTATACATCTCATGCTTCAAAAATGGGGAAAAAAAACTAAATGAAATGAAATGGGGGGGGGGGGGGGGGGGGGGGGGGGGCGTTAAAAAACAAAATTCTTAAAATGTGTATCTGGTAGAAAAATATCTGCACATGTACTAGTATATATCAAAAACACAGGACCATGTGATTTTTCAAGGCAATGAGCCACGTGATTGGCACGATTAACATAACCTGTCATTTTGTTTATAAGAGAATTGGGATTGACCCCTTTGCGCAGACCCCCAAGTGGCCATGGTGCCAAGGCACCAAGATTTTGCTCAACTCCGACATTCATTGCTCCTGCAACCAAACTGAGTGGAAACAACAAAGTTTACAGAGTGCCACTCTTGTTGCATAGCTAGTCCATTTAACAAGCAACCCCCCCCACCAACATCAGTAACCTGATGAACCACTGTTATTACTAGTAGTGATATTTCTGCATGGCAAATAATTTACTTGTAGATGTAGTAGTGTAATAGAAAAACAACAGACCCAACTGTCATGACATGTACGCTGGTTGTTCTGAGTAATTGACTCATTCATTGAAAGGGGCGTGTTCAAAATAATAGCAGTGTGGAGTTTAATTACAGAATTCATTCTGTGAAAAAACAGGTGTCATTAATTGTCCTTTATTAAGGAAGAAGGGAAGCAAATGTTTCACACATTGTTATAAAATATATTTCCTTCTGAATTGCTAAGTGAAATGGGCCGTTCCAAACATTGTTTGGAGGAACAACGTAATTTGATTAAAAAGTTGATTGGAGAGGGAAAAACATATAAAGAAGTGCAGCAAATTATAGGATGCTCAGCTAAAATGATCTCAAATGCTTTAAAATGGCAACAAAAACCTGAAACACGCGGAAGAAAACGAGCAACTACTGTTAAAACGGATCGAAGAATAGTCAGAATGGCAAAGATTCAGCCAGTCATCGCCTCCAGAAAGATCAAAGATGATCTAAAATTACCTGTAAGTGCTGTTACAGTCAGAATACGTTTGATCGAAGCTAAGCTATCAGCAAGAAGCCCCCGTAAAGCACCATTGTTGAAAAAACGGCATGTGCAGAATCGGTTAAAATTTGCCAAGGAACACATCGATTGGCACAAAGAGAAATGCCGTAACATTCTGTGGACAGATGAGAGTAAAATTGTTCTTTTTGGGTCTAGTGGTCGTCGACAGTACGTCAGACGACCCCCGGGTACTGAATTCAAGCCACAGTACACTGAAGACAGTGAAGCATGGTGGCGCAAAAATCATAGTACGGGGATGTTTTTCATACTACGGTGTTGGGCCTATTTATCGTATACCAGGGATCATGGATCAGTTTGAATACATCAAAATACTTGAAGAGATTATGTTGCCGTATGCCGGAGGAAATGCCCCTGAAATGGGTGTTTCAACAAGACAACGACCCCAAACACACGAGTAAGTTAGCAACATCTTGGTTCCAGACAAAAAGGATTGAGGTAATGGAGTGGCCAGCTCAATCCCCCGACCTCAACCCCATTGAAAACTTGTGGGGTGACATTAAAAATGCAGTTTCTGAAGCAAAACCCAAAAATTCACAGGAACTGTGGAATGTAGTTCGTTCATCCTGGGCTGAAATGCCTGTTTCTAGGTGCCAGAAGTTGGTTGACTCGATGCAACGCAGATGCACAGCAGTTATCAAAAACAATGGTTATGCAACTAAATATTAGTTCAGTAATTTAGTGAAGTTAAATCTTGAAAAATTTCTTCAGTTTATACAGTAAGTGTTTGAGTTTGAAGAGAAAAATGTCGACACTGCTATTTTTTGAACAGATTAATATTCCTTTTCTTTGCTTCCTGTAAAAGAATAACGCAGACTTGATAAAATTTGTTAATGCTTTGATTTGGAATTGAATGTGTAATGTTTCCACTACATTTGAAATATGGAACTAAAAGCTATTAACAAATATTTGCACTTTATTCACTTCATTTTTTAACGCACTGCTATTTATTTGAACACAACTGTATATCTACCCAGTCCCATGCGTGACACAGTGGACAATAGCGTCTGAGTTTTCAAAAAAGAAATTTCACCACCAAAAATGTGTATTCCGTCAGCAACAAGATAAAGCCGACAATAGCCCGAACGTATGTCAAAACTGCCATGTGTCAGTCCAGATCAAGCAGCGAAACTGCAAATTTGGGGCTTTATTTTCAGGCCGGTGGCAAGCCATCACTGGCGAGGTTGCAATTTCGTCACGGATTTTCACGTGTCTGTTCCCGTTTGGTAATTTGGTGACTCGGTGTGCGCTGACGTCGGAGGGAAGCCGCTGTTGGGGGGTGTGTCCGTCAAGAGGGAGCAGCCCAGTTCAATTTTACTGGAGCGGAATGCAATTTTGGGATGAGTAGACTTGCACTGCCCGCCAGGTGAGACCACATTTACGGCGCAAATTGCACCACAGCCTATGGCGAGTTGCTCATTTCGAGGCTTTCCCCAATGCGTGCATGATCAGAACCTAAGCAGGAAAAAATTATACTTTGCATTTATTGCTCATTGTCTTTTTTATAATGTTAATTATTGTATTTCTTTCTGTTCTTTCTAATTGTTTATGGCTGTTATTATACTGCACTGTGGTCCCAGGGGTACTGTATAATTTCTTACACCGTCTGTAATGAGAGTAATGACAAGCTTGGTGTAGGGCTAGGCGATATATCGTAACGATAATTATCGATTGCAATAACGGCCGCTGCCAGCATGTGGGGTATTGCCTTTCTTTTCATCTTTTTTTCTTTAATTATACCTGATGCGGTAGTAATCTAAACTTCAAAACCCGTGTGAAATTCTTCCGGGAAAAAAACGTCATCACTGTCTACTGCGTGTTGATAAGACGGACAATCACAGAAAGGCGTTGCGCTTTTCATGCGATTGACAAAAACACATCACCTGATCACGTGAAAGCTGTACGACTCAGTAGATATCAGCGGTGATGTTTTTTTCCGGAAGCATTTCACGCGGCATCTGGATGTTTGGATGTTTACTGCCGTAGCCTATATTGGGTTTACTTCAAGAAAAAAAGACGAAAAGAAAGGCGCCCCACACGGTGGCAACGGCCGTTATTGCATTCGATAATTATCGATGTTGTATATCGCCCCAGCCCTAGCTTGGTGCATAAATTCACTCTTATTTCAGGTATAGTGATAAAAACGTACCTCTTAACTCAATTACATTCAGTTAGATTAAAGCAAAAATAGATAGCCTACCGTCTTCCAATGCAGAATCCTAAAGGCGACAAAAGTCACTATTAAACGTGGTGTGGAAAATGGGATATGTTGCATGGGGAAAATTGGAAATGGATAAATGATTAAACACATGCTAGAATTGAGATAATAGGAAAAGAGGAGTTGAAAAATGAAAAGAGCCAGTAAATGGATAAATGGGAGTAAAATAAATTATTTTAAAATTTATTTTATCGACTGATTGGAGGCTAAGGAAATGATTAAACGCTTTTTATTTTTCACAGTCCAGATAACCTATTAGTGACTTTTGTCGCCTTTAGGATTCCAGTAGTCGGAAATTGACAGTGGTTGCACTCGGGATGCCTCCCAACTGCGACCGAATGGGCCTGTTCTGCTATCGTTTTTCACTAAACCACGTGATGCGGGGTGCAGCTGAAGCACACCCACTGATAAATATTCTGCATAACCCAGCCCATTTTCAACCTGCGCAGCACGCTGAGAGCTGTGCGCTCCTCGCTTCTGGTCCGAAAATAGCGAAATTCAGTAGCCACGCCCAGTGCGCCATACGCTACGCCATTGACTATGACGGCTCGCCGCACGCCATGCGCTTGCCGGAAAATAGAGCCCTAAGGGATAACAGGGTACACTGCCTACATTTTGTATCATAGATCTTTAGTAGTTCTGCATATCACCCTCAGATTTTTCACACGAGTCTATGATCCAGGAAATGTACCTGTAGTTTAACCTGTTTTAGATATGTAGCCCTCAGTATTCCATTGCAAACTAAACAAAAACATTATTTTTATTACTATTTCCCCCCCCCCCCACGAATTCTTTGCTTTTGTGGCACACTATTTTCATAATTTAGGTCAAAATAAATATATTCTTCGCGTTTCATTTAAGTTTCTGCCATGCTCACACCTGGAGTTATAAAGCCTTAAGTAGAACACTCCCTAAATAGGTGAGCATTGACCAAATTTGGCATCTGCACAAAGGGGTTAAGAAGCATGAAAAAAGAAAATATGGACCTTGAACATCCATTTCTTCTTTTTCAATAAATTGATGTCCGTACTGCTCCTATCAGTAATTCAGGGAGACAAGTAGCAATTGTGCATTGTTTCAACAGCCTTTGTATATTGCATCACAAAGGTCTTTTATAAAAAATAAAAAAAAAGGGAAGTGTGTCAAATTGTTTCTTTGCTGTAGCAATAATGTAGATTTAAATCTACTTCAAACATCTGTCTTCGGTTTTATTTATTTTTTTAAAGACGAGTGTCGAAATATCAGTTCATGTACCAAGCAAATATCCATAACGGATTGGGAAATTGTTATTTCAGTGCTTCAAAAATGCCAAGATTTAAAAAGAAAATATATGTATATATAATAATAATAATAAATAAATATATATATATACAGTGAGCACCATAATTCATTGGACAGAGATATTTTTTATTTTGGTCCTGTACTCTAGCACTTTGATTTTTAAAGGATACAATGATAATGAGGTTGAATCTGAGGGTATTTTCATCCATATCGGATGAACCGTTTAGAAATTACAGAACCTTTTGTACATCCCCCATTTTTGGGCATCACAAAATATTGGACAGTTTAACATAATGTAGAATAAAGTAATCACTTTTAATATTTCGTCGCATATCCTTTGCATACCATGACTTCCTGATGTCTGTGACCCAACATCATCAAAAGACTCTTGATATCTTATTTTCTGGTACTTTTACAAGCGATACTATAACTTCTCTGCATCTGAATGGATCTCTATGGAATTGGGGGGTGGGACTAGATTTAGCTGTAAATTACACGAACAGTATGGAACACATGGTTGGCTAAATGGCTTTAAGTCATCAAGGGTCTGACGTATCAAACAAGCCTTAAATCATGACTCTGCTGCCAGATATGCAGTAGATATGGATGGATCACTTTAAGGGTTGTTTCTCCTGACAAATTTTCCTATTGAACTCTATGGATAAATAAGACAGGAGAAGAAACCCTTAAAGTGATCCATCCGTATCTACTGCATATCTGGCAGCAGAGTGATGGTTTGAGGCTTGTTTGATATGTCAGACCCTTGATGACTTAGAGCCATTTAGCCAACCATGTGTTCCGTACTGTTCCGGTGTAATTTACAGCTAAATCTAGTTCCACCCCCCAATTCCCATAGAGATCCATTCAAATGCAGAGAGGTTATAGTATCACCAATATGGATGAAAATACCCTCAAATTAAAGCTGACAGTCTGCACTTCAACCTCATTGTCATTGTATCCTTTCAAACTCAAAGTACTAGAGTACAGAACCAAAATAACAAAAAATGTGTCCAATGAATTATGGTGCTCACTGTATATACACTACCGATCAAAAGCTTTAGTACACTTTACTCGTGCTTCAGTACTGTGTTTTAGTGTCATTTTTTGGTAAATAACCTCAAATGGCACAAGGTAAGAAGTGAATAGTCAGAAGTTAAAAATAATATTTTACTTCACAGGGTAGTGACCTAAATTTTGTTATAGAACTTTTCTAATATACTTATTTCTAACTTATTTCATAATACACATTTCTAATATAAATAGGCCTGTCTCCAAATATGCATTGTGTACAATATTTGCATTGATACTGTTCTTGCATATCAGGCAGCAGTGTCGGTAGAATATAATTCTCCTGCCGTCATTAAACAGGAGAAGGTGATTGCAAGAGCAGATTTACCCGAATGGCAAATTAGCATGGTGTTTAAACCCGAAACTAAATTGCTAAATTAATAAGCTAGCTAGTTTCCTTGAACAATAGAAACCATAAATGGTGAAATAGTAACCAGGTTGCTTGTTACTTTTCCAAACAAGTGTCCAATTCTTTTTAAAAACAAGCCCAAAATACATCTTGTATTATAAACAGACTTAGGCCTTGGGTAGCCTACATTACACAACACGGAGAGCTGTCGTATGGAGTCATCTCAAATCGATGTCACTTACCCTGTGAACAAACATGCGCAGTAAGGAGATTTTTTTCCATTCAAAGAAAGTAGCCTAAGCGTTTACATGGCTTATATTTCCTATTAATTGGATTATCAAAAGGTTTACACCACCCCTTTCAAACCGAAATAAATTTCAATCGGAATGGGGTAGTCTCTTCCGATTGAGGTGGTTGCATAAGACGTTTTAATTCCGCTTGGGTTGTTAATCCGATTACTCATGGACTACAAGGCGCATTGTAAACACAGCAGTTTTCAGGGTCTGTACGTATGAACACATTAATTTCATTGCATTTACTCACAACTGTAGGTCAACTGGATATTTCAAACCATTAAATACCAGAAAAACATGAATGTGCTCCATCTCCTCTCTCCAGACAGAAAGAAGAGGCCAGGTGAAAGTTAACTTTGAAGCAGTGATGTTTTTTCATCTTCGTTTGAATGACCTGGATTTGTATTTTTAAAGAGAGACTGTTGCATTATTTTTCTTGAATCCTGCATTTATAATTTGCCCTCCCATGTGGAGTTGATACGGAGTTGAAGGGCATTTGACCTTTGAGGAGTGACACCCTAATCGTAATGTCTCGTTGAACTTTCACCCTGACTTGTTCCACTGTTCTAACTTGTTCTGTAGAGTGAAAAGTACATAAAATAAAGGCTTCTTTCCTGCCCTCTATTTCCTGAGTCTGTTTTGTCCACAATATAAATCCGTGAACCTCACTGCAGTTTTAGAATGATAAGAAATATAATATTCTGTGTTTTTATAGACGGCACAGTGTAGAGGAAGAATGGGAAAGAGGGAGAGAGATGCAAGAAATGACACGCAGCCGGATTTGAACCGCTGACGTCGCGGCTCAGAATGAGCATATGGACAGTGCTCTTGCAGGCTATATGCCACGAGACATCCCAAAACACTTTTTTTTTTTTTTTTTTTTTTAAACTTTTATTCTGAGCTGTACAAGCAGTCTTCTCCGAAATGTACTTCAGTATGCCTTGGAATTTAGGAAACGCATCAAATTTAAAAAATGTATAACTGGAATGTATAAGTTCGGTGAGTAACTTTATTTGTTACTTTATAACAACAGTACAAAATACTGGTCAACTGAGAATTTCATGCGTTTTATTAGGGCCTTTGGACCACATTCGGTAAATGCAGTCACTCGCTAAAAATGGGGAAACTGTTGTTGCGCTCACTTTCAATACAGTCTGCCAGGAATTCACAACTCCGCTTGTCGGTAGTGGTGCCCAGGAGGTTTTGGGTGGGGATGAAGAAGTTGGGGAGGTTCGCCCGCCTCAGGTGTCCCTCGAAGTCTTCCAGGAGCTGCTGAAAGCAGTCGCTCAGGTTGTCCATCTCCCAGTCGCTGTCACGTGCCCTGGTGGCACAGGCGTGAAGCAGTGTGGTCTTGCACAGGTAGGAGAAGAACTTGGAGAGCTTTGTTGGGTGCTTCTGCTTTAGCTGGTGTAGGAGGTACTTCAGAAGCTTCAGGCAGGGCTTTCTGGGTAAAAAAAAAAAAAAAGGGCACAAACACGCTTTAAGTATATTCACTTTGAATACATGCGCTTTTAAGGGGTTTGTAATGTATAAACCATCGCATCCTACTGCTGAGTCGAACAATAATTCCCGCTCATTCCCATCTTGTTACCGAGCTATAAAGAAAGTAAGAGGTTTATACCATTTATCCATACAGTAAATTGTCCTCTGGTTTGCAAATTAAATTTTTGGGTTTGTTATCAGTCAATTTTCTTTGTTATCTAATGGGGGGGGCACAGAGCTTAATCTCGACTTCTCCACCTCTGCGTTAACCTACTGTTGTCACCAGTGCTTGAAATAGGCTGGAATGGACTAGTACAACGTTTTGCTCATGAGTACCGCCACTTTTCCTAGCGTCCCGCTGCCTCTCAGAAGTTCTATAAGCAGTGTTTGTGCGCCAGTGAGATTCTCTCTCATTCCCACAGCAGTCACCGTATTGTAGTCCATAACGATTCATTCAAATGAGCCCACACAGACTTCATCTCCGGTACCTGCTTTCTTGCTTTCCCTCTGCCTTTTTGCAACACAACCATCTTCAACATGTTGGCTTGGCTCAAAAATGGGTAGTTCCAGAACGGACCGTACAAGGACTTCTCCATTTTGCGCACGAGCATCAGCACTTATTATTTCCACTTCAAGCGTTGTTACAGTATTCATTAAACTCAAAAGTAATTTTTTCATTATTCTTAAGTGTGGTGACTGGTGAGGGATTGTCTATGTGCAATGTTATGGTTATGATTTGTGTGTCAGTTACATACATACATTTTGGCTGCTGTACTAGTTATTACAAATGGTGAATATTAAGTTCTTGTGAACTTATCGTGTTGCGTTTGTGAGTTGTCTCCATACACTTGGCTGTTGGTTGTTTATCTAGGATTGTGCAGGGTAATTATCCCTGAATTTTCCTGAATGGAGATGAGCCAATTCTAAGGTAGTGTGCTATAGCGTTATAGCTGTCACATTAGAAGGCCTACTGTGGTTATGGCCATACTGTTGAGTCAAATTGCGTTGTGCATTTTTTGCTGTTTCTCTGGTGTTTTGGTTTGATTGTTCGACATGTCTGGCTGTGATGGTTTAAGAAGGCATTAATAATAATTTTAAAAATAAGGTGTTATTTATTACAAACCCCAATTCCGATAAAGTTGGGACAGTGTATAAAATGTAAATAAAAACAGAAAGCAATGATTTGCAAATCTGTTTTTACCTGTATTCAATTGAAAACAGTACAAAGACAAGATATTTAATGTTTTAAATAATCAACTTCATTGTTTTTTTGTAATTATGCACTCACTATAAATTTGATGCCTGCAACACGTACCAAAAATGTTGGGACAGGGGCATGTTTACCACTGTGTTGCGTCACCTTTCTTTTTAACAACACTAATCTTTTGGGAACTGAGGACACAAATTTGTGTGGTTTTGAATGCGGAATTTTTTTCCCATTCTTGCTTGATATAAAACTTAAGACAGCTGTTCAACAGTCCGGGGTCTCCGTTGTCGTATTTTGCGCTTCATAATGTGCCGCACGTTTTCAATGGAAGACAGGTCTGGAATGCAGGCCGGCCAGTCAAGCACCCGCACTCTGACTATGAAGGCACACTGTTGTAACATGTGCAGAATGTGGCTTGGCATTGTCTTGCTGAAACAAGCAATCTAGATGGCAGCGTACGTTGCTCCAAAATGCATATGTACCCTTCAACGTTAATGGTACCTTCACAGATGTGCAAGTTACCCATGCCTTGGGCACTAACACACCCCCATACCATGACAGACGCTGGCTTTTTCGAAAAGTGGCGAACCTCAACCCATCCTTGCTCGTAAACGCCTGAGCCTTTGTGGATGCTCCTTTTGTACCCAGTCATGATAGCATCACCTGTTACCTATTCACCTGTTTACCAGTGGAATGTTCCAAACGGGTGTTGTTGTTTTTTTACATTCCACAACCTTCAGTTTTTTTTTTGTTTTTTTTGGCCCTATCCCAACTTTTTTGGGAACGTGTTGTAGGCATCGACTTCTGAATTGGCGTATATTTACAAAAATCAATTAAGTTTATTTGGTAAAAGTTTAAAAATCTTTTATTTGTACTGTTTTCAATTAAATATATGTAAGATAATTTACAAATCACTGCTTTCTGATTTTATTTGTATCTTACATACTGCCCCAACTTTTTTGGAATTGGTGTTTGTATTATTACTACAGCAGTAGGTCTGGGGCTACTGTGCTGCCCCTAATGCTGAACAGTGGGATCAGAGGTGGCATGGTTGCCTGTTTTCTGGTGGACTAATAGGCCTGTGTGATGGAGGAGGAGGGTGTGTCTGGGTGTGTTGGGGTGAGGGTGCTCCCATACTAATATCCATTACAGCCATTCTTGATAAACTTAGTTACAATATGTTCCAAGTTCTTCCATGAACTTAACTTTTAACATAGTGGTTCATGGGCTTTCTTTGATCAGCTGTCCACACCTTTCTGCACTTAGACCCTACTGTCATTCTATAATTTAACAAATTTTAAATGTTTACCTTGTATTGTAACCTATAATTTGGCATATAGCAGAGGACAAAAAAGGTTTCGGTTTCAGTTATAGGAGAAATGAAACCAGCATAGGGAAGATCCCCAAGTTTCCCTGTGTGGTAATCCCTGCATTAGCATGGGTCTCTACCTGCAACACCTCCTCCCAGCAGCCTCGCAGCACGTCTTCGCTTGCCCGTGATTCTTCAGAATGTCCTTCTCCACGTGTGAGAAGGAGATCCGCCAGGCATCTGCCAAGCACAAACACCATACCTTTATAGGCCACTGAGGTTAAATGCGACCTCCCGGTCATTTTTACAGACCTCAACGGACAAACACAGAGTTTCTCATTTTCTTCAAGCTTAACCACACTGTCTACTAGTAGAAGTGAAAATAACTTCAAAAATTTCCCTCACCACCCCCGCACCTTCACATGCTACTGTTGAATCATTTTCTTAGAAGGTCTAGTATTTATCTTGTAGAAACAATGTGTGCCTGGCTCAATTGGCTAGTAGAACACAACCAAGAACAGACAGGCTTTTAAAAAAATTAGCCATCTCCAAGCCCACCCAAATTTGGAATGCTATATACAAGCATGCTCATATATGCTCTTGCTGCCGGCTAGGGAGAGTGATAACACTTGCGTTTCTCCTCCGAAACATGCGGTGTCGGCCAGCTGCTTCTTTACACACCGCAGCCACAAGCTGCACACGTGCAGAGCGGGGGCGCAGGAAACCCATTCATACACGTACACAGAGAGCAAGCCACCGGTGCACCATACGGCCAACGGGTCGCTAGAGCAATGAACAGTGCTATCCCAACCGAATGAATCCCCCCTTATATGATCTCTTGGACGACGTGAAGCCAATTGTGCGCCACTGGCCACGGTCAGACATGCTTTCCCCATATTTATCTAAAATACCCCCCCCCCACACACACACACACATATACAAATGTAACCATAAAACTTTAATTTACTACATTCACAATATTTTAAATGGCAGGCCTGAATTAAATATGCAATCCTAAAATTATATATTTAAGACATAAGTATTTAAACCTGCAATTTGGAATCCCTTTTTTTTCTCTTTTTTTTAAAAAATGTGGGTATTTGCATGATGAATAAAAGCATTTTGTCACATTTGGCACCATATATCAGAAGCAAATTTACTCAAAACAATTGATTAAGCAAGACTAGGTTTGTATCTATCAATGTCATATTTGAGGTGACCTGAAGATCAAATGTATCAAACTGGACATGAACCTTTGGCAGAGACTCCGCCTCTTTCTTTGTTTCCTTTGCCTGTATATTTCGGAACCAGGTAGAATGGGTTTAACTTGAATTTTTGCTTCACTTTGGTGCCAAGCCAGGAGTCGATTTCAAAACCACCCTTAGTGAATTCTGGCCATGAACTATGAACTTCTAGACTCAGGACAATGTCCAGTCCGATCTCCATGCCTTTGTGGTTTATCAGGAGGGTCACTGCTGGACAGCCTGCCTTTTTCCTCTCCACCTCCACACCTGGAATGCAAAGACATGGAGACAATTTCCAGTTAATTTAGGTGCCTGTATACACTTTGTGAATACAATATATACAAATAGGTAATCAATGTATTAGTCACTACCTTAACTTAAGATTTGTCTATTTTTTTTTAACTGAACACAAAAAAAATACCCACCCGGAAAGGACTGGACGGCTTTCTTGACGTGCTCTCTGAACTCGTTCAACATGTTACTTGCTGAGATGATGTTGTCGTCCTCTTGCAGAAAGCATCGCAGAGGGTCATCTCTGGGTGTTCTTTTTAATGCCACGCTGTAGAATGCACCCTCTAGGTCGAATTGCTGCAGCTTCACTCTGTCAACCCGTATCGCCAACATCACATCGAACTCGTCGGGTTCAGAAATCTATAAAAGTATGAGGCGCCAATCATTTCAAAAGTCGGAAGAAACTGCTCAGGCTTTGATGTCCTGCGTACTGTGCGTATGGTTCAAATAATGCGCGCAAGCAGTCACATTGTTGCAGGGAGAAGCTCTGGCACGGAGGAGATTTCACTCCCGCGCGGAGAAGAACTTCTGGCACAGACTGCCTTTGCGATTGTTTTTCTTTAATTAAACATGCCTGCATGTACAGTGGTGTTCAAAAAAATAGCAGTACAACATCAGTAACCTGATGAACCACTGTTATTAGTAGTAGTGATATTTCTGCATGGCAAATAATTTACTTGTAGATGTAGTAGTGTAATATAAAAACAACAGACCCAACTGTCATGACATGCACGCTGCTTGTTCTGAGTAATTGACTCATTCATTGAAAGGGGCGTGTTCAAAATAATAGCAGTGTGGAGTTCAATTAGAGAATTCATTCATTCTGTGGAAAAAAAACAGGTCAAACAACTTCTGTGGTAAACAGGTATTCCACAGATAAACAGGTTATGCCATCATGATTCTGTATAAAAGGATATCAAAAGACTCCTGATATCTTCTTTCCGGGTACTCTTAGAAGCAATACTATAACCTCTCTGCATTTGAATGGATCGCTATGGGAATTGGGGGGTGGGACTAGATTAAGCTGTATATTACACGGGAATAGTATGGAACACATGGTTGCCTAAATGGCTGTAAGTCAACAAGGGTCTGAGGTATCCAACAAGCCTTAAACCATCATTCTGCTGCCAGAAATACAGTAGATATGGATGGATAACTTGAAGGGTTTCTTCTCCTGACTTATTTTTCCATAGAGTTCAATAGGAAAATTTGTCAGGAGAAACAACCCTTCAAGTGATCCATCCATATCTACTCCATCCATATCTACTTTTTTTAACGCACTGCTATTTTTTTGAACAGCACTGTGCGTTCGGCATTGTCGTAGCAGCCAGCATAGGCTACGTCTGTTTTCTGTTGTCTTCATGTAGCCTAACTTCGAGTTGAATAACCAAACGAATACATTCATTGTATTGTAGCCTGTAGCTATATTCCTTGACGAGTTTTGGCCAAATTAATTCGTCAAAGTGTGCTTTGATTAGTGTTTACGTAGTTACGTTTAATTTAAACTGGGCAAAGGAGAGGCATGTAGGCCGACCATATAATGTAGGGATATCTAGGCTATATAGCACACACTTGTATTCTCGCCAAATTTATGCCAAAACCTCAGCCACTAAGTAGATGGGTTGCCTATCCAATATTTGAATAAGCGTGCGTTTGTGTGTTAATAACGAACTGTTTTCCTTTTCAATGATCACATAGCCTATTCATGTATTTCATAATGTATCCGAACCACTTGTACGTTTACGCGAAGGTCCTGTCTGCGCCCTTGTAAACATCCTCCCTGGGCGAGAGGTCCCGCAACAATTTATGCAGTTTTGTCCGCGTTTAGACATGCTTGGCGTCTCATTTTAAATAACATGTCATCATGAATATTAAATACACCGCACTCATTGATTATTTTGGACTTTTATGATCTTGGATGATCATTGTGTTACTACTTAGCGTAGGCTATATCAGGCTACGAAGCTTAACACATTCAATTTGAAAACTTACCTTGACGTTCTCGTAGTAGCTTCCAGTGTGCACTTTTTCCACGGCACGGAAATATTCCGACTTCTCTTTCATATGTTTGATAATTGTGTGTACAATATCATTAATAACAATCGACGAATCTGACTTTGCAGTCATCTTGATCTTAAGCTTGTCAAGTGTTGAAAGAAGGCCCTTATTAGCAGATGCGTAATTCTTCGCAGGAAATTTCACAGTCTTTTTCTCAACAGGACTTGCGGGTCCATCCAGACAATTGGTATTTTTCTTGTCGAATTTAGGCTCTGGGATTAAGGCTCCTCTTGACTTTTCTGGTGGCGGTGCACGAAGTTTGGAACCAACTGTGCCAGAAGCAGGTGAACCAGTTTTCTTGGTTTTGGCAATATCCTTGCATCCTGGGGTACTCGATATTTGTGTAGGTTCCCTCTGATTTTTTGGTTTTACGTCTCCATTGGAATTGGGAGTTGTCGATCCACAAGTGTTGAACTCAGCTGCACCAGAAGCAGGTGAACACTTTTTCTTGCTCTTGGCAGTATGCGCGTTTCCACTCGCGCATCTGGGATTACTGAACCTTTGCTCAGAATCGCTCTTTGCTTTGGCACCATGAGGAGGACTTCGCTTTTCTCGGTCCTTGGAACAGCTCCTCGACTGAGCCAGTATTGCTATTTCACGCGTAGTCTTCCTGCCTGTTCTTCCTCTCCCAGTCATACTGAAGTTACCGTCACCAAGCAATTGCGCGCGTAAAGAATGAAGTTCCCAGCTTTAGGCGCATATTAATAAGGACTCAGCTGACGTCAGATATTTCCAGCGGTTATATTTGAATCTGATTTGAATGAATTCCAAAATACAAACCCGCCAACATTTCTCGTTATATTTTAGTTAGCTGAGCTCCTCTTATGGGATGTTAGGTCACGTCATGTCCAAATGATCTCAACCTGTTCCAGGACACGATGGTGATCAGATACAGAAAATGTGTATAAGATTATTATAAGTACTTGAGTTTTTAGCAAGCATGAGGTCCTACAACTGCAACTTCTGGCAGTGGAGTTGGTTAATTCACAGTAAATGTAGCCTACAGTGCCGAATTTGAAAAGTATAAATATAAAGTTAAATAAATAAAAGTGACAGCGACACATTTTTTAAAATAGTTTTGGCTCCGTACTCCAGCACATTGCTTTTTTTTAACGGAACGGTGACAATGGAGTTAAAGTTCAGACTTTAATTTGCGGGTATATACATCCATATCGGGTGTAGCAATTGTCCCCCTTTTATACATAGTCCCCCCATTTTAGGGGACCAAAGGTAATTGGACAAATTAACAAACTTAGTCATCATATTTAATATTTGGTTGCATATCCTTTGCATGCCATAACTTCCTGATGTCTGACCCAACAACATCAAAAGACTCTTGATATCTTATATCAGGTATTCTTACAACCCCAGTTCCAAAAAAGTTGGGACAGTATGTAAAATGCACATAAAAGCAGAAAGCAGTGATTTGTAAATTCTCTTTTACATATATTTAATTGAAAACAGTACAAAGAAAATATATTTAATATTTTACCTTATCAACATTATTGATTTGTGTAAATATATGCTAATTCTGAATTTGATGCCTGCAACACGTTCCAAAAAAGTTGGGACAGGGGCAAAAAAAAAAAAAAAAGACTTGTTCGCCATTCCACAGGTAAACAGGTGATGCCATCATGACTGAGTATAAAACGGTATCAAAATACTCTTGATATTTTATTTTCATTATTTTCAGGTACTCTTAGAAGCGATACTATAACCTCTGCATTTGAATGGATCTCTGGGAATTGGGGGGTTGTTTCTCCTGGCTTATTTGTCCATAGAGTTCAATAGGAAAATGAGTCAGGAGAAACGACCCTTAAAGTGATCCATCCATATCTACTGCATATCTGACAGCAGTGATGGTTTGAGGCTCATTTGATACCTCAGACACTTGATGACTTACAGCCATTTAGCCAGCCATGGGTTCCATACTATTCTTGTGTAATTTCTAGCTTAATCTAGTCCCACCTCCCAATTCCCATAGAGATCCAGTAAAATGCAGAGAGGTTATAGTATCGCTTCCAAGAGTACCTGAAAATAATGAAAATAAAATATCAAGTCTTTTGATATCCTTTCATACCCAGTCATGATAGTATCACCTGTTTACCTGTGGAATGGCAATCAGGTGGTTTCTCTTTTTTTTTGCTTTTTTGGAACGTGTTGCAGGCCTCAAATTCAGAATTAGCATATATTTACACAAATCAATAATGTTGATAAGGTAAAATATTAAATATATTTTCTTTGTACTTTGTTTTCAATTAAATATATGTAAAAGAGAATTTACAAATCACTGCTTTCTGCTTTTATGTGCTTTTTACATACTGTCCCAACTTTTTTGGAATTGGGGTTGTACAAGCGATACTATAACCTCTGCATTTGAATGGATCTCTATGGGGAATTGAGAGGAGGGGATGGGGGGGGGGGGGGCTAGATTAAGCTGGAACAGTATGTAACTGAACAGTATGGATCTCATGGTTGGCTAAATGGCAGTAAGTCAACAAGGGTCTGAGGTATTAAACAAGCCTCACACCATCACTCTGCTGTCAGATATGCGGCAGATGTGGATGGATCACTTTAAGGGTTTCTTCTCCCTATTTTTCCATAGAGTTCAATAGTCAGGAGAAACAACCCTTAACGTGACCCACTGTCCAAATACTTTTGGACTGCACTGCAGTTCAACCAGTGAGGAGAGGTAGCCAGCTAATGAGCATAGGTTTAGGACTGATGCCACAGTTAGTCAGTTTAGAATTCTGAAGCATGCAGAGTTCCACTAATGTGAACAGTTTTAAAATGTTAATAGTAGAACTACACACAGTATGGTTCAGCATGATAAAAGCAGGATACCAGGAGTAGGGACGTTGGATCTGGAAGTGATTAAATGATAACAAGCAAAGACTGTAGCACAATGGTAGTTTGCCTCATTAGAAAGCAAATGACTGCATTATAAAGAGATGCAATATTTATTTGTGTCACCAGTGAAGCAAACAACATGTATTCTGTACTGTAATAGTTATTGTGTACTATCCCTGGTGTGATAATTGAGACAATTGCAAAAAAAAAAAAAAAAAAAACTGCATTGGTCACCAGTTAAAACATCTTTAATGTCATGTAGAATGCCTTTCGGCCCATAGTTAAAACAATAAGGTGCACGGTTTGATGCCAATAAAATTTTTAGTGCAAGAGCAAGGAGCAGTTTATGCAAAGTACCACACAAGTGAAGATTATATAAAGTGCACCAAATGATTGCATGCAGCTGGAATTGGGAAGATACGGGAGAGACATGTTTTTATTTCTTCAGCTCAAAGCTAAAACCGAGCACAGCATTAATTTCTTTAACTACTGAAGAGTTTTAAGTTAGTAGATGTTCACAGCTCTGTTGTGATACTAATTGCAAACAAACACAAAAAGCAAGACAATGTGAAGACTGGACTAACACTGCACTCGAGAGAGCGAGAGAGAGAGAGTGAGAGTGAGAGGTCTTGGGGTTTATGCCCTTCTGGTGATCTTAACTCCTCTATGCATGGTGTTGTTCATGGTCACGGTCCCAAGCACAAGTACACATTTAAAACAAAATTTACAAAAGAAGCCTTGTGGAATGGTACACAAAATTGTGGTCACCACCAATATCCCGGATTTATGTTATGTTTTTTTTTTCCTTCTGATAGTTTTGCGATGCATTGTAATAATTAACCAGTCTTTGACAATGGAGGGTAAGCGGTCAATTAGAGAGAAGAGCTGGGAGACTGTCGTTCTGCCACTGGTGACCCTGGAGTTGGCAGCGCAGCACAACGTTCATTTTGTCTTCTGAGCTTTCTGGGCGGACTTGGTGATCTTGCCGGTGGTCGGGGCTTTCTTCTCCACGCCCTTGATGACGCCGACCGCCACCGTCTGACGCATGTCGCGCACCGCAAAGCGCCCTGGGAAGGGAAGGTGAGGCGGAATAAATCAAAAGCCGATCATCAGTTAAAAGTTCTAATGCGATGCTGAAGTTTTAATTTCCCCTGGAACTTTCCACTACAAGATGGCTGTATCAGAGTGAGTCTATGCTTGGTTTGTCGCACTTGGGTCGACCTCAGAAAACAATGTTGCTACTGGAAATGGCATTCCCTCTTGTCAAAGCAGAAAACCAATGCAGCAGCTGCTGGGTCTGTTCTGTAGGAGGTGCTGTCTTAACTTGGGTCCAAAATGATTGTGATCATTCAAGATTTCAAAGGGGTATACTACAAAGCAGGATTACTGAGTTAGCTGGATAACTGCACCCTTTAGTCCACGTTCCAGATTTTGGAGGGTTCCGGGTTTCACTCAGTGCAGTTATCCAGTTAACTCGGTAATCCTGCTTCGTAGTATACCCCCCAGGACTCATCCTAAGTCCAGTGTTCTCTGGTGTCCTGGCTAAATTCACCCCCTCTGCTTTAAAGAGCAAACCGCTCACATGGCCCTTTTATATCTAACTGAACCAGTCAAATTTCACACTTGCTAACCCTCTTTCGCCAGTAGGGGTCAGCACAAGATCTAAAATGTAGGCAAGCAAGTAAATGGCTAATGGGAAGTTCCATTCAACATCAAATAAACCCCATACGTCACACACTTGTTAATATTTGTGATCAGTTAAGACCCATGTTCTCCCACGTTGAGGCAGTAAACGGGCCTCACCTAGCGGAGGGTACTCTGAGAAGCTCTCCACACACATGGGCTTCCCTGGGATCATATCAACGATGGCGGCGTCGCCGGACTTTAGGGACTTGGGGTTGTCCTCCAGCTTCTTCCCGGAGCGGCGGTCGATCTTCTCCTTCAGCTCGGCGAACTTGCAGGCAATGTGGGCGGTGTGACAGTCCAGCACGGGGGCATAGCCCGCACTGATCTGGCCTGGGTGGTTCAGGATTATCACCTGGAAAAGGCCAACACCACTGGGTTCCAGCTGGGTTCCGACATCAACATTTTTATGTCCTCTTGTATTACTGGCACTATCTGCATTTTTCTTCAGTCAAGTTCATCATTCAATAATTATAAGTTTAACTTAATATTCATGGACGGTTGATATGACATTTATTTATTTACATCATTGTACTCAAGCCTTTTAGTCATATGTATCTTACTGTGAATTTCTTGTAAATGCATTCCAAAGACAAGTTTTCCATCTTAAGTTCTATGGACAGTAAAAATGTTTTTAATCTGAATTTGGAATGATAATGTTCTGCTTTTAGCATTACAGCAGCCTCCTGCTTTTTATGGTGGCCCCGGCTTACCTGCGCTTTCTATTGTGTCCCCAGCTAACTTGTGCTTTCTATTGTGAATCCAGCTTACCTGCGCTTTCTATTGTGGCCTGGCTTACCTGTGCTTCGCGGAAAAGCGGAAGTTAACTGACGTCATTGTGAAAAGGGCCTATTGAAGTAATGTAATATAATCCATAATCAAATGAGACTGATTTAATTTTAACCTAACTTAAGAATAATAAGGGTAAACCTCATTATTCCATAGTTATTGCCTATATTTCTGGCATCCCATGTTAGAGTTTATATTAACATTAATTATACATTAATTTGTGCCCGCGTGAAGACTGGCAAGACGGACATGTTTTACTTGTCTATCTCCACTACTGCCAAATGTATATGTAAACACCTTGCATGAGTAATACTCCACATATAACAATATACAGGCATATTCCTTACACTATTGTGGCCCTGGCTTACCTGTGCTTTCTATTGTGGCCCTGGCTTACCTGTGCGTTCTATTGTGTTCCCGGGCTTACCTGTGCTTTCTATTGTGGCCCTAGTTTACCTTCGCTTTCTATTGTGTCCATGGCTTACCTGTGCTTTTTATTGTGGCCCTCGGCACACCTGCATTTTCTATTGTGTCCCCTGGCTTACCTGCGCTTTCTATAGTGTCCCCCGGCTTACCTGCGCTTTCTATTGGGTCCCCCGGCTTACCTGCGCTTTCTATTGTGTCCCCCGGCTTACCTGCGCTTTCTATTGTGTCCCCCGGCTTACCTGTGCTTTCTATTGTGTCCCCCGGCTTACCTGCGCTTTCTATTGTGTCCCCCGGCTTACCTGCGCTTTCTATTGAGTCCCCCGGGTTACCTGCGCATTCTATTGTGTTCCCCGGCTTACCTGCGCTTTCTATTGTGTCCCCCGGCTTACCTGCGCTTTCTATTGGGTCCCCCGGCTTACCTGCGCTTTCTATTGTGTCCCCCGGCTTACCTGCGCTTTCTATTGTGTCCCCCGGCTTACCTGCGCTTTCTATTGGGTCCCCCGGGTTACCTGCGCTTTCTATTGTGTTCCCCGGCTTACCTGCGCTTTCTATTGTGTTCCCCGGCTTACCTGCGCTTTCTATTGGGTCCCCCGGCTTACCTGCGCTTTCTATTGTGTCCCCCGGCTTACCTGCGCTTTCTATTGTGTCCCCCGGCTTACCTGTGCTTTCTATTGTGTCCCCCGGCTTACCTGCGCTTTCTATTGTGTCCCCCGGCTTACCTGCGCTTTCTATTGGGTCCCCCGGGTTACCTGCACTTTCTATTGTGTCCCCCGGCTTACCTGCGCTTTCTATTGGGTCCCCCGGCTTACCTGCGCTTTCTATTGGGTCCCCCGGCTTACCTGTGCGGTAAAGTTGGCGGCTTCCTGGGGAGGGTCGTTCTTGCTGTCTCCGGCCACGTTGCCACGGCGAATGTCTTTGACGGAGACGTTCTTGACGTTGAAGCCCACGTTGTCCCCGGGCAGAGCCTCCAACAGTGCCTCATGGTGCATCTCCACAGACTTCACCTCCGTTGTCACGTTAACGGGGGCAAAGGTCACCACCATGCCGGGTTTCATCAGTCCGGTCTCTACACGGCCCACTGGCACAGTTCCGATTCCTGACAGAACCATTTAAAGGCATTACTTCACAAACCGTAGACAACGGTCATTCCTAGCTCCCAAAATATGGTTTTGGTTGGACTCCTCCAACAGCAAAATAAGACCTGGCACAGCTGCTCTCTTGAAATTGAATCATAAAACTAAATATAAAAATTTGTACTGAACCCTATCCACTTCAGCTATGTTTCTGTTTTTGCTTTAAGGCATACTGAACTTTGTTAGAACATAATATTGTATAGCTACCTGACCCTCACGCTCATCTTCAATTATGTTTTTTCTCCATTCGCTCGCATTGCATTGTGAAACGGGTCTCAAAAGCACACTTCACACATAAACGAATGCAAACAACGCAGATTATGCCGATATATAAAATCACAACATCCAGAACTGAACGTTTGAAAAGATAAAAAGCTATCAGTTCGTTAGCTTATTAACTTGTTTCATTCTTGTGCACGTAACGGTCCCACTCATTTCCTGAAGCATGCATTAGTAACCAAACTGAGCAGCAAAGAAGTTGGCAACAGTTGCTAGTTCTCAGAAAATAGTTCTTCAAAATCAAATCAATCAAAAGTTGATCCAAACGTTCGGTTCTGGATGTCTTGAATTTATACAGTTGCAAGAAAAAGTATGTGAACCCTTTAGAATTTTCTGTATATCTGCATAAATTCGATCTAAAATGCGATCACATCTTCATCTAAGTCCTAAAACTTGATAAAGTGAACCCAACTCAACAAAAAACACAAAAAACATTATTCTTTTATAATTTATTTATTGAGCAAAATTATCCAACATTAAATGCTTTGTTGGAAAAAGTATGTGAACCCTTGGATCATACGTATTTTTAAAGTATCATATTTAATATTTGGTCGCATATCCTTTGCATGCTGTTACTTCCTGAAGTCTGCGACCCATCAATATCAAAAGGCTCTCAATATATTATTTTCAGGTACTGTTACAAGCGATACTATAACCACTCTGCATTTGAATGGATCTTTATGGGAATTGGGGGGTGAGACTAGATTCAGCTGTAAATTACACTCGTACATTATGGAACACATGACTGGCTAAATGGCTGTAAGTCATCCAGGGTCTGAGGTATCAAACGAGCCCCAAACCATCACTCTGTGGCCAGATATGGAGTAGATGTGGATGGATCACTGCAAGGGTTATTTCTCCTGACTCATTTTCCTATAGAACTCTATGGGGAAAAAAGTCAGGAGAAGAAACCCTTAAAGTGATCCATCCACATCTACTCCATATCTGGCCGCAGAGTGATGGTTTGGGGCTCGTTTGATACCTCAGACCCTGGATGACTTACAGCCATTTAGCCAGTCATGTGTTCCATAATGTACGAGTGTAATTTACAGCTGAATCTAGTCTCACCCCCCAATTCCCATAAAGATCCATTCAAATGCAGAGTGGTTATAGTATCGCTTGTAACAGTACCTGAAAATAAGATATTGAGAGCCTTTTGATATTGATGGGTCGCAGACTTCAGGAAGTAACAGCATGCAAAGGATATGCGACCAAATATTAAATATGATACTTTAAAAATACGTATGATCCAAGGGTTCACATACTTTTTCCAACAAAGCATTTCATGTTGGATAATTTTGCTCAATAAATAAATTATAAAAGAATAAGGTTTTTTGTGTTTTTTGTTGAGTTGGGTTCACTTTATCAAGTTTTAGGACTTAGATGAAGATGTGATCGCATTTTAGATCGAATTTATGCAGATATACAGAAAATTCTAAAGGGTTCACATACTTTTTCTTGCAACTGTATAAATTCAAGACATCCAGAACCGAACGTTTGGATCAAATTTTGATTGATTTGATTTTGAAGAACTATTTTCTGAGAACTAGCAACTGTTGCCAACTTCTTTGCTGCTCTGTTTGGTTACTAATGCATGCTTCAGGAAATGAGTGGGACCGTTACGTGCACAAGAATGAAACAAGTTAATAAGCTAACGAACGGATAGCTTTTTATCTTTTCAAACGTTCGGTTCTGGATGTTGTGATTTTATATATCGGCATAATCTGCGTTGTTTGCATTCGTTTATGTGCGAAGTGTGCTTTTGAGACCTGTTTCACCATGCAATGGGAGTGAAAGGAGAGAGAAAAAAAACATCATTCTACGTTGGCCTGTTTCTGACCACTGGAGCGAGTCATGAAGATGAGCGTGAATATTATGACTCATATTGGGGCCAGGTAGCTAATAGCTATACAATATTATGTTCCAACAAATTTCAGTATGCCTTTAAATGTGAAATCACAAATTTCTAATTGCATTATTATTCATAAATGTATTGTTCATAATTGATAAGTGTAACTGACTTCAGTTTAGTTGCTTGAATCCATAATTGCTTGCTTAGTTCCAGACTCCTCAAAAATTAATTCATGGATACTCTAACACCCTGCCTCAAACACAGGCTGCCCATCTACAGTTGAAGTCGGAAGTTTACATACACTTAGGTTGAAGTCATTAAAACTCATTTTTAACCACTCCACAGATTTCATGTTAGCAAACTATAGTGTTGGCAAGTCAGTTAGGACATCTACTTTGTGCATGACACAAGTAATTTTTTCAACAATTGTTTACAGACCTATTATTACACTTTTAATTCACTATATAACAATTCCAGTGGGTCAGAAGTTTACATACACTAAGTTGACTGTGCCTTTAAATTTTTAATATTTGGTTACATATCCTTTGCATGCCATGACTTCTTGCCTGTGACCCAACAACATCAAAAGACTTGATATCTTATTTTCTGGTACTCTTACAAGCGATAAGAAGCATCTGCATTTGAATGGAAATTGGGGGGGTGGGACTAGATTTAGATGGAGAAATTATGCTGGAACAGTATGGAATACATGATTGGTAAAATGGCTGTAAGTCATCAAGGGTCTGAGGTATCAAACAAGCCTCAAACCATCACTCTGCTGCCAGATATGCAGTAGATATGGATGGATCACTTTAAGGGTTGTTTCTCCTGACAAATTTTCCTATTGAACTCGATGGAAAAATAAGACAGGAGAGGAAACCCTTCAAGTTATCCATCCATATCGACTGTATTTCTGGCATCAGAGTGATGATTTAAGGCTTGTTTGATACGTCAGACCCTTGATGACTTAGAGTGTATGTGTTTCCATACTGTTCTAGTGTAATTTACAGCTAAATCTAGTCCCACCCCTCAATTCCCATAGAGATCCATTCATATGCAGACATTATAGTATCGCTTGTAAGAGTATCAGAAAATAAAATTTTTGATGTTGTTGGGTCACAGACATCAGGAAGTCATGGCATGCAAAGGATATGCAACCAAATATGAAAAAGACACAGTCAACTTAGTGTATGTAAACTTCTGACCCACTGGAATTGTTATATAGTGAATTAAAAGTGAAATAATCTGTAAACAATTGTTGGAAAAATTACTTGTGTCATGCACAAATTAGATGCTCTCACTGACTTGCCAACATTATAGTTTGCTAACATTAAATCTGTGGAGTGGTTAAAAATGAGTTTTAATGACATCAACCTTACTGTATGTAAACTTCCGACTTGAACTGTATCTCCCCTCCCCTCCTCCATTTTTAAGCCCCTTACCTCCAATCTTGTAGACGTCCTGCAGTGGGAGGCGGAGCGGTTTGTCTGTGGGGCGAGACGGGGGCTGGATGGCGTCCAGGGCCTCCAGCAGAGTCGTCCCAGACGCGTTGCCCTCCTTCCTTGTGATCTTCCAACCCTTAAACCACGTCATCTAAAGAGACCAGACTGCAATGAACACTCTAGGTAAAAAAACAAAAACCTGTATACCAATCCATGTTGGGTTCACTTCCCTAAGTAAATTCAGGCAATGAATGTAAATTCAATTTACGAATTGAAAAACCATCATAGAATATACTGGGCATTAACCAATTCATGAATTCATAAATTTTACTTGAATAAACTGAATTGAAATGGTTTTGGCCCCCAATTGGTATTGAACAAGATGCAATAGTGGTGTTCATCGGTGGAGAATATGGGCGGGAGTCAGCCCGTGCTCACGTTTGGGCTGGACTCCAACATGTTGTCCCCGTTCCATCCGGAGATGGGCACAAAGGGCACCGTGTCGGGGTTGTAGCCAATCTTCTTGATGTAGGTGCTGACTTCCTTGACGATCTCCTCGTATCGCTTCTGGCTGTAGTTGGGCTCGGTGGAGTCCATTTTGTTGATGCCCACAATGAGCTGCTTCACTCCCAGCGTGTAGGCCAACAGTGCGTGCTCGCGCGTCTGCCCGTTCTTAGAGATCCCGGCTTCAAACTCGCCCACTCCAGCTGCCACAATCAGCACAGCACAGTCTGCCTATGGCGTGGGGGGGGGGGGGGGTGTTATTAATTTATTTGGCAATAAATGACTAATAATGCCTATTAAGCTGTTATCAGAGGTGCCAACATTGTAGAAGTGAAAATTGTAGCCACAAGAGTGAAACCCTTAGTTTCAGATATGCAGGTGGGTTTGCGGTGTTTTTAAAAAAAAAAAAATTTTTTAAGGGGAGGCGCCACCCATGTATAGGAAAAACATTTTCTCTATATACTATCATAATGAAATTTCACCAGTTGAATATACACACAAATATAAGACATTTTTGTATTATGACTTTTGATTCTTCGGTTTTTAAGATACTGAAATGATGTACTATATAGTAAAAAAAATAATAAAATAAATACCCTAATTTACGCTTTACGCCAATCACATTTAAAGATTTGCAACTGAGAAGATGGGTTTACTGACAAACGTGACCAGTTATTTGTATTTAGCTCTCTGTCATCATGATGGTATAGGAAATAGTCAAATATGTTCTAGCCAGCTATACGCTCCAGGAAATAAGCTTTCCAATGATATCCCACTCAATCAGGTCAACCTTAAAATCGCACAGGCATAATGCCATGAAATATGCTAACAGAAGCCAAATTTATACATTGTGTACTTGGCGAAGGTGGTATATAATCATCTAAATGAACTATTTATGATCATTATTGATAATTATGATTATTTTGTACAATTTATGAAACTAGAGTAAACACAGAGTTCTATAGGAAAATGAGTCAGGAGAAATAACCCTTGCAGTGATACATCTACTCCATATCTGGCCGCTGAGTGATGGTTTGGGGCTCGTTTGATACCTTAGACCCTGGATGACTTACAGCCATTTAGTCAGTCATGTGTTCCATACTGTACCAGTGTAATTTACAGCTGAATCTAGTGTCACCCCCCAATTCCCATAGAGATCCATTCAAATGCAGAGAGGTTATAGTATCGCTTGTAACAGTACCTGAAAATAATATATTGAGAGTCTTTTGATATTGATGGGTCACAGACTTCAGGAAGTAACGGCATGCAAAGGATATGCGACCAAATATTAAATATGATACTTTAAAAATACGTATGATCCAAGGGTTCACATACTTTTTCCAACAAAGCATTTAATGTTGGATAATTTTGCTCAATAAATAAATTATAAAAGAATGTTTTTTTGTTGAGCTGGGTTCACTTTATCAAGTTTTAGGACTTTGATGAAGATGTGATCACATTTTAGATTGAATGTATGCAGATATACAGAACATTCTAAAGGGTTCACAAACTTTCGAGCAGCACTGCAAGTATGCTCATTTCTCTGTGATGGCCTTTTTTCTGCCGCTTTCAGAAAGGGACCAAAGAGTCATGACTTCTCTGCATTCCAGTGACATCACTTTGGAAAAATGTAAGCTATGGCAAAGTGACATATCAAATCTGACCACTAAAAGCCATGAGAAATGATTTTGTGGTGGACTATGCTGTTGATGAAAAGGATGTTTTACTTAAATTAGTAATTATGACAAAACACTGTATTTCATAAGCAGAAAATAAAACTTTGAAAGAAATGTATGCTGCGCTCTGAAAATACAGATGCGCCTATCGTGCCTTTAAATTCAGTGTTCAGCTGAGAGGTGTCTATTGATTCAACTAAATCTATACTTGTAATCTATACTTGTCAGCTGGGAAAAATATAGACTAACATGGCTCCCAGAAGCTTACCCTAAATACAAAATGCATTCAAAATAAGCTGTGGTATCTATCCTCCTGAAACAACAGGAACAATGTTAATTGTCAAGCTAATTTAAATTGCATGCTTTTGAGGTCTGACTGAGCATGGAAGCAGAACAAGTTCACAGGTCAGCTGAAAGCTTGAGCACCAGGGGGAACTCACTGTTGCTAACACAGATCAGTAATCGTTTCTTGCCAGATGGATAAGAGCCCTGCCTCATCACTAGCTGTTTGATGTGGATATATTTATTAAAATAATAACAAATTTGTCTTAAAAGGCCACACTGCTAGTTGGCTAGGAAAACTATTTTGCACAGTGTAATATGCATTAAGCCCATTCTAATGCATCAGTCACAAATGTCCTCAACACAAACCAGATGGCCAGCTCCTTCATTTGTTGTTCCTCGGCATGAGTTCTTAAAATAGATACGCTGTGACATTATCTGCTTACTGGAGCCAAACCAACAGTTGTCTAGCCATATAGACAAATGGAGCAGCTTAGTTCTGGCTTTGCTTCAACAAGTGGACAGTCTACCTTAACACCAATTAAATAACAATAATTCAATGTTGTTGGCAGCTGGGTGTTCAAGTGCTGTTTGCTGCTGGAGGTGGATGTTCTCCCTTCACCCGCACTCCAAACACTTTAATAATCCACACAATAATTGAGCAATCAACTCAAAACACATTACGACTCGTCAGTGGAAAGAGCTGAAAAGAGCTGATGGTAGAGCTGACCATCTAGTTCGCAAATAGACAATCTGTGACTGAATTTTTCTTTTTTGTTCCGTTTTGTTTTATGTCAAATCTCACCACCACAAATCACTTAGGCTCTGAAATTAATATCCAGGTCATCATGCTACTATATCACATGCGACAACCATGCCGTTTCTGACCAATGAAAACCTGTGAAATGGCAGTAATAGTGATTAACACAGACCTGGGAGGTTCCAGTGATCATGTTCTTGATGAAGTCCCTGTGTCCAGGGGCGTCGATGATGGTGACATAGTACTTGCTGGTCTCAAACTTCCAGAGGGAGATGTCAATGGTGATACCGCGCTCTCTCTCTGCCTTGAGCTTGTCCAACACCCACGCGTACTTGAAAGAGCCCTTTCCCATCTGGGACAAAAACAGCGAACACAAAGATGGTGAGATTTACTAGCTGTTGTGTACAACAGAATATTGTTTTATAACTGCACTCCACTGTTGTACTACTGCTTGTTGTTTTTATTTTTTAGACTAATTTCTAATCCCAGTTTTTCCATTTTCTCAAATTTGGAAAGTCCAACTCTGTCTTAACCAGTCCCATTGCGGCAATTCCCTTAGTCAATCTGTAAGACTGCAGGCCGTCGCACGCCACCCTCTGGAGTGTACGCCGTCAGCATGTCAAGCATATGCCACCAGCTGAGCAGCACATGCATTGCGCTGGAGTGCATTTCATGACAGCCTACCCTCCCATGGGTACACTACTGGGGGGATTCTGGGGTCCATTTACAAAACACAAAAAGTGTCAGCGTCTTCACAGGATGCGCCACACTGGAGCCAATGCATTTCCGGGAATGTTTTTTTTTTTGTTAAAATAATATCACTCTGGATAACATCATATGTACACCTTACAGTCCTTGCTTGTGATTATGTATCTGGTCCAAGAGCCCTCACAACAGTTCAGACCACCCCTTGCTTCTGCAATATAATGGCAGGAGGAGCCCGCTTCCGTTTCCAGTTGCGGTTTGGCTGAGGGATATGCACGATACATACTTCAGCCGCTTCTTTCTCAAACTTCTCGATGGTCCTCTTGTCGATGCCGCCACACTTGTAGATCAGGTGCCCGGTGGTAGTGGACTTGCCAGAGTCCACGTGGCCAATCACCACAATGTTGATGTGCAGTTTCTCCTTGCCCATTGCTGATGATCTGATTCAAGATAACGCAGGCGCTGAAAAGTCTCCAAAACACAAAAACAAATCGTTAAACACAATGAGCACTCAAGCTATTTGTAAAAAAACAATTTATGCATATAGTACAATGTGTAGAAACGGTTAAAATTGACTACACATTAATTGCTGTTAGAGGCCAGTCACAGGAAGTCTGAATGTAATTCACATTACAGAAATGCTAATACACTAACGAGCTGCTCGCTAAAACAAAGGTGAATTTGAGAGATGATCTGCCTCAGGGACTCGTGTCTCTTTCCCTTGCCATCAATTCCAGCAGCACAGACAACAGGCCAATTGGTGTAGCACTGCATCAATTCCCAAGATCAGTGAGTGTTCACATTCCCTCTTCTGCTGCACTAAGGTGATATATGCATTTAATCAGTCCCATTCTGCACCTCGGAAACAAATCTGAGACAGAGCAGGCTTTCATTTTATCAAACAGGTCTTTTTTCCTTCCTTGCCACTGTGTATCATCAGTCACAGAGCCCACCATTTTGTGGTTACCTTATTCTGGTCATCATGGAGGAGAATAGAAGCCATTTGTGAAGATAACCATTATAATAACCACAACTGCTCTGGGCATTTGTAGTGCGTTATCTAACTGGTGAATATATATATATATATTTTTTTTATTTTTTATTTTTTTATTTTATAAATGAACACAGTTGAGAAACATGCACATCACCAAAACAAAGATGTACGTGTGTGAATGAAATGTCAATGAGATTCTTGCATTAGTAACGTTAAATTGAATGACAGATGACAGCTAAGTTAGTGCCCCAGCAAAGTATCTGAGTTGTCATCACATTGTTTAACTAAAGCAGCCTGACCTTAAAAGAACGGTAGCCTAAGACCTGTACAACGTAGACTACGGACGAACGTACAGTTCTCTGAAGTTTGTAAACAACACCATCCTTCCAGGCACGCACCAGAATACAACTGCAATCGATGTTAGCCCATCTCGCTAACGTTAGCTTGCTACCACAGTAGCGAAGATGTAAACTATGTGCAGATGGCTAGTCGTCTGCGTCCTAACAATCTACGTTAACCAATTGTTAGCTATCGTAGGGCATCATGCGGGACATTTCTTGCATCATTTCCAACGTTCTATCCAGGCTTGCACCTTTTCTAGAGGGAGTTTTTCCCTGTCAATTTTGTTATGAACCACAGTTTTCTCCAGCAAACCTTATAAGTTAACCACCTCACGGTATTTAAAACGCTAAGATAAGAATGTAGAACATGGGTGATCATGAGTATGCTGTAGCGAAGGAGATCCGCGAGGTGTGTAGCTGCGGGATTAAGTTGTCCAATCCCTCCCCCTCCATCGCGACGCCATATCTCATCCCTGCTCGGCTCAGGTTGCTCTTTCTATCCATGTAGCACAACCATCACCAGCTTGTTTCCAGATGCAAGGTTTACAAAATACCATCCTGTGCTACATTGTCCTGTGAAATATAGATTCTGCGCAGCAGACTATAAAAATAAAAACAATGGTTTTGCATTAGCATTCCGGAATGTCCTACCTGTGTTCGTAGTTAGGATTTGCATTAGGTGCAGAGATGGAGAGCGGCTCCTCATCCACTTATATTGCAGACTGGAGGGGGTGTCGGAATTGTCGTCAGTGCTGTCATTGGTCCTACCCCCTGTAGGACCAAATACAGAATCATGAGCTAGAGACTGTATGGTGCACACTAGACATGTTTTTAACAGCAGGGAAATCGAATGCCATTTGACAAATGTGTTAAATATAGGCTAACCTTAATTTCAAGCGACTTTATATAACTAGACTAAACGCTGTAGCTAGCGTTTCTTTTATTTTTAATGGAATAGAAGCGACAGGAAATGTTGCCCTGTTACCTTCGTGTGCAGGTTTAACGCGTACCTTTGGAAGAATTCCCTATCAATATCCCCATCAATTGAGATAGAAAGTTGTGAAAGGAGGAACGAATATTAGACGTGTTTAACGTAACTAATATTCCACCTATCAACTTTTTCGCGCGCAGTTTTATTGAAAGATTGTACGCAGTGCCACGGTGTTGTAAGTAAATAAGGAGGATAAAGGGCCCGACATAGCCATAGTTGAACTTCTGTCTGACATTGCAGCGATAGTGGGGGGCAAAAATTCGGGCACCCCTGGTCAAATTGCCTTTTACATTTAGGGGTCGATTTACATCCCAAAGGGGTGTTATTTTGCGGGCGCAGCCAAGTATTTGCAAGTGGTAGCATTTCAGATTTTGCAGGTGATCAACTAAGAGTCATTGTGTAAATTAACCGCGGTCAAGTGAGCAGCCAGTTGAGAGCCGCAAACGGCCTTGAGTTTGGTTATGCACGTATCTTATAAGAAGTACGGTAATAAAGCAACTCACGTGCAAGTAGGACATTTTACAGGCATTGAACAGACGCTGTTATCGAGAGTAACTTACGAAAAAGTTTTTGACTATTGATCTCTGCTTATTTTAATATGTTATCTTATATTGTTATAGTCTTGTGGTGTTTTCGTGCATTGTATTGTTTTTTATTGTTATGTTATGAAGCATGGCATGCTGTACTATACTGCTAGAAAGGTGCTATACAAATTAGGATATTATAATTATTAATAGATTATGCACAGACAGTAGTACTCGCTTATTTTAAACATCCCAAAAAGTTGAAAATGCTAAATGTTCCCTCATTACATTAATTTAATGAAACTAAACACACAACTGTCTATCACCCAAAGCAATATGGAACATTTTCACTGTGGAAATCAGAAACAGACTGTTTGTGCAGCTGGTGCACAGACATGTACTGTACTACTAGGCCATACGAAAAATCATACAAAATAAAAACTGATAAGTTCCCTCAAGTAATTTTTATTCAATCAAACATACATCTGTTGGGGACATATTTATCAGAAGTAACAGGTTATTTTTGTTGCTGAAGCATAGGCAGAAGTCTGGGGATCTACTATATTACTAGGCTATACTAAAGATCAGAAAAACAAAAAACTCTGAAATGTTACCTCATGAAATACATTTTTATTCAACTAAGTACACGTCTGTCTATCCGCCATACTAGTTTGGAACATTTTCACTGTGAAATTAGGAGCAACAGGTGCATTTTGGTGCTGGCGCATAGAGAGCACTCTGTACATCTACCAGGCAGGCAGTTTTTATGTTTTTTTTTGTGTGTTTTTTTGTATTTTCCCCATGTTTTTTTTTGTGTGTGATTTGTTCTACTTTTTGTTACCTTTTTAGTGTTTTGTTTGTTGTATATATTTTTTACATGTATTTTTTTTTGTGTTTTAATACTTTTTATTACCTTTTATAAAAAGTTTGTTCTTTTCTATTTTCTGTTACCTTTTCTACATTTTTTTTAAACCTTTTTTAGTGTTTTTTTTGGTCTACTTTTTTGTGTTCTGTTTTCTACTTTACCCTTTTTTACTTTTCTCCTGTTTTTTTTCTATTTTTCAGTGTTTAGTTTTCTACTTTTTAAAAAACCGTTAGTTTTTTTTTTGTTTTACTTTGGAACTGGATAATAGGCGGCGGTACAGACTTAAAAAACACGTTTCCGTGGCAAAAAAGCTGTTGAAAGTTTCAAAAGTTTCAAAAGATTAGCGAACATGGCCCACTTTCTCTTTGGTGTTTTGCTGCTTTATATATTGATTTCTTTCTTTCCTTTACTCGTGAGCACGAGCTTCCATATAGCCTCTTTAAATGTAAATGGCTGTAGAAGCGCCTCTAAGAGATCGCAATTATTTGGCTTTCTGGAACAACAGAAAATAAATATCGCTCTCGTACAGGAGACGCTCTCGGATGGTGTGAATGAATGCGAGTGGAGGGATAATTGGAAGGGGGAAAGTGTGTTAAGTCATGGAAGTAACGTAAAGGCAGGGGTCGCTGTTTTGCTATCAGGTAGTCATATCACAAAAAATATCGTCTAGCAAGATAGTGCCAGGACAATTATTAAAAGTGGAACTAAAAATGGAGAGCCAAGAAGTGATACCTAATAAAGGCATTGAGAGAATTACTTTTTTCACAAAATTAGAAAAAGTTTTGGCAGAATGTGATGGGAATAAGATGGTTATAGTAGGAGGGGATTTTAATTGCACTGTGAATTTTGTGTTCGATAGGAATAGCGGGGAACCACATTCACAGTCTGCAAACAATTTGACGAGAATTGTATGGGCTCAAGACTTAGTAGATGTATGGAGAGTACAGCACCCAACAGTGCGTCAGTATACCTGGACAAAAGTCAGTCAGAATCAGGTTTCAATGGCGAGACTTGATAGGTTTTACTGCCTTCAGACCTTTTTTAATCAGATATTTTTAAAAGTTATATAACCCCTGTTGTTTTTTCTGATCACCATTGTGTATCTTTAATCATTGGAGGTTCAGTTAATAAAACTGGAAAATCGTATTGGCACTTCAATGTAAGATTGCTTGATGATCTGCAGTTTTTAGATAATTTTAAATTCTTTTGGTCTGTGTGGCAATCTGAAAAGGACAAATATGCTAACTTAAAGCAATGGTGGGATATGGGGAAGGTACAAATTAAAATATTCTGTCAGACATACACACAGAATAGTACTGGGGATTTAAAGACATGGGTGGGTGAGTTGGAGAGAGAGATTCTCAGTATGGAGGCCGATCTGAGTCATAACAGCAAAACTCAGGCGGTTGAAGTATTGAGAGAAAAGAGAGATGCTGAGTAAGATATTGGATGAACAAGCTAAAGGGGCTATGGTGCGGTCTCAGTTCATCCAATATAAAGATGTGGATGGTACCACCAAATTTTATTTTAATCTGGAGAGGAGAGCAGTAGAGCGCAAAGGAATACTATGTTTGTGTTGTGCTGATAGAACAGAGGCACGGAACCAACAGGAACTGCTGGATGTGGCAGTTGGATTTTACAGAAAACTGTTCACCTCAGAGCACAATGGACAGGGTGAGGTTGATTTAATCCACAGCAGTCTGCCATCATTGCCCCAAGAACAGCGCCAACTCTTGGAAGCTCCGGTGACATTGGAGGAGCTTACAAAGGCGGTAGGCCAAATGTCATCAGAAAAAGCTCCTGGACTAGACGGTCTGCCAGCAGATTTTTTCAAAAAACTATGGCCTATCCTTGGAACTGACTGTTTTGAGGTGTTCCAAGAGGCAGTCAGAGACTGTGAATTACCTCAAAGCTGCAGAACAACCGTAATTTCACTTCTGCCAAAGAAGGGCGATCTGACTGAGATAAAAAAACTGGCGACCAGTGGCATTATTATCTGCTGATTACAAGATCCTCTCCAGAGCTCTCGCCAACAGGCTTAGTGAGAACTTGGGGGGTTTAATCCACAAGGAAAAAAACTACTGTATACCTGAAAGGTATATATTTGATATTTTTTTAGTCAGAGATGTCCTATCACTCTGCAGGAGTAGAAACTTAAACTTGGGAATAGTGGCTATAGACCAAAAAAAGGCCTTCGATAGGGTGCATCACGGATACTTACTCAAGATATTGGACTCATTCGGCTTTGGACCAATCTTCACTGCACAAATACGCTTACTGTACACCAATGTAACAAGTATGTTAAAAATGAACAACACTGAGTTGTCCCATCCCTGTCTCACGTGGGATTCGGCAAGGCTGCCCTTTGTCAGGGATGCTGTACGCCCTGGCAATAGAGCCATTGCTGTGTATGCTGAGGAAAAGACTGACTGGCATGATTTTTTCTTCTGTTCAACCAGAACAAAATATACAGCTATCAGCATATGCTGATGACATCACAGTATTTGTAAAGGATCAGCAGGATGTGGACGCTCTGCAGGACAGCTTGGAGGTGTTCCAGAAAGCCTATAATGCTAAAGTAAACTGGGAGAAGAGCGATGCCTACCTGTCAGGACGGTGGGAGGTGAGCGCCCCCACAGTACTCCCAGGTCTCTAAAGTGGGGAAGGGTAGGGTTGAAGGTGCTGGGCGTGCTCTTGGGAAGTCCAGACTATGAGATGAAGAACTGGGAAGGACTGCTGGATTTAACACACACAAGACTATGGAGATGGTTGTTGCCACAGATGTCCTTCAGAGGGAGGGTACTGGTGATAAACAATCTGGTGGCCTCCATGCTGTGGCATAGGCTGGTGTGCCTGGACCCTCCTTTCACACTGCTGAATAAGATCCAGTCAGCTCTGATTTATACTGGCTATCCTGTACCTGCCAGTGGAGGAGGGGGGCCAAGGCCTAGTGGACCTCCGTAGCAGGGTAGCAGCTTTCAGGCTGCAGGCTGCCAAAAGGCTACTATATGCAGTGGACCTAAGCTAGAGACCGGGAGCTTTCCACTTTTTGAGGCAGGTGGACAACTTAGGCTGTGACTGGCAGCTGTTTGGGATGGACCTACCCAGACTCCACACAGAGGTGCTGCACTTAGGCTGTGACTGGCAGCTGTTTGGGATGGACCTACCCAGACTCCACACAGAGGTGCTGCACTTAGGCTGTGACTGGCAGCTGTTTGGGATGGACCTACCCAGACTCCACACAGAGGTGCTGCCTGAATTTTATTGGAATGTTTTGAATGCTTGGGAGTTGCTGAAGGTGGAGAGGCCCGAGGAAACGGTGATTGTAGACTCCATTTTACAGGAGTGTTTGTTTTTTAACCCTCTTATTCCTGATGCAGCTCTCTTTTTTTTTTGGTTGGATGACTTCAAACTACAAAAAATGTAGGCAGTGTGGTCTGAAAATGTAACCCTGAATTGGTAATAAACGGGGTTTTAAAAGTCAAAAAGTCTCTCCAGTTATATCCTCTCTCCGTCTTCAGTGACATCCTCTCTCCCTCTTCAGTTACATCCTCTCTCTTTCTTCAGTGACATCCTCTCTCCCTCTTCAGTTACATCCTCTCTCTCTCCAGTTACATCCTCTCCCTCTTCAGTTACATCCTCTCTCCCTCTTCAGTTACATCCTCTCTCCCTCTTCAGTTACATCCTCTCTCCCTCTCTAGTTACATCCTCTTTCTTCAGTTACATCCTCTCTCCCTCTCTAGTTACATCCTCTTTCTTCAGTTACATCCTCTCTCTATTCAGTTACATCCTCTCTCCCTCTTCAGTTACATCCTCTCTCCCTCTTCAGTTACATCCTCTCTCCCTCTCTAGTTACATCCTCTTTCTTCAGTTACATCCTCTCTCCCTCTCTAGTTACATCCTCTTTCTTCAGTTACATCCTCTCTCTATTCAGTTACATCCTCTCTCCCTCTTCAGTGACATCCTCTCTCCCTCTTCAGTGACATCCTCTCTCTTTCTTCAGTTACATCCTCTCTCTTCAGTGACATCCTCTCTCCCTCTTCAGTTACATCCTCTCTCTCTCCAGTTACATCATCTCCCTCTTCAGTTACATCCTCTCTCCCTCTTCAGTTACATCCTCTCTCCCTCTTCAGTTACATCCTCTCTCCCTCTCTAGTTACATCCTCTTTCTTCAGTTACATCCTCTCTCTATTCAGTTACATCCTCTCTCCCTCTTCAGTTTAATCCTTTCAATTCAATTCAAATTTGCTTTATTGGCATGACGTATGTACATATACATATTGCCAAAGCATGAAAGAGTACAACAGATACAATAATCATAAACAGAGTAAAATGTGTGTGTGCGTGTGCGTGTGCGTGTGTTAACCTGTTTATGTGTACATGCTTTTATGAGTGTGTGCTGTATCATGTGAGTTAGTGCAACAATGAACATATCATTGAACTATAATTAAGAAAAGAATGTACAAATACTGGGCTGGGGTAGATTAGGGTCTCTCTGTGTTCTTACTTTCTCTCAGGCTATGGCAGACTGTCACATATTTTGCTGCAATTGTTGCTGTATGTCCCTCTCCCAACACGATTGGAATTTTATCCATGGGGGGGAGCTGGGAGAAATTTGGGATTTCATTATGAAATCTCTCAAAATATTCTCTGATTTTAATTTTTTTTTTTCACATTTAAGAAGAAAGTGCATCTCTGTCTCAACCTCATCTGTCATACAGTGACCACATATTCTGTCCTCTTTGGGTTTCCATAATTTTTTATGTCTGCCTTTTTCTATGGCTAGACTGTGGTCACTGAGCCTGTATTTGGTCCGGATCTGTCTCTGCTTTGCATCTCTTACAGTGAAGAGATAATCTGCCAATTCATATTCTCTTTTTAGGGCCCGATAGCATTCAAATTTGTGTTGAGATTTTGTTTCAGTGTCCCAATGTTCCAAATAGGAGTGTTTTATTTGTTTCATGATTGGGTTTACTCTAATTTGAGTTTGGTCAGCAGTGCTGGTCTGAAATTGATTTGCTGGTTGATTGATTGAATGTGGGTTAGTTAATTTCAGGACCAGCTGACAGAGGGGACTGGTTTTAGGGCTGAGCTCTTGGGTTTTGAGTGCCTCAAATTGGAGGGAGTTATGTGGACTTGAATGGAGATGTAGCCAAAATTTTAGGGATCTCTTTTGAACCGGTACAATTAGTGGAAATCGGACTAATTCTGCCCTGCTTGTATTTGTTGGGAGTTTTCCTTTGAAATTTCAATATATTTCTACAGAATTCAGCGGTGCAGGGTCTCTGTTGGTTGTTTATCCCATTTAGTGTACTCGAGTTTACTGACTGGACCCCATACGTCACATCCATATAATGCAATAGGCAAGATCACACTGTCAAAAATCTTACACCAAATTTTAATTGGAATTTCAATTCCATGGAATTGTCTTTTAATTGCAAAAAATGCTGGTCGTGCTTTTTCTTTTAATGCGTTCACTGCTGAATCAAAGTTTCCGGAGGCACTAATTCTCAGTCCTAGATAGTTAAAGTATAAAGAATGCTCTAGGGCGGTGTTTCCTAGAGTGAAATAGTGTGTGGTTTCCTGACGTCTGGCCTTCTTTTGGAAGATAACGATTCTGGTTTTTGATAGATTTACTGCCAGGGCCCAGTTCTGGCAGTATTGCTCCAGCAGATCCAGGTGTTGCTGTAGTCCTTGCTCTTTGGGTGACAGCAGCACCAGGTCATCTGCATAGAGTAGAGATTTGACTTCCTTATTGTTTAGGGTGAGACCAGGCGCTGCAGATTATTCCAGTAGCACCGCAAGCTCATTGATGTAAATATTGAACAGAGTAGGACTCAAGCTGCAGCCTTGTCTCACCCCACGCCCTTGAGTGAAATATTCTGTTCTTTTGTCGCCAATTTTTACTGCACATTTGTTGTCCAAATACATTGATTTGATGATGTCATAAACTTTACCCCCTACACCAGATTGTATAATTTTATAATATAATCCGTTGTGCCAAATAGAGTCAAATACCTTTCTAAAGTCAACAAAACAAGCAAATATTTTGCCTTTTTTCTTTTGGTGGACATGGTGTTTAATTAGGGTGTGTAGAGTGTAAATATGATCTGTAGACCAATTTGTCTCCACTCTTGTGAATTGGGGAAATAAGCCCTTTTGTCCAGACACCAGGAAAGCAGCCAGCTTGCAAAACAAGATTGAACAGTTTTAGTAAGGCTTTCTGTAAATCAGGGGGGCTGTTTTTTAACATTTCTGTCCGGATCATATCGGGGCCAGATGCTTTTCCATGTTTCATTTTATGGAGTGAATCTAAGTTCTTTTGAAGAAATTTCTAAATATAAGGGGTTTTGGTAGTCCTTAATGGTTAACTCAAATTGTTTTAGTTTATCTTGGATATTTGTCTGTTCATCTGAGAGATTTGAAGTGTGTATTTCTTCATAGAGGTTTTCAAAATGGTTCTTCCAGATGTCTCCATTTGTTATGGGAATATCAGGAGTTTGTTTTGAATGTAATTTTTTCCATTTCTCCCAGAACTGATTTCTGTCAATGGAGGCCTCAATTTCTTCTAAAGTTTGGATATAATGTTGCTTCTTTTTCGAGATAAGAGTTTGCTTATATCTTTTAAGTGTTTCACAATATTGATGTCTTAAATCATAATTATCTGGTTGATTGTTTTTCTGATTGGATAATTGTCTAAGTTCTTTTCTAATAATTTTGCACTCCATATCAAACCATGTTTCTTCTTTAGGTCTCTGTTTAGGTTTCTTAATTTTGATAAGGTTTGCCATGATAGCAGCCTTGTGGTATATTTCATTTATTTCTTTTACAGCCTGATTTACATTGTCTTGATCTGGTTGGAATTGTCTTGAACAAAATGTATTGATTAGGTTGTTTATTTTAGTAGAACTGATTGCAGAAATGAAGTCCGACACACTCTTTTCAGCCCACTTATAGGCCATATTTAATTTTGTTAGTTTATGGGGCTCCTTGTGCACCCAAAGCAAATAAAATACGACAACAGTCTATCAGGGTTATTTTGAGTGTTTATACCATCATTTTTTAAGTCAAACTATCGTTGAATCCTTTACTTTGTGCTGACCTAATATTCTCTGTGGAAGTACGGCGGTGGAGCGAACGTGGCCATTGCAATTTGTTACTCTTCTTTGTTGTTGTAGTCGACCAGTGCCGGCACTACATTCGTAGGTAACGTAAAGTATCGCTCCCCCGATAGACTGTTGTCGTATTTTATTTGCTTTGGGTGCACTGTGGGGTGTTTAAGTGCGTTTGGTAGTGGATGCTAGCGGTTGCCATAGAGTTGCGCTAGCATTAGCATCGTGTGTATGATCAAAAGAAGGGACAGCGTGGAATTAGCTGAAAATGGTTTCCATCAATCAACTACATCACAGGGAAGTCGTAATTGAGACATTATGTCCAAAATTCCGAACTATCCCTTTAAGTCATCAGAAGGAGCAAATGTATATGCATTATAATGGACAAAACTAATTTTATTCATTTTGCATAGGGGTTTTGGACCCATAGATATTTACCCCCCTATACTGATGAAAATATGTAATTCCCACTTGAAAATTATGCAAAAGTGAGTTTTATGAGCCAAAACTGTTGATAGGTAGTTAAATATATCATACTTTTTTTTTATTTACAGCAGTGCACAATTTAGCCATTTGGATAGATTTGGAGACACTAATGGACAACAGGGTACACTGCTATATTTTGCATCATAGACCTTTAGTAGTTCTGCATATCATCCTCAGATTTTGCAAAACTTGTGGACATGGAGTTTATGATCCAGGAAATGTATGTATATATATATTACCGATTTCACTTATGTAGCTCTCAGCAAACTAAAGAAAAACATTTTTTATTATTTTTTTCCAAAGTTTCTTTGCATTTGTAGCACTTTATTTTGACTTAAATTATGAAAATAAACAAATCTAAATCTGTATTGTAAATGGTACACCTGCCTTGTTTCATTTAAGCCATTTAACAAGTTTATGTGATGCTCACACCTGGAGTTATAAAGCCTTAAACAGAGCACCCCTTAAATAGGTGAAATTTCCATCTGCGCCAAGGATTAGGAATTCCCCGAACAAAAACAAACATTAGTTTATATAATATCATAACTCCTCCTCTACCTAACTAATACATCAATAATGTGCGGTGACACCCTTTTGTCATATCTTATTTTATCCAATAACAAATTAGACGAAAAATAAACATGTTATATGACCAGTTCCTACCCTATGTGCTTGGGGGCACTCTTGATCTACCAAATAAAATAGTTTGTGACTTCTCCTCATGTGCTTTTTAATCAGACCATGTAATTTTCCATTGTTTTTTATTCTTCTTCCGCCTGTTTGGTCAGCATGATCTATCATTTATTGTTATAGGTACACCTCCTGCTTGGTTATGGAAAACAGGAGGGAAACATTCCTGTTTTGACTGGTGTGCTAGATGCCCTTGTCCTTGTTGATAGGGAACTATCCTGCATCCTCTCGACACCCCCCCATCCTCAGTACTTTTCCACTAGATCTTGACTGTATTATTTAATTATTTATATAGAAGCTTGCATATGGGGCTTTCTTGGGCCTACAGAACAGTTTAACAAAACAGCTTACTTCCATACTCTGCACCTGCATTTTACACTGTAGTACAATACATTCCCTTTGGCTCTGCACCTGGATTTTACACTGTAGTACAATACATTCCCTTTGGCTCTGCGCCTGCATTTTACACTGTAGTACAATACATTCCCTTTGGCTCTGCACCTGCATTTTACACTGTAGTACAATACATTCCCTTTGGCTCTGCACCTGCATTTTACACTAGTACAATACATTCCCTTTGGCTCTGCACCGGCATTTTACACTGTAGTACAATACATTCCCTTTGGCTCTCCACCTGCATTTTACACTGTAGTACAATACATTCCCTTTGGCTCTGCACCTGGATTTTACACTAGTACAATACATTCCCTTTGGCTCTGCACCTGCATTTTACACTATAGTACAATACATTCCCTTTGGCTCTGCACCTGCATTTTACACTGTAGTACAATACATTCCCTTTGGCTCTCCACCTGCATTTTACACTGTAGTACAATACATTCCCTTTGGCTCTGCACCTGGATTTTACACTAGTACAATACATTCCCTTTGGCTCTGCACCTGCATTTTACACTGTAGTACAATACATTCCCTTTGGCTCTGCACCTGCATTTTACACTATAGTACAATACAGCAGAACGTATTGACGTTCGTGACCACACGTGGTGACGAAATCTACAGCAGATTGACATCACTAAATCACTGGTTGTTTGTTTGGTGCCCTGCAAACGGTGTTGGCTTTGTAGACAACTGGAGTACTTTCTGGGGGAGGCCTGGTCTTTTGAAAAGAGATGGTATTCACCCCTCGTGGGAGGGTGCCGCTCTTATTTCCAGGAATCTATCTTATAGTCTCGGAAAGTCTATTACCTGACACACCAGAGCCAAGACCAGGCAGCAGAACTACTGTCTTACACAGATTTCTGCATGTTCCCAAAAACTGCTGCCCAGGTTCCATGCTATTGAGACAGTGTCTGTCCCCCGACCTAGAGTAGGCTTTGCTAAAAAGCCCATTAGGGGTGTTTGTATGGCTAATTTAAAAAAAATCAGACCCTGTCATTCTACTAATGATGGGGCTGAACAGAGAGAGCCAAAAATTGGCTTGATTAATATCAGATCACTCGCCCCTAAGGCAACTCTTATAAATGAATTAATTACTGATCACCAAGTTGAGATCCTATGCTTAACTGAAACTTGGCTTAAAATTGATGAATATATTGCATTAAATGAATCCACTCCTCCTGGTTACAGTTATACACACATTCCCCGTCTGACGGGTCGTGGAGGTGGTGTTGCTGCTATATATAATTCTAATCTCTTTGCTACTCTGAAATCTGCCTACAAATTTAACTGTTTTGAAGTGCTTGTTCTCAGTTTTGCACATCCAGACAGAAAAACAATCAGTTTTACCCTTGTCATTTTATATCGGCCACCAGGTCCATACAGTGGTTTCTTACTTGAGTTTGCTGATTTCCTCTCTAGCCTGGTTATTCATTCAGATAAAATAGTAATTGTAGGTGATTTTAATATTCACATGGATAGTGAAGGTGATCCTCTCAGATCTGCATTCTTGTCAATTATTGAACCCATTGGCTTTAATCAACATATACATCAGTCCACCCATTCTCATAACCATACTCTTGATCTGGTCTTAATGTATAATACAGAAATATCAAACGTAGCAGTCATGCCTAAAATCCTGTGTTATCAGACCATTACTTAATTACCTTTCACCTTTCACAAGTCTGTCATGTGCCATCAGATACTACATTCTACTTTAGTCGTAAGCTCTCCTCCAGATCTGCAAATGATTTTATTAATGAGCTCCCAGGCTCATTTGTGCACTGTGGGGATTTTCTAGGCTCCAGCCAAAATGCGTATACAAATGCAGACATAAACTCAATTGATCAGCTGATTGACAACATTAATAACGTACTTAGTAGAACCCTGGATACTATCGCACCTCTTAAAAAGAGGAAAGTCTGCAATAAGAAATTAGCTCCCTGGTACAATGACCATACTCGTGCTCTCAAACAAGCTTCACGCCAACTTGAGCGCAAATGGCGTTCCTCTAAATTGCATGTTTTCCTCCATGCCTGGAAAGACAGCCTTCTCCATTATAAACATGCCCTTATCACAGCGCGTTCCTTATATTTCTCTATTTTGATAGATTAAAATAGAAACAATCCTAGGCACCTGTTTAACACTGTTGCCCGACTGACTAAGAATCATGCTGATCCCTGTGTTTCAATCCCATTTAATAGTAATGACTTTATGAATTTCTTTGATGACAAAATAATAAAAATCAGGGACAAGATTCAAAGTTCTTCTACCACCCCTCATACAGGGTCTGCCCCTCCGTCCACTCAACACCTGGGTGCAGAATCGTCAGATGGACGGGTGGCCTATCTGAACTCCTTTGCTCCAATAGATCTCACTGAATTTAATACTATAGTAAATTCTTCAAAATCTTCTACCTGTCTTCTCTGTTGCATATTGTTAATGCTTCTTTAGCCTCTGGACATATACCACCGACTCTCAAACTTGCAGTCATCAAACCCCTTCTTAAAAAGCCAAACTTGGATATAAACGACTTGTCTAACTATAGGCCTATCTCAAACCTTCCGTTCCTCTCTAAAATAATAGAAAAGGCCATTTCAAAACAACTCTGGTCATTTTTGCACCCTAATCAAATATTGGAAGTTTTTCAATCTGGTTTTCGACCCTCTCATAGCACTGAAACAGCCCTAGTCAAAGTATTCAATGACCTACTCCTTGCTTCTGATAGTGGCTATATCTCTGTACTCATGCTTCTGGATTTAAGTGCAGCATTTGACACAGTTGATCACCTCATCCTTCTGGATAGGCTCGAAAATATTGTTGGCCTCCGTGGACTGGCTCTTTCCTGGTTTAGATCATACTTATCTGACCGATATCAATTTGTGCATCTTAACAATGACTCCTCCTATAAATCTAGGGTTAGATATGGAGTACCACAAGGATCTGTCCTTGGGCCTTTGCTCTTCTCTCTATACATGCTTCCCCTGGGACAAATCATTCGTAAACATGGCATTAACTTCCACTGCTATGCAGATGACACCCAGCTGTATCTATCAGTCAAGCCTGATGAAATTGTCCTGCTGTCAAAAATGGAAGCTTGTCTTATAGATATAAAAGAATGGATGACCCATAACTTTCTCCTGCTAAACTCTGATAAGTCAGAGGTAATGGTGGTGGGGCCCAAGTCCCTGAGATGCAAACTATCTGGCTATATGCCTAACATTGATGGAATTTCAATCACCTCAAGTGCTGTCATTAAAGATCTTGGTGTTACGTTTGATCCAGATCTAGTATTTGATACACACATTAAAGACATCTCTAGGGTTGCTTTCTATCACTTGAGGAATATCTCAAAAATTCGAAAAATACTGTCCCTACATGATGCTGAAAAGCTAGTCCATGCTTTTGTTACTTCTAGATTAGATTATTGTAATGCTCTTTTGTCTGGATGTACACATTCCTCTCTGAAAGGGCTTCAACTAATTCAAAATACAGCTGCTCGTATTCTCACGAGAACTAGAAGATTTGAACACATCAGCCCAGTGTTAGCTTCACTTCACTGGTTGCCAGTCAAATTTCGAATAGACTATAAGATTCTATTACTTACCTTTAAAGCCTTACATGGGCTTGCCCCCTTATATTTAAGGGATTTACTTTTCCCTTATAATCCCTCAAGAACGCTCCGTTCGCAGGGCGCAGGCCTCCTTGTTATTCCTAAAATAGCTAAAAGTACAATAGGTGGTAGAGCCTTTTCCTATCGTGCTCCTCTCCTATGGAACAAATTGCCTGCTCATGTTCGGGGTGCAGACACTGTCAGTCTATTTAAAGCTAGGCTTAAAACTCATCTTTTTAGTCTGTCCTATAGTTGAGGGGCAGGAGTGGGTGGCTGGCATTAGCTATAGAGTCGCTGGTGGACTGAGCGGTCAGTGCTGTCACTGGATCATTATTGGTAGTGTTGTGTTAAGCTCGACCGGTCATGGTCTAGTGGTGACTGTCTCAAGCCTGCCCTCATGGCTGTATTGGCCCCTGCCACTGTTTAGCCCTTAGCTATGCTGCCATAGCCTTATTCTGCCGGGGTTTCCTTATCGCAGCAGACACCTCTGTCTCTCCTGCTGCGCTTGTTCTGCTACCATCTGAACCCCCTAACAATGTTTTTTCTTTTTTTTCCTCTTCCCTGCTCTGGGCACCTGCCCGGAGCTCTAGCCCAAGTTTCCAGAGTTTCCCGCGTCCTTCCCCCGCCCCCCCTCCTGGCCCGGAGCTCCAGCCCAAGACCAGCTAGGCGCCCCCCACCTGCCACTGCTGATCTCTACATGATGGAGTCATCTGAATAGAATACCTCCCTATGACATAATCAACCCATAGGCCAGTGGAGGATGGGCATCCCCCCAATAGCCGGGTTCCTCTCGAGATTTCTTCCCATTGGGGAGTTTTTTCTCGCCACAGTATGAGGGTTTTTCTCTCCTACTAGAGTTTTTACCTCTGCTATCTGGGGGCTTAGAGCTGGCTTAGAGCTGGCATTTCCCATTTCCCCTTTCCTCCCCTTTCTGTTCTGTAAAGCGTCTTTGTGACAGTCATCTGTGAAAAGCGCTATATAAATAAAATTGAATTGAATTGAATTCCCTTTGGCTCTACCTGCATTTTACACTGTAGTACAATACATTCCCTTTGGCTCTGCACCTGCATTTTACACTAGTACAATAAATTCCCTTTGGCTCTGCACCTGAATTTTACACTGTAGTACAATACATTCCCTTTGGCTCTCCACCTGCATTTTACACTGTAGTACAATACATTCCCTTTGGGTCTGCACCTGCATTTTACACTGTAGTACAATACATTCCCTTTGGCTCTGCACCTGCATTTTACACTAGTACAATAAATTCCCTTTGGCTCTGCACTTGCATTTTACACTGTAGTACAATACATTCCCTTTGGCTCTCCACCTGCATTTTACACTGTAGTACAATACATTCCCTTTGGGTCTGCACCTGCATTTTACACTGTAGTACAATACATTCCCTTTGGCTCTGCACCTGGATTTTACACTAGTACAATACATTCCCTTTGGCTCTGCACCTGCATTTTACACTGCAGTGCAATACATTCCCTTTGGCTCTGCGCCTGCATTTTACACTGTAGTACAATACATTCCCTTTGGCTCTGCACCTGCATTTTACACTGTAGTACAATACATTCCCTTTGGCTCTGCACCTGCATTTTACACTGTAGTACAATACATTCCCTTTGGCTCTGCACCTGCATTTTACACTGTAGTACAATACATTCCCTTTGGCTCTGCACCTGCATTTTACACTGTAGTACAATACATTCCCTTTGGCTCTGCACCTGCATTTTAGGTGAGCACAAAGTAAAGGATTCAACGATAGTTATGGTATAATCACTGAAAATAACCCTGATAGACTGTCGTCATATTTTATTTGCTTTGGGTGCACTGTGGAGTGTTTAAGTGCGTTTGGTAGTGGATGCTACTAGATACCTTAGAGTTGTGCTACCATTAGCAATGTGTGTATGTCCAAAAGAAGGGACAGCATGGAATTATCTGAAAATGGTTTCCATCAATCAACTACATCATGGGTAAGTCGTAATTGAGACATTATGTCCAAAATTCCAAACTATCCCTCTTAGAAGAGGTAATTAATGTCACAGCACTTCACCAAATTCCATGCAATAATTTGTGTCTGCATCAAGACGATTCAGTTAATTTGTTCAATGCATAACAAAGATGGAAAATACTGGCTGAAGTTGAAGCATGATTTTAATAGTCAGGCTTTGCTCCTGTGTGTTTGAATATGTATTGAGGAGTTTAGGATTTGTATGTATTGAGGAGTTCAGCCATTTTGAATGAGACAATTCAGAGAAATCAGAGTGATTGGGCGTGTGTAGTTTATACAGTTATGAGTCTGTTAATTGGGTCAGAGGACCACATGTTTTAACCACAGCAGAGCACTATGGAGTAGCACAAGGATTCCTAAACCATGTTTTACCTCTGACACCCTTATCCAACATCCACAACAGGCTGCAGTTCTATGACAGATTGACACACAAGTACAGAGGAACATGTCTAAATCACAATGCAAGATCTTTGTGGATCTTTACTGGACACATGTAGCATTACCGCATGAGATAAGACAGTGGAGGGACTCAGGGATGCCATGTAATATGCTTCTTAAATTCTGCTTTGTTTATTTATTTCTACACTTCTTTATGCATCTATTTCAACAAAGCCTTGCTCCCAAGCAGTGACTTGACATAATTACAAAATGGCCGACATAAAACTCCCTGCTTCAATTCCTAAATAAAACTAAATGGCTCCACTTCCCAGTTTATGCCACATAAACACATCAACTTTACACTCATTTTATTTGGGCTCCTAAATCTAACATGTACTAAATAAGAGGCCCATCATGGGCATTCACAGTATATATACAGCCTGCTGCTGAGTAAGCAGACACAATCTTACTGAGGAGGGAGAAAGAGATGGCGAGATCTGCCTCGAAATTAATTATCAAGTGTTTGTACATCATTCATTTTTATTAAAGCTGAATGCAAATGAGTTGTCGGACGGTTTTGTTTTGCCCTGCCAGAGGATAAACAGATGATTAAACCTGGGACGGCATGAAAAAAAAAGAAGGTTGTAAGGCTTCAAGATGTCATTTCCAACAAAGTCCCGTCCGTGATGGAAGAATATTTTTTCTACGGAATGCCACATCAAGGTTATTGCTGTGAGGGAAGCTATTTCTGTGTGTTATAAGTATGTTTTAAACCACTGGACATTAATTCATTAATTAGAAGTATTAATTGTTATTGATCCTTGTACCAATATTTAAGATTTTATAACATTGCATTCATTTTGCACTTTTATACAGAGAAACTTGCAGTATGAGAAGTTGCATGAATTCAGCTGATACTACATTACCTTGCATGCATTCAGCTGATATATTACATTACATTAATTTGGCAGACGCTTTTATCCAAAGCGCGTACAATAAGTGCCTACTGAAGGTCATTGAAGCAACTACTAAACAGGTCAGATGAAGCACATTTCTATCATCATGTAGCATATGTGAGCTATAGTGACAGGCCTGGCTAACAGCATCCAGACCCAGACCAGTGGGTATGTGCAGTAGAACTAAAGTAGCTCAGGGATCACTATGTGACACTCTCATTCCCGTCCCTTTGTGTCCCATGTTTTACCCGTTTCCTCTCGTATCGTGTTGGTTTGTATTCCTGTTTATTTCCCCTCGTGCTGCAGACTGGGCGTGGTTTTCCCTTTCGTGTCACTCTGTTCCATTGCTCTGTGTTGTGGAGGGAAGTCCTTTGACTCCCTCCTCATTAAGTTCAATTTGAGATGGGTTTTCGAGTGGAAGAATTCTCAAGATGAAGGAAATAGCAGAGTCTTCTATTAAATTTAATCTTTTATTAAACGGTCAAACGTTGATTCAACATGGGAAAACCACAAACCTACGCAGAGGATTCGGAATTCCCTGAACAAAAACAAACATTAGCTTATATAATATCATATAACTCCTCCTTTACGTTACTAATACTCCAATAATATGTGGTAACACCCTTTCATAATATCTTATTTTATCCAATAACAAATTAGGCAAAAAATTAATGTGTTATATGACCTGTTTTTACCCTATGCGCTTGGGGGCACTCTTGATCTATCAAATAAAATAGTTTGTGACCTTTCCTCCTTTTAATCAGACCATGAAATTTTCCTTAATTTCCCTTATTTTTTATTCTTTTCCCACCTGTTCGGTAAGCATGATCTATCTTAGCTTAGTTATGGAACACAGGAGGAAAACATTCCTGTTTTGACTGGTGTGCTAGATGCCCTCGTCCTTACTGACAGAGAGCTATCCTGCACCCTCTCACAACCCCCCATCTCAGTACTTTTCCACTAGATCTTGACTGTATTTTTTAATTATTTATAAAAGTTTGCTTATAAGGCTTTCTTGGGCCCACAGAACAGTTTCACAAAACAGCTTACTTCCACATTCCCCCCTTTGAGACCATTCGGTCTCACACTCTCTTGTTGATACTTCGCCTGGTGGTGGGGTTATGTTATGACATTAGTATTGTATGATATTGTATTGTATGATAAAAATAAACATTTGTAGTTGATTAGTTTCATGCATAATTTAACTAAGTTAATACTTCCTCTAATTAACAGATGATCTATCAAACAGTAAATATCAAGAATATCAAAAAGTTAATCAAGAATATCAAAACGTTAATCAAAAATATCAACAATTAATCAAAAATATCAAAAAGTTAATCAAAAAGCTACTGTATTTAATGATTTTTAATGATCATCTAATTTTGATTCGCTATAATTATACAAAGATTAAAAAGAATTGGATTATACTTGTAATGTCTTCTTCCTCTTCTTAGGAGCCCATATTCTAAGAAGCCTGAGGAGAGGTTACTAGCACTTCACTCAGGCGTCTCCTACCTTCTTCGCCCTTTTCCTTAATCTATTTATGTGTCTGTTTTATCTATCCTAAGGGCCTTTAGTCAGTTGGAGCTTTATTATGTCCCCTTTGAGTTGTTCTTTTCTTCATGTAGTCAGTGTATGTAATATGTGTGATCATGGGGTGTCAAATGGATAAATCTATTCTGACTATTTATCATGGCCATGAGTGCTAATGGTAGACCTTGTACTCATCTCATCCCTGTTTGCCTACATATTTTCTGTAATTTAGTTTTTAGAACCATTGTCGCTGCTGTCTGACAGACCCTGAATCTGGGGAAAATTTCTCTTGCCAAGGCTTTAGCTACAGTTTTAGAATCCGCATGCGCAGTGGGGAATGCTTCTACCCATCTTGAAAATATATCAATGATCGATCATATCTACATAGTCCATTATCAACTTTACCTTACTTCCTGACAAATTTTGCATCTTGATATCATGCTAGTATAAACCAATGTTTCTGTATTTCTCTCATCATCTCCCCCCTTGCAGAGTGGCCAACACTATGGGCAGCTCTGCAAATTACCTCTATTACTGCGCTTGGTGCGATTGCTTTCCCTGCTTTCCCTGTACATTGCCGCCATATTCCTGTAGACTTATCTAACCCACATCCTCTATTTTCCCATTCCACCTTTTCTGACATTGTAGAAGCCTCTTGTGCTTCTACATTCAGAAACACCTGTTGATCTGCTGTAGGCCAGTACTCCAACTCCTCTGCTGCTAGTTTAGCAGCTTTATCTGCATAATAGTTTCCTGCTGACACAGGGTCTGTTCCGTCTGTATGTGCTCCGCACTTTATAATTATAATTTTTGCGGGTTGTTTCATGACCTCCAACAGTTCTTTTACCTCAAAAATGTTTTTTATACGGTTTCCCCCTGCAGTGAGAAACCCTCGTCTTGCACATATTCCCCAAAATGTGTACTATATACCCCACAAGCATACGCTGAGTCACAGTAGATATTAACGGTGTGTCCTGTACCCCTTCTACAGACTCTTGCTAGGGCTACCAGTTCTGCTTGTTAGGCACTTGTCCCTGGGCTTAGAGCTGATTCTTCGATCGTTTGATATGTCCATGGCCCTTCTTGTCGTACTACAGCATATCCGGCTCTCCTTTTTCCTGTGTGGGGATCAAAGGATGATGAACCGTCCACAAAGAACACGTGGTCCGGAGCCACCAGTGGTTCTTGGTGTAGGTCTTCTCTTGCTCTTGCTTCTGCTTCCACCATTCTTTCACATTCATGTGGTTGGCCTTCTTCTGGGGTCATTATTAATTCCACTGGGTTCACAGCTTTGCATCTGATAATGGTCAATCCTGGCTGTGTGAGTAGGATCTCATATCCTGATACTCTCCGATGAGTTAGGGACGATTTCCCTCGACTGAGTAGTGCTTCTACTGCATGTGACACATACAGGGTAACTTCATGCACTGCCGTTATTGGCGTTGCTTGCCATCTCTACTGCAAAGGCGGCTGCTGCTGCCAGCCCTTTCTCTGGAGTCCGTCCTCTTTTTACGGCGTTTGGTCTCGTACTGTAATAGGCAATTGCCCCCTGTATCTATTAAAAAGTTGCATGTTTTCCCTCTTATGATAATATCAATTTGTGGTTAATTTGTGGCACAGCTGGATGTTATAGATAGCATTTCCTTTGCTTCACACTCTCCCTCTGCTCCTAGGGGTATAGGATTCTCAAGGCATCCCTATTGAAGGGGATTCTGTTGGGGACTCAATCCCCATTGTTGTTGTGGCTGTTGTGTCTGCTGTGGCTGCTGTGGCTGCCATCCCTCCTGCTGCTGCCCATACATGTTTTGCTGTGGGGTCATTGCTATCTGGTTCTCGGGTCCTTGATATGATGGCATTGGCGGGGTACAATGACGATGGCCACCACCCAGGGTTTGCTCCTTGGTTCATGCTGCCTCTTGATTGGAATCCTCCCCTTCCTCTTCCTCTCTGACAGTTCCTGGCCCAGTGTCCTATCTTTCCGCATTTCCAGCAGTCTTTCTGCTGCCACTGGCCCTGGTTCGTCCATGGGAACACTGGCCTTTGGAAATTTGGTCCAGCCCATTCAATGGATGGGCCCTGTCCTCCTTGGACTTGATGTGAGGGTGGGGGTGCCTGTATCTGCTGGGTTATCATTGCTGCTTGAATTCCCTGATCTTCTTTCTCCCTTTCGGCTATCTGGAGAAGTAACAGTTTCTTCTTTAGAGATTTATTCTGCCCTTCTGAGGTCTTCATACTATCTCTGTGCAGCTTCATGTGGTGGACAGGATGGGCTCTTTGTTTATCCCAATTCTCCTGGGAAAGCCCCACAACCTTGCTTAGGGCCTTTATCACTGGTTCGGGCAATGCTTTACACAACATGTGAAAGAACATTGTCGATGTTCCTTGTGATGCATCAAATGGCTGTCCCATGTTTGTTTTCCATGTCTCCTCCTGTTGATAAAATCATGGATGTCCTCTCCTTCTTTTAGTTCTGCACTCATTATATCTGCAAGGCTTGATTTATGTGGAAACACTCCCCTCAACGCGGCCCACACACATGGTCTGTGCCTGCTGAATGCTTCCCCGTCCATCTTGTGAGTGTCCATAATTCCTTTCAGGCCTGCCAGGTCCATTATTTCAGTGACCTGGTGCCCCACACATCTTACTAGTAGCTGCTTAACATCTCCCATGCACAGATGAGTCGTCTTCATCTCTACCTTCGCTATCCATGGTCCTGCTCCCTCTGTTATTTTCGGTAAATCCTTGACCATGTTCTCCAGGTCCATTGATGACCATGGGGTGTACTTAGTGAGTGGCTGTAGTCTCCCTGGTTGGGGTAGGACTTGCAATGGGGCCAGGAAGGTTTCTTCATCCTCTTCGTCTCCTTCTTCCCCTGGATTGTATCGAGCAGGTGCTCTCCTTCTTCTGCCGCTCTTCCTGAGGATTTTGCTGGCATTGTTCTGGATATCACTACTGATATCGTAGACTTGCTTCAATTCTTGAACTCGTTGCTGCGAGTACCCTCCTTCGCGCAGGAATGCTTGTTCTGCTTTTTTCACCTCTTTTAGGGTTTGTTTCAGCATTTCCTTTGTCACTTTCTTTTTCTTCCTTATTGCACTTTCATCTGAGTCTTCACTATTAGAGGAGCTTGATTCATCTTTGGGAATGGCAGTTGACCTTAGTTTCACTTTTCCTTTGATGTCATATTCTCCTCTCCTTGGGTCTCTTCCAGCTCTTCTTGCTCCTCCTTTCGGTTTTGTTTCTTCCTCCCACATCTCATCCTCTACTTCTTCCATTGCCTGTTGATATCCAGTAGCACATCCTAGCTTGCTGCTCTCTTCAGATTCACGATGTGCCCTCGGCGATTTGACTGTTTCTTTCTTGCATCTTGTCATTACCCAGGGTTCTCTGGCCTGCCATGAGGTGTGTGGAGGTGTGGGCATGGTGTGTTATTTGCGGGATTTCCCTCATTTCCTCGGCTGTCACTCTGGGCTGTCTCTGATTCTCCTTCCTCTGGGCATGCTGCTGTAACTTTTGATCTTATTAAAACGGTTTCCAAATTACCTTCTACTTCCAGGGTCCCTTTCACTTTCACCAACTCTGGCCTCATCCTCACAGTAGTCTCAGGCCCCTGGCTCAAATCTTCTTGTTCCCCAGTGCTGTTCAATAGGGGATACAGGCCTGTCGCCGGTCGCCATCCTTCTGGTGGTCTCTCTGATGCTGCTGGCTGGGGGTTCACTTTCGGCTGGTGCCCCTCCTTCTTCTCTCCTTACTACACAGTGTCCGCCTATCCCTTTCCTTCTTTCCGCATGCATTCTGCACACTCTCTGCTCCGCTAATCACTCGCACATACATTCGCACGCTGCACATTATTGATACCTATTAACTCATTAACTCTTGTATTTAGTCACCCCGTGTTCTTTGTCCTGTGCCAGTTCGTTAAGTCTCGTTGTAGTAATACTCTGGTCTTGTCTCGCCTGATACTTGGTATCTAGTTCTGTCTTGCCTTGCTTAAATTAACTCTCGCTAGAAACTGCGCTAACACGCTGTTTATCCAGTCTTGCCTTGCTGTCAACTAACTCTTGTGTGCTTCCAAGTCCACCAGCCTGCAGATATTTGTGCATATCCTGTCTGTGCTCCAGTTCTGCCAACCTGCAGCTGTTCGTGCCCAATCCACGCTGCCCTGTCTCCCGCTCCTCCTCTGCTCAACCTGCCCAGATTCCTGCCACCATCCAGTCCCTGGCCTCTCCCGCTCTTCCCCTGCTGATCCATTACTGGTTTCTGTTTGTCTGTCTAACCATCTCCCTATGCTTCAGGAGTATTGGTCGAAGCAATAAATTATTGGAATATTGGAATTCCTTGTGTGTGAGTCGTGCATTTGAATCCAGTCCCTGCTCTGAACCGTAACACACTATACCAAATAAAAACAAAAATAAGAATCTTAAATACATACAAATTGTCTCCACAATGCATCCTAATATAAAGAAAAGGCTAAAACCATAAAACTATTATAATACCCCAAAGTAATAAAAAAAGATTGGGGTGTCAATATGTAGACTGAGGGGGTGGGTCTTTATCTTGCCACTGATTCTGCAGTCCTGAGTGCCATGGGAAGTTCATTCCAACACACGCCATGCTCTCTCAGTTTGAGATGTAAGCCTGTATCATCACTGTAAAAAAAATAAATATATATAATTGTAAATGTTATAGTAAAAAGTAGCTTAAGTGTTATGTTTATATTTTGCCTCCTTGTCTTATTTGTGTTTATTACATTCATAAATGTAAGTCGCTTTTTCTAAACATTTTAAAGTGAAATGTAAACACATTTTCAATGTTGACTCCATGGTGACTCCATTCTTCCTTGTCTTGTCATGCCTTTCCGTGCTCTAGAGAGAGAGAGCACCTTCTTTAGATCTGTGGAATTCAAAGCTGAGTACACACCATGACACACAATGCATTATGGTTAGCTAACATACTGTACATGCACATTCTCATTCAATAATTCACATTACCCACAGTGCAGTTTGTGTATTATAAAATGCAGCGGAATTTCGTCAGCAGCCATACCACCATGCAATCTGCTTCTGCTAAATGGCTGAATCTAAGCAGTTGTAGACTTGGTTAGTACTTGGATGGGAGACCCAAGTTGTTGCTGGAAGGGGTGTTGGTGGGCCAGTAGGGGGCAATCTTCACTTTGGTGAAATATGCCCCAATACAGTGATGGGGAAACTCTGCTGTAGGAGAATGTTGTCTTTTGATTGAGAAGTTAAACTGAGGTCCTGAATGGATTCCATAAAATATTCTGAAATAGGCGTGTTTCAAAGACAGTCTTGAAAGATGTTTTTATCTACTATCACACAACCATGAACGTGTGTACATTCTGACTAATTGACTGAGTACCCATAATGCATTTCATCTACTATCACACCTGTGAATGTGTACATATTTTGATTGAAACTGTTTACTCTCAATGCTTTTTATGTACTAACACACAATGTTTTGTGTATATAAATATATATCAACATCAACATGCCATGTAAATGCTTTTTAAGTATATCTGTTTAAAAGCAGATTTAAAAATAAGCAACTAAAGAATCATAAACAAGTTCAACGAATCAGCAAACACAGGGGTTATGTTATTTCTGGGTACCAAATGTACAGTATGTATGTTCCAATTAATCCATTCTGATTACCCACAATGCATTTCATGTATTATCACAAACCATGAATGTAACAGTATGGTGGTATTTTATATATGTAGCAACGAGGCAAATTCCACGGTATACTTGGTTTGCTCCTTTTTAGGGGACACATTAAATGCATAATCATGCATACCTGGGTTTCGTGGGGGGGGACTTCAACTGTGCCCTCAGGGATGAAGACCGCAGCAGACCAAGGAAAGATGGGTCGAGCGACGAGCTGCGGTCTATCATAGAAGATTTCTCCCTCCACGACGCCGGGGGCGCCTCTCCCCCAACAACACACATGGGTGAGCTCCTCTGGTGTCTCATCTCGTATTGATATGTTCCTGCTCTCCCCAGGCCTGAGAGTGCACGCCTTTTCCACCCGGGCAGTGCACTACTCAGACCACCACATGGTGACCGTGTCCCTGGTCTGGGAGAAGTCCATAACCGTTGGTAGGGGTCTCTGGAGAATGAATACCAGCCATCTCCAGGACCCCAAAGTGCGTCTCTCCTTCTCGAGGCGGTACCTGGAGTGGGTGAGTCTGAAACATCTTTTTGACTCCCCGGTGGAGTGGTGGGAGATGGTGAAGGAGCGGGTGCAGGGCTTCTGGGCAGTCGGGCGGAGGAAAGCAAAGGAAAGGAGGGCGGCTTTTGACCACGCTAATGCTGCCCTCCAAAGACTGAGCGTCCTCCAGTCCCAAGGCCTGGAGGTAAGCAGCGAGATCGCACTCGCTAAACAGAGCCTCTCCGCTCTCTACCGGGAGGAGCGGAAAAAATACACCTTCCGCTCCAAACTCCAGGGCCTTGAGGAGGATGAGAAATCCACAAGGTACTTCTTCCGCAGGGCACGGTCAAAAATGAATAACATCTCTTCCCTTTATAACAGCAGAGGGGTGGTGCTGTCTGAAGAGGCGGAGGTCCGGGAGGTGGCCAGGGAGTTCTATGCGGGTATGTACAGCATAAGGCCCGCAGACGGGGCTCTCATGGACACCTTCCTGGGCTGTCTGGACAGACGCCTGGGGGACGAGAGCACGGAACCTGAGTTGAGCACCGAGGAGCTCACCCGGGCCGTGCGCTCCCTCAATCAGCACAAAGCTCCTGGTCCTGACGGGATCCCGGCCAAATTCTATCAGGCCTTCTGGGATCTCCTGAAGGAGGACGTGGCGGAAGTTTTCAGGGCTGCGTAGGGAGGGGAGGTTGGGGGCCTCACTGAGGCAGAGTGCGGTTGCTCTTGTCCCCAAAAAGGGGGACCTGAAGGACCTCCGGCACTGGCGGCCGATTAACCTCCTCTCAGCCGATTATAAGATCATGGCGAAGGCGCTGATGAGGAGGTTCCAACACCTGATAACATCGGTGGCCGGCCCCGATCAAACGTGCAGTATCCCTGGGAGGTCCGTAAATGACAACCTGCTCCTCGTGAGGGATATCATAATCCACTCCGGGGAGCGCAGGTCCCCCTTGGGCCTTCTCAGCTTAGACCAAGAGAAGGCCTTTGACAGGGTAAGTCATGTGTGCTTGGAGAGGGTGCTAGAGAGGTTTAATTTCCCTAGTTCCCTCCTGCGCTGGACCAAAATGTGTTTGACATCTCGGGGAGGGTGGTTGTGAACAAGCAGCCATCCGCCCCCTTTACCATTAGGTCTGGTGTCAGGCAGGGACGTCCTCTAGCATCCCTCCTGTACGTCATCTACCTTGAGCCATTCCTTCAGGCCATCAGGGGCAACCCGGGCATCGCTGGTTATCCACTGCCCGGGGCCCAGGGCTTAGGGTGATGGCGTACATGGACGACATTACCATCGTCGGCACAGATAGTCATTCCATCACCGTTGCCAACAAGGTGCTGGATGACTTGTGTGCAGCCACTGGCGCCCTAGTCAATAGGGACAAGAGTGAACTGTTTCTGTCTCGGCATTGGAGTGAGCCACTAACCGTTTCCTTTCCTGTACGCAGAGACAAAATCAAGCTCCTGGGGGTGACCTTCCAGTCAGATGGTGAAGGAAGGCTGAGCTGGGAGGGAACCCTCCGCCACGTCCAGGCTAAACTCCGGAGCTGGAGCGTGCAGTCTCTGACTCAGAGGGGTAAGATCCTGGTCCTGAAGGCAATAGTCCTTCCCATTTTCCTCTACTTGGGGAGGGTGTTTCCCCCAGACAAGGCCACTAGCAAAATCATTACTAGAATGGCCTTTCGCTTTGTCGGGGGGAGCACCATGGAAAAATTGAAAAGAGCTACCCTCCTCAAGGAAGGGAATGGGGGCAGGGGGGTTCCAGACATAGTTAACATCATTTTGGTGCAGGGTCTGGCCACACTGGTCCAGAATACTCTGAAGGTTGAGAAGGCCTCTGGTGCCTTTGCTAGGTACTATGCCACTCCCTTCCTGAGGACGATGGGCCTGTGTGTGCTGGACCTCACCATACCGTACAGCTGGGACCCCCCATATGTATACCGAGCCCTGAGGGACTTTGCCTTTGGGGCAGGATTGCCCAGGGCCGGGCTGACCTTGTGGAGTTACAAAATAGTCATGGCTCATTTAAGATCAAAGGAGACCATGACACTCCCGAGGGGCAGCACGACCCTGGACCCGTCTATAATCTGGGCAAATGTCCTAAACAAATGTTTAAATAATGAGCAAAAGGACATTGCCTGGATGTCTGCCCACATGTGTCTCCCCACCAGGTCATTTATGTTCAAGCGGCACTTGGCCCTGACCGAGCGCTGCCCCCACGGATGCACTGACTCGGAACATGTTTACCATCTGTTCTGGGAGTGCTCCGTGGCCAGACGGGTCTGGGGCCTTGTCGTTTCCTCTGTCTCCCGTAACAGGTTGCTGCCGAGGTCCTCCCTGACTGCTGAGAGTGTCCTCTACGGACCCCGTGGGGGCTGCAGAACACCGGAGCCCCAGCGTCAGTGGAGGATCGTTAACATCGTAAAGCAGGTCCTGTGGGAGGCGAGGAACATCAAGGTCTACCAGAAAACATCAGTAGACCTGGTCACTCTCAGGTGGAGGACGCAAAACCTCCTCCAGGACGGTGCTATGGTGGACTTCGCGAAGGACAAGTGTCTGGCGAGAGAGAAATGGGGGGTGGACCATTGGAAAGAACTGATCATCTAGTCCACCCCCCTCCATCCCAAAAGAAGAGAGAGAGAAACAGAACATTTGCCTACCCAATAACCCGGGAACGCATTTTTCTGTTTTCACTGCATTTCATTATTCTTTTGAATTACTTTTTCTCTTTTTGCTCTTTCTTGTTTGTATGTAATATCATTTACTGTGGTGTCATAAATGTTGTGGTAATGTGATGTCTGATATGTTGCAGTGAATACTGTATAATGCTTTTTAACTGAATGCTTTTATTGGAATATGAATTTTAAAAACCAATAAAAGACAAATTTATTTATCTCGTGTTTCTGTGGTCATCTTCAGTCCATATCGCAACCTCAAAAGCGTTATTACCTCTGATGGCACTGTCTTTGTGCCTGGAAGGAAAACGTTATGGTTCAAACCTTGTCTGTTATCTTTATTTCGCTTGCGTGTCTGTGGTCTCATCTTCTTCTGTGCACTGCATCGCCCTCAAACACACCAAGGCCACTGTGGCATAACGGTAGTCTTGGTATCTGGACGGTGAGCTTGAGGGTTCAAACCTTGTTCTTCATGTTTTTATGATCTCAGCTTCTTTTCTCCACTGCAGAGCTCACAGAACAGCTAAGGAGACATTGGCACAACGGTATTGTCTTTGTCTGTGGACACAGCACTTCAGGGTTCAAATCTCATTCTTCATCTATATTTCTGTGGTCTCATTTTCTGTCCAATGCTGCACCCACCCAAACGCTAACATGACGGTGGCGAGAATTCAATTAAATTCAATAAACTTAAATTATCCTCGTAGGGCAATTGAAATGGCAGGCAAAAGCACATAGGTACATAAAGGTATAAAAAAACAACAGAAGGGACAGGCTCTCTGAATGCTCTTTCTCCTCTCTTTTTGCATCTTCATTAATTCACTGCAGGAAAGCCCAACAAAGAAGTGCAAGTTACAGTGGCTCAAAGGAATGGTTCTGGTTTAGCAACACCAAGGTCTGGGGTTCAATCCCCATTAAAGTTTGCACAGCTTTTGTCCATTGTGCCATTGTGCCATTGAAGTTTGTAGAGAAACAGAATACAAACGCAAAGGACTCCGTGGTGCAGGAGGTTGGACGGCACCTCACGAGGGTAGAGGTTGCCGGTTCGATTCCCCGAGCGCCACACCTGAGCAATGTTGGTGGTCGCCAAGGGTGGGGGAGTTGCACAGTTTTTGGCCTTTGTACCATTGTGCCATTTAAGTTTGTAAAGAAACAAAACACAAATGCGAAGGACTCCGTGGCGCAGGAGGTTGGACAGCACCTCAGGAGGGTAGAGGTTGCCGGTTCGATTCCCCAAGCGCCACACCTGAGCAATGTTGGTGGTTGCCAAGGGTGGGGGAGTTGCACAGTTTTTGGCCTTTGTGCCTTTGTGCCATTTAAGTTTATAAAGAAACAAAACACAAATGCGAAGGACTCCGTGGCGCAGGAGGGTGGACGGCACTTCACGAGGGTAGAGGTTGCTGGCTCGATTCCCCGAGCGCCACACCTGAGCAATGTTGGTGGTCCCCAAAGGGTGGGGGAGTTGTATGAGTGTGGAGTGAATGAAGGGGAAGTGGCAGGTTGTGGCCCCCCCCTGAAAGTTCGGAGTGCAATGCAGGGGTTATGCAACTTTTTTGGAGCACTAAAATGGCAGCTGTAAGGTGAAAAAGTTGAGAATTCGACCAGGCCCCACTCTCCATTAGTGCATTACTACAGACAGTATCACATACAACTACAATCAAATTAGTTTGTTTTAGTTAAAACAAATTGATTTGACTGCATAGAAGTATGTAAGACTGTAAGTAGTGATACACTAATCTACACCAAATGTGGTGCATAAAAACAAAAAGAAAGCAAAACTTATACTTACACAGCTCCGCCGTCTGGGGACTTCCTGCTTCTCCTCCGCATGGTCAGCTCATCTGTTAGATGCCCACAGTGCTTCCCTGACCTGGACTGCTACATGGACTGAAGATGACGAAACCACAGAAATGCAAGATAAATAAACCAGGTGCAAACCAGGTGTGCAGTGGAATTTGCCTCGTTGCTACATACATAAAATACCACACTGTTACATTCATGGTTTGCAATAATACATGAAATGCATTGTGGGTAATCAGAAGGGAATATTGCCCCCTAGTGGCCCACCAACACCACTTCCAGGGAAAAAACACCCAAAATTCCCTTGTTTGGGGGAATTTTTCAAGAAAATCTTTATGAAATCTGGCAACCCTGAAAATGTATCCTCCAGTTAATTCTCATTAAATAATTCAGATTACCCACAGTGCAGTTTGTGTATTATAAAATGCAGGGGAGTTTTGCCAGCCGTCATACCACCATGCCATCTGCTCCTGCTGAATGGCTGAAGCTAAGCAGTTGTGGACTTGGTTAGTATGTGGATGGGAGATCCATGTTGCTGCTGGCAGTGGTCCTGGTAGACCAGTTGGGGGCAATCTTCACTTTGGTCAAATATGCCCCAGTGCAGTGATGGGGATACTCTGCTGTCGGCGAATGCTGTGTTTTGATTGAGAAGTTAAACTGAGGTCCTGAAAATGTATCCTCTAGTTAAATCTCATTAAATAATTCAGATTACCCACAGTGGAGTTTGTGTATGATAAAATGCAGGGGAGTTTCATCAGCAGCCATACCACCATGCAATCTGCTTTTGCCGAATGGCTGAAGCTAAGCGGGTGTGGGCTTAGTTAGTACTTGGATGGGAGACCCAAGTTGCTGCTGGAAGTGGTGGTGTTGGTGTGCCAGTAGGGGGCAATCTTCCCTTCTGATTACCCACAATGCATTTCATGTATTATTGCAAACCATGAACGTAACAGTATGGTATTTTATGTATGTAGCAATGAGACAAATTCCACTGTGCACCTAGTTTGCTCCTTTTTAGGGGACATATCTTTATTTATTTTTATTTATCTAGCATCTTTTGAATTTTTTTTCTCCTTTTGGAGTTTTTTTGTATGTAATGTAATTTATTGTGGTGTCTTAACTGTTGTGTGTAATGTGATGTCTGATATGTTGCAGTGAATAATGTACAATGCTTTTAAACTGAATGCTTTTATTGGAAACTGAAATTTTATAACCAATAAAAAGACAATTTATTTATCTTGCATTTCTGTGGTCTCATCATCTTCAGTCCGTGTAGCAACCTCAAAAGCATTATGACCTCTGCATGATGGTCTTTGTGCCTGGAAGGAAAACGTTATGGTTCAACCCTTGTCTGTTATCTTTATTTCCCTTGCACTTCTGTGGTCTCACCCTCAAACACACCAAGCCCACTGTGGCATCACGGTAGAGTATTAGTCACTGGATGGTGAGCTTGAGGGTTCAAAACCTTGTTCTTTATCTTTATTCCTCATGTTTTTATGATCTCAGCTTCTTCTCTCCATTGCAGAGCTCATAGAACAGCTAAGGAGACATTGGCACAACGGTATTGTCTTTGTCTGTGGACACAGCACTTCAGGGTTCAAATCTCATTCTTCATCTACATTTCTGTCGTCTCATTTTCTGTCTAATGCTGCACCCATCCAAACGCTAACATGACGATGGCGAGAATTCAATAAACTTTAATTATCCCCGTAGGGCAATTGAATGGCAGGCAAAAGCACATAGGTACATAAAGGTATAAAAAACAACAGAAGGGACAAGCTCTCTGAATGCTCTTTCTCCTCTCTTTTTGCATCTTCATGAATTCACTGCAGGAAAGCCTATTAAAAAAGTGTAAGTTACAGTGGCTCAAAGGAATGGTTCTGGTTTTAGCAACACCAAGGTCTGGGGTTCAATCCCCATTCAGGTTTGCACAGCTTTTGTCCACTGTACCTTTGTACCATTGTGCCATTGAAGTTTGTAGAGAAAACAAAACACAAATGCGAAGGACCCTGTGGCGCAGGAGGTTGGACGGCACATCACAAGGGTAGAGGTTGCCGGTTCGATTCCCCGAGCGCCACACCTGAGCAATGTTGGTGGGGGAGTTGCACAGCTTTTGGCCTTTGTACCCATTGTGCCTTTGTACCATTTGTGCCATTTAAGTTTGTAAAAAAACAAAACACAAATGCGAAGGACTCCGTGGCGCAGGAGGTTGGACGGCACTTTACGAGGGCAGAGGGTTGCTGGTTCGATTCCCCCGAGCGCCACACCTGAGTAATGTTGGTGGGGGAGTTGCACAGCTTTTGGCCTTTGTGCCTTTGTACCATTGTGCCATTTAAGTTTGTAAAAAAACAAAACACAAATGCGAAGGACTCCGTGCGCAGGAGGTTGGACGGCACTTTACGAGGGCAGAGGTTGCTGGTTCGATTCCCCGAGCGCCACACCTGAGTAATGTTGGTGGGGGAGTTGCACAGCTTTTGGCCTTTGTGCCTTTGTACCATTGTACCATTGTGCCATTTAAGTTTGTAAAAAACAAAACACAAATGCGAAGGACTCCGTGGCGCAGGAGGTTGGACGGGCACTTCACGAGGGTAGAGGTTGCTGGTTCGATTCCCCGAGCGCCACACCTGAGCAATGTCGGTGGTCCCCAAGGGCGGGGGAGTCGGTGGTCCCCAAGGGCGGGGGAGTCGGTGGTCCCCAAGGGCGGGGGAGTCGGTGGTCCCCAAGGGCGGGGGATGTCGGTGGTCCCCAAGGGCGGGAGAGTCGGTGGTCCCCAAGGGCGGGGGAGTCGGTGGTCCCCAAGGGCGGGGGGGAGTCGGTGGTCCCCAAGGGCGGGGGGAGTCGGTGGTCCCCAAGGGCGGGGGAGTCGGTGGTCCCCAAGGGCGGGGGAGTTGTATGAGTGTGGAGTGAATGAAGGGGAAGTGGCAGGTTGTGGCCCCCCCGGAAAGTTCAGAGTGCAAAGCAGGGGTTATGCTACTTTTTTGGACGACTAAAATGGCAGCGGTAAGGTGAAAAAGTTGAGAATTCGGCCAGCCCCCCATTCTCCATTAGTGCATTACTACTGACAGTATCACATACAACTACAATCAAATTAGTTTGTTTTAGTTAAAACAAACTGATTTGATTGCATAGAAGTATGTAAGACTGTAAGTAGTAATACACTAATCTACACCAAATGTGGTGCATAAAAACAAAAAGAAAGCAAAACTTATACTTACACAGCTCCTCCGTCTGGGGACTTCTTGCTTCTCCTCCGCATGGTCAGCTCCTCCGTCAGGGGACTTCCTGCTTCTCCTCCGCATGGTCAGCTCATCTGTTAGACGCCCACAGTGCTTCCCTGATGCATACGCCTTGGTGCTGGGCAGCGTACCTATGGATTGTATTTCAGGACATGGTACTGGTACACACACTGGGCTGAATGACAAATGTCTTGGGACTTAGGATCTAGCATATGAGCAACACAGAGTTCTTAGGACGGCACTGATTTCAGAGGTTTTGGGACATGGATCCACCCAGGGCAGATTCCATACAGTCTTAAGGCTGGTTGCAGCTGCTGGCCGCACTCTGAGGGCTTAAGACTTGTATCTGCCGTGAATCTCGAGACCTGTAACAGGCCTAGTTCATGACATGGATTCTGATGCTACAATTCACAAGTGTTGAGATATGAAGCAGCCCAGAGTCGTGACACCAAGGCCCTGGGACCTGAGTCTGAGACATAAAATATACATACCACCGCACCTGGGACACTGGCACACTTCAGAACGTGCGCACTGGGTTTGAACACAGATACACCGGGGCCACAACTGCTTGCGGGGCTGCAGAAAAGCTGGAGTGAAAAAAGAGAGGTTGAAACATGTTTAAAATCACCAATATCTGTTACCATGAATTATGTAGCCCTAAAACACAGAGATGTTAACAACTTTCTGTAGTAATTGTATGTGATGAATGCATGTGAAAGTGTATTCGATGTGCATGTAGTTGAAGATAACAATGTGCATGCAGTTGAACAACTGTTTCTGTACACCTCCTACCCTGGATAGTGCATTACATAGTAAAGAACAAACAATGAGCTTTCAAAAGAACTCAGTTGTGATACAGACACAAATCAGGAGATGGGTCTAAAAAGATATCAAAGGACTTAAATATCCCTTGGAATACAGTCAAGACCATTATTAAGAAGTACAAAGCATAGCCAATGGCACCACCTAAATCTTGCCTAGATCAGGGCTGTCCTCCAAACTGGATGACCCAGCAAGGAGTAACCTGATCAGAAAAGCCACCATGAGGTCAATGTCAACTTTAAAGGAGCTGTAGTCCTTTATGGCAAAGACCGGTCAATGTGTGCATGTGACAACAATATCCCAAGCTCTCCACAATTCTGGCCTGTATGGCAAGGTGACAACAAGGAAGCCCTGACTAAAAAAGCCAACATTGGGGCTCATTTGAGCCGAGGCACACAGCCAAAATAACAGTGGAGTGGCTAAAGAACAACAAAGTCAATGTCCATGAGAGGCCCAGTAGGAGCCCTGACCTCAATCCTATTGAACATCTATGGAATGACTTGAAGAATGCAGTCCATAAACGGTCACCATGCAATTTCTCTGAGCTTGAACAGTTTCTGTAAGGAAGAATGGGGTCGTTCCATCTCTAAGGTGAACGAGCATGACACCACCATCACAGATCGTCCTGAGAAGAGCTTTAGGGAGTAATAAAGGAATAATATTACCATCCCTGAAGCATCATTTTGTTGAAAAATGATTTGGTTTAAGGGAAAATGTTGCTAATTGATTACATCCCGATAGAAACTTTTCATGCTGTAGGAATCATATAATATTGATTTAATATAGTTCTCAATATCCAATTTGCACCAAAATCTTCCCTGATAATGTATCAGACATGAGGAATCCATCTAAATTGTTAAAATACACCCAAGGACCCCCCCAAACCCTACTGCAATCCCACCCTTATAGACAGCATAGAATGCAAGTTCTCTATGTGGGACAACACATGAGAAGCTGTGACTTGGATTATTATTTCTTCATATATTTAGAAATATGCACAGTGAAAATGGTGATGGTTAAATCCCCCCCATGCAGTTTAATTAGTGTTTGAAGTTGGCCATCTCATATCCTTCCATATCACATAGTACTACCAAATTTTGACCACAAGATGGTGCCATTTCAACTATGGCCTGCCACTTTTCAATGAACTGGCTATGCATCCAATTCATTGTCAACCAACAGAACGCTGAGGTCAATGACATTTTCAACTTGTGCTCCTGGTGGTTCTGGTTAGAATTTCAATCAATACTGAATAATAAATAGTTGAAATGGCACCATCTTGTGGTCAAAATGTGGTAGTACTATGTGATATACAAGGAAATGAGATGGCCAACTTCAAACACTAATTAAACTTCATGGGGGGATTTAACCGTCACCGTTTTCACTGTGCATACTTATAAATATATGAAGAAACAATAATCCAAGCCACAGCTTCTCATGTGTTGTCCCACACAGAGAACTTGCATTCTTTGCTATCTATAAGAGTAAGATTGTAGTAGGGTTTGGGGGGGTCCTTGGGTATATTTTGACAATTTAGATGGATTCCTCATGTCTGAAACATTATCAGGGAAGATTTTGGTGAAAATCGGATATTGAGAACTGTATTAAATCAATATTATATGATTCCTAAGACATGAAAATGTTCTATCTGGATATAATCAATTAGCAACATTTCCCTTAAACCAAATAATTTTTCTACAAAATAAGGCTTCAGGGATGCTAATATTATTCACTTCTTACTCCTAAAGCTTTTTTCATTAAAATATGTGATGGAGGGTGTGGAAATCCACCTTTCTGTGTCTGATTCATATGGAATTACTCATAGGCAAGTATTGCCCAATCTAGGTTTGCAAAGTTGGGAGAGACCTATCCAAACTGATTCATGGCTGTAATTCAAGTAAAAGGAGCTTCCACCAAGTACTGATTCAGGGAAGTGTGTACACTTCTAAAATCCAGTTATTGCAGATTTGTATTTTTAATTAATTCTCACAAATATTGAGATTTGTTTTCACTTAAACCTATTTAAAGGGTAAGTTCGCTATTTTGGACCTTGGACCCTATTTGCGGTCCGTCTTCCATGGACCTGACCCATGAAGTCCATTTTTTCGCTGATCGGTCCAGTATTGAGTTCGGTACAGATTTCCTGTAGGCTCTCACTGGGCTACAATGGAAGTGTACGGGGCAATCAGAAATGTTCGATAAATGTGCTTTCATGTACAATAAATGAGACGGGAAGCTCAGGGTGTATGTGCTCAGTATGCTCTCCTGTGAAATGTATCTCAATCCGAACATTTTTACGTGCTTGGCATGGCTTGGAAGTAAGCATTTCTCTGTTGCTTGTTTGCGCTGCACTCGCGGAGTACTATGTGTCGGGGGTAGGGGAGCGGGAAGGTGTGCCGGCCGTTTACGAAACTATCTAGCTGAGCAGTCTGCGTTTGTTTACCTGCAGTACAATTTCCACAAAAAAACTTGGATGATGGATGACTATAATGATTACGAAGACGAAGAATTCGATTTTGACTGACGTTACTCGCTACAGATTTGAGCCAGAATACACGGACACGGAACTACAAGAGATGGATGATAAGAGAGCAAGAGAAGAGAGAGAAGCTGAAGTTGCGCAGGTAATGTTATCCGAAGTCGCTGCCGAGGCTAGACCAAGAATTTCGGGGGACTTTTGGTGTTCTTGCAAGAGGTGCAAGCAGATGCCCAGAGAGGAGGAAAGTTTGTGTTGTAGGGAGTGGGATCTGTTGCTACCGAATGCCATTGAAAACCTGGATGTATCCGTGGATGACACTGGATCATCTCCATTGATTACCATTACACTATGACTGCCAACAGATATGTGATAGATGAGAACTTTGGACAGGACACCATGCGTCAAGCATTTGTAAATAAAACATTATAGAATTGTAAAAAGTTATAGTTGATGAACGTTTTCGACAGTTTTGTTACAAGAAAACAACTTATGTCAAGCTCGGATTTTGTTAGTTGGTATTGAGTGCTGGGTCAGAGGACGCGCTCAAAAAAAAATAAAAATGTTAGTAACGTTATAGCTAAATATAACTTACCTCCGCTCCGGTGCTTGATAGTGCTGCAGGTCCGACACGAGGAACAGCTGTGTTCTTTAGAAACCAGTGTTTTGCTTCTGATTTGCGGTTACAGAAATCAGTAGTGTCGAAATGCGCTCCACAAACTCGCGAGTCTGCCAAACGGAGTTGATTGACTGGAGCGTTTATGTCGATCCGTAAGACAACCAGCCAAAGTCTCAATCTTTCTGGGTCAGAGAACGGGAGCCTGTGAAAACTGGTATTTGAGCGTCCAGACATTTTATTCCCACAACCGGGGACTGCACATTCACGCACCATTGCTGTGATGAATTATTACAAATGATGATTACAAAAACTGCGTTACAAATATTTCTGCTGTAGGCTACTGGCTAGTAAACTCCAACGGGAGGTCAGGATTTGTGATCAACTGCTTTTCAAGCGGCCCCCCCCCTGTCTACAACGTAGCTAGACTGCGGAAGTTTACAGTGCGAGGTAGTGCGGTCGGAGAAATAGTTCTGTTTCAAATGGAACTGTTGTTTCAACGTTCGGTTTGCGTTTGCGATAGCCTACATTTCACAGGAGAGCATACTGAGACCGTAAGAATACACACTGAGCTATAAAAGCACATTTATCGTTGTTTTTCCATAACATTTCTGATTGCCCCGTTCACTTCCATTGTAGCCCAGTGAGAGCCTACAGGAAATCTGTACCGAACTCAATACTGGACCGATCAGCGAAAAAATGGACTTCATGGGTCAGGTTCATGGAAGACGGACCGCAAATAGGGTCCAAGGTCCAAAATAGCGAACTTACCCTTTAAGTGAATTGAAGGATACCACTGTAAATGAAGGTGGAAAAACTATGATTTCATGTATTTTCATTTGAGGATGTTACAGAGTAAAAGCTCAATATTATGAAAGAATGTGTAAACTTTCTATAGCCAGTATGTACTTACATATGACCACATGTACTTATAAACTATAGTTATGAAATATGGAAAAAAAAATCTGACTAACATCTGATATGACAGATACTACCTTTCACCAGCATACAGAAAACTACAAAAATAAAACTGCAACCAAGGCAGAAAGCTAGCTATTGCTGCTGTTAACTAAAGTGGATCATTGTAAACTTGATTAGGCTACTAACCTAGTTATATAAATCTGAAGGACAGTCATAAAAAGCAAACATATCTATCATCATATTTAGTGAGCTAGACTGATAGTGGCTTATGAGAAAGAATTCATAAAACATTTTACTCCAGACAAGAAGTCCATGCAGTCAAGGTAAATGTATTCATAGTTGTGAAAAAACTGAACATTCATACCATTGTTACTGTAATTGTAAATTATGAGTGTTTAAATTCGAAGTTACGCAGTGTTGTATTTTACTAGTGAACTTACTCAAAATAATCAGGTTTTTTTTCTAGGTTTAAATAATTGGACAGATAACTAATTTATAATGGAGTATACTGTTACTTTGTAAATGGTAACCATACAAAAATACTTTACGTATATTTAGCAACATGACAAGCAGCCATAAAACATTAGCTAACACATTAACCCGGGGGGGGGGTCAAGTCAAACATCCCTGCTTAAACGATCTTGCTAACATTAGCTGGCTTGTTCATTCAATACTGCCTGTCTAGCTCGTGTTATCTACAAAGCCAGCTAACTAGTTCATTTATCGATGCAAGCCGTTTATATATGGATATAATTAGGTATCACACGCTGAGCATACGAAGTGCTATTTTCAGAAGTTGGAGTTAGCTGGTAGACATTACATAGTTAACTTTATCTTGCTACAAAATAAGTAATTACCTTTCTGTAGCACTGTACCGGTGAAAGAATGTTTACGAGTTGCAGATGAACGCCACATGGCCTTTCGACAATGGTTTATTCGGGAAATGATCGGCTTCAGAAATCGCGTCTCCTTATTGACAACATATTCCATAAGCGCTTTCAAAAAACACAAACATTGCGTCACGGTTGGTCAAACCATATTTAATGGAGGGGGGGGATGCTTTCATTTTGGCTGTGTCCGAATACGACCCGTACACACTTTTGGGGGCGCATATTTGAGTCCACGTCAAAAAGCTTTTGAGTGTGCGACTTTTTCTCACAAATGGGGGCACTTAAAATACCAGAATGAACCCCTTATTTCCGGGGTTTTGCTGAGGGAATTCAGGAGCACACTCACCTCAGAGACCCTCCCCATTATAAGAAAATCTCTGCTCACCTGCAGAATTGTGCATTCATCCGACAATTTCAGTAACTGACCCGGAAGTAAAAACGTTAAATACGTTTATGCGCATATCTATGGCACAAGAGTGGGTCATATCAAAGATTTTATTACGAACTACACTTTTTGTTGTTGTTGTTGTTAATTAATCTTAATCTCACACTGAAAAAATGAGAAAAATCCAACCTTTAATTTAAGTAAATTATTAGATGTTACAGAAGACTCGGTGCTGTTTTATTGGCAAAGGGAGGTTGTACAAAGTATTAAATGCAGGGGTGCCAATAATTGTGGTACACACCCTAACAAAAATGAACTATAGTTTTGCTATAGTTATCTTCTAGAAAACTATAAGAATATTATATTTTTTTCGCCCACTATAATAATGCTATAGTATTTATCCCTATAGGACAATAGTATGACTATAGTGTGTATGGAAAAACTACAGGAATACTATAGTATTTGTATAGTATATGCTGTCGACATACTATAGTTTTACTATAGTTCATTTTCGTTAGGGCATGGTTTTGTTAAAAATACTTAATTCTTGATGAGGGATTTTTTTTTCTCAGAATAAATTTACTTCAATTAAAGGTTGGATTTTTCTCATTTTTTCAGTGTGAGATTAAAAGGTGAATTTTCTATAACCCTTTTTACTCATCTTTACCAGGGGTGCCAATAATTGTGGAGGGCACTGTACATATTAGGTACCCAAAAATAACATAACTCCAGGGCCCTATCTTCCACCAGCATGGCTTTTCACTGCTGTTTTGGCATACATTCAGGCTATTGTCGGGTTATCTCGTTACTGTGACGGAATACGAATCTTATTTTTTATAGAACTCACATATAGACGCTATTGTCCACTGTCACGTATGGGTAGGTATAGTTGCAGGTGAGACTGGGTGGGTGGTTGCTTGTTATGTGGACTAGCTTTGCGACAAAATTGGCATTTAGAATCGCTGTATTCAGTATTGTTGTCACAAATCGCTTCCTAATAAAGCTAGAGCACAGAGTTTGTTGTTTCATAGTTTGGTTGCAGGAGCAATGAATGTCTCAGCTGAGTAATCTCTCGATGCCGGCGTCTTGGCCACTAGGGCATCTGCGCAAAGGGGTTAGAGGGGCAGTTCACACAAAAATAACATTTTGATATGTTTCTACATACCCGGAGTGCTATCCTATGCATCCAGGTAGTTTCGCTGAGAACTCACTAGTTTTGTAGATATCCGGTGCAGCTCACCGTGATAACCCTGATAGAGTGGACCTCCGGGGGTCCGAAGTTTGTTTGCATGGATGTACACAGTTGGCGTACTTCGGTAGAAAGTAGTTTTCAAAACAAAACGTGCACAACAAGGTCTATCGATGTTTGTGAGTAACCTTATCATCATAATTGTAGAGAAGTTGCTGTTGATTTTTTTACCTGGATGCATAGATAACACTCCGGGTATGTATAAATGTATCAAAATAAAGTTTTGAGTGAACTGCTCCTTCAAATATGATGATTCAATAATGGGTACATAATAATTAGAAAACTATAGGCCTACCGTAAAAAAGAAAATAAACATTATTTCGTATAAACGTATTTATTGCAGAACATTCAAAATTGGCAGTAACTTTCTGTACAGTGTAATGGTCAAATTATGACAAGGCTAAACAGATTAGGCCTAGTGTTTTTTTTCCATTTTGTCATGTGCTGATATGTAAACAACTTTAAGGGAAAAAAATCTTAAGTACAGGCCAGGATCTGCAGTTGAACTGTGCCCAATACTATGCATGTTTGCCATTTTTCTTCATTTTAACTTATCACAGCTAAGTGATGAATGCGTTTTCTGAATCCCTCAAACTAGATACTAGCCTTCTTTTATTTCATAGTGAACATAATAAACAATTGCCACAATTAAAATAAAAATTATGCTTAAAATAGTGCACAGCTTTGTTGAAAAACTGTATAAACTGTGCTTATTATGTGGCTTTGTTGAATGCTCGATTCTGATTGGTCACTTCTGTCATTTTGCAGTCAAATATTTCTGAATAATGACCACTGCTATGGGTAACAGACCATAACAGACCAGTGCGATTCATTTTCAAATTTGCTAACTCACAAATGACACCAGGGGCCTCATTTATAAAAAGTACTTTAGATCAAATTTGATCTTATGTGTGGCGTATGTACAAAATCACAACAAAGTAGTGATTTATAAAATTTCAATGACTCGTAGCTCCAATGAAATGGTCGTAGCTCCACGTCAGGCCTTCACTTGACATACGCACATTACCTGCTGGTTATGCCAAAGTAGTACAGGCTTGAGAGCCATATGTGAACGCATATTGATGTTCTTTCTATTAAGTTTCTATTAAATGTATGTGACCAGTTGCCCTGAAGCCCCACAGAAAGCGGTGAAATCTCCTGGCATCGCCCCTCGCCTCTCACAATTGGTCACTTGTGGGCGTGTGCTATTTTTAAAACATTCAATCAAAATGTGTTTGTTAAATTATATTGATCGGATTCTATGGGAAATCCCCAGATAGCAATAATTAACGACAATTCTCCATGACAGAACAATTTATAAGTCGGATCTTTAATTTAGCGCCAGGGCGCAATTACAGGTTCACGTGCATTCAATTTGAAGTTAATTTGATATTTATAGACGTAAGTACATACGACAGACGTATGCTCATTTCTTTGTGCTTTAACGTAAGCACAAAGAAATGTCCTTACGTTCAAGTTAAAGATGACGTCCAAGTACTTTTTTTAATAAATGAGGACACTGGTGTCACAAATGTTACTCCACCTATTTTGCACTGACTATTTCACTGATTTCACTGACTATTTCACTGTCTATAAGCTTGTAGACAAATAAAATCACTTTAAATCAATATTTGCTGTGAAATTGATAGATTTATTTTGTAAGGTAATTAGCCATGTAATAAGTGGGATAATCCACTCCGAGGTGGTCAGCAACCACCTCGCCTCCGCGTCGGTCATTATTTTTTGATTGGTGACCACCTCGGAGTGGATTATCCCCTACATAGTTTTGCTATATTTTATATGCTTCTGGCTCAAGGCTGAATGCTTAGAGCAGGGGTAGGCCACCCTGGTCCTGGAGTGCCAGAGATGGTTCTGGTTTTTGCTCCATCATACATAACTGGATTAAATTTAATTAATTAATCAGGTCAGGTGTTAATGAATGCAGGTGATCATGTGCTGAAGGCACTCAGCATTTCACTGTTCAGAATATTCAGGTTTAAAACTCTCTTGTGATCAAGCTCAGATGGATGAAATGGTAGATATGGATGATGGATGATAAATTCTGCATGAATTTATATTAAAGGTGTGCAGAAGCACATACAACTATGTAACATACATATACATTTACTGTTATGTAAGTTCTGAATGAATGAGTGAAATGCAGAATTCACCTTTGGAAAGGGAACTTCCATTTTCTATCTTAAGTACAGTTGAGGCCACTATTATTGGCCCCCCCTGTAAAGATGAACAAAAAGGGTTATAAAAAATTCACCGTTTGGTGAATTAGCTTAATCTCACACTGAAAAAACAAGAAGAATCCAACCTTTAATTGACATTAATTTATTAAGAGGAAAAAAAAATCCCTCATCAAGAAATAATTATTTTTAACAAAACCACATTGGCCACAATTATTGGCCCCCCTGCATTTATATATAGAATAAAGTAATAATTTTTAATATTTGGTCACATATCCTTTGCATGCCATGACTTCCTGATGTCTGTGACCCAACAACATCAAAAGACTCTTGATATCTTATTTTCTGGTACTCTTACAAGCGATACTATAACATCTCTGCATTTGAATTGATCTCTATGGGAATTGGGGGGTGGGACTAGATTTAGCTGTAAATTATTCTGGAACAGTATGGAATACATGGTTGGTAAAATGGCTGTAAGTCAACAAGGGTCTGAGGTATCAAACAAGCCTTAAACAATCACTCTGCTGCCAGATATGCAGTAGATATGGATGGATCACTTTAAGGGTTGTTTCTCCTGACAAATTTTCCTATTGAACTCTATGGAAAAATAAGTCAGGAGAAGAAACCCTTCAAGTTATTCATCCATATCTACTGCATATCTGGCAACAGAGTGATGGTTTAAAGCTTGTTTGATACCTCAGACCCTTGTTGACTTACAGCCATTTTACCAACCATGTATTCCATACTGTTCCAGAATAATTTACAGCTAAATCTAGTCCCACCCCCCAATTCCCATAGAGATCCATTCAAATGCAGAGATGTTATAGTATCGCTTGTAAGAGTACCAGAAAATAAGATATCAAGAGTCTTTTGATGTTGTTGGGCCACAGACATCAGGAAGTCATGGCATGCAAAGGATATGTGACCAAATATTAAAAATTATTACTTTATTCTATATATAAATGCAGGGGGGCCAATAATTGTGGCCAATGTGGTTTTGTTAAAAATAATTATTTCTTGATGAGGGATTTTTTTTTCTCTTAATAAATTAATGTCAATTAAAGGTTGGATTCTTCTTGTTTTTTCAGTGTGAGATTAAGCTAATTCACCAAACGGTGAATTTTTTATAACCCTTTTTGTTCATCTTTACAGGGGGGGCCAATAATAGTGGCCGCAAGTGTAAGTAGACTATTTCAAAATTGACTCTTATGTAGCTTTCACAGCCACATAATTCAGATCTAAACAGAACAGATGCAGCCCGCTTCTTGGGGTTTTTTAATGCATTTCTCAAGTTAGAGATTGTTACGGAGGGACAGGAGTTTATGGGGAATTTTCCAGAATATTGGAGCAAGCTTAATTTATACATTTCTCGATTTATTATATATATTCCGACATTAAGCTTGTGTAATAAGTTAATTGGGAGGCGCCCTTTCATTCTTTGAACCAATAAAATAGTGGGGAGGGGTGTGTATAAATTGACTGTAAATTCCGTGCAAGTAACTAATACATTACAAATTAAATTCACTACTGTTTAATTAGTTACTTGTGTTGTTTCTGTGCCTTAAATACTACATGGGGACTTGTAATAAAGATGTAAAAAATCTGATCCACTCATTTAAAACAAACCAAAACTTTGTGAGGCACATAAGGACTTTGAGAAAAATGAATTACCCGCACACTGTTGATGAATGCTCCCGATCAGTGTTTAATGGAGACACAGACACAACGTTTCGACCAGAAGGATACCTGACGAAGACCTTATGGTCGAAACGTGTCTGTGTCTCAATTAAACACTGATCGGGAGCATTCATCAAGTGTGCGGGTAATTCATTTTCCTCATGCTTTACTCACCTACCCTGCACCTGTTTAAAGTTTTAGATGTGCGCACATTCTGTCCTCTTTTGCACGTATGGAATTTACCTTTTATGTTTTGAGTTCTCCATTTTTCCCTTTAAGTTTCTTCACTATGTAAGATGCATGTAATGAGACAACAGTAAATCATAGTTCATTGCAATTCATATAAACCAGGGCTAGACAGAGATTGCACAAACTAAGGAAATAGAGGATGCCCTATCCCTGATGGCATCAACCACGTAAAGATGCCAAAATAGATTATTACCCTTTAACCCTTTAATCATGTGAAAATTAAACTTTTAAAAGATTTAAAAAATTAAATATCTGAAATAATTTCAATAATTAAAATTGTGTGCAGAACAGCTTAATGGGCTGCCTCTCTTAGTTTGGTGATATACAGTACATCAGAGATACACTTGGGAAAAGCCATATGGGTGTTAAATACAGTATAATGTAGTGTTACATTATAGTCAGTTATCCAAGTTAATTGGATTATGTCCAGGTCTCTGCCAGTGATTAAAGTCACTTGCAGCTGATGCTGGTGTCGTTTTTTCCTTTGAGCCAATCTGGTTGAATTTGGCTTCTCTCCTGTTCATCAGCTGTAAAAGCCTTTAAGACTAATAAGAATAATAAAGTACTGTGGGCTAGTTTGCCGTTAGCTAACTATGATAACAGACCAGGCTTTGCGTGATTTTCACAACTGACTACAAGATTACGGACAGCTGACGACAACTGACAACGTCAAAGAAATAAGCAGCAGTTTCAGTTCCTGTGGGCGTGGCCCATGCCGACAGCCCAGGGTTGGACCACACCTCTCCCAAACAGGGTGTAGAAAGTGGCACCAAAGACATTGATGGCAGCTGAGATGTAGAAAACCATTTGCCATTCCTCTATGGTATTCTGCAGTGGCACAAGACATGAGCTCAATGTAGAGAAGAAATAAGGACACTGGATCAATAAACATATTAAGGTACAGATTAAGATCAATTTCAGCGATTTCCAAGTTCCATTAACTAATCATGCTTAGAAAGAATTTGTAGTGTGATACCACATCAGAATTGTGAAGATGAAAGATCTTTTTAGATTGTATTCATAATTGTATTCAGAATGATTGAATTACAACAAGAATTTCTAACAATACTCCTCTGCAACTATTAATCCTCATTATATTCCGGGTCAATGGTTGACGTCTCTTAAAACCCAGTTTACCTTATTTTTTTCATCTTGACACTCACTATATGACTTTTCCTAATTTGTTGGGATTAAATAGTAAACACGCAATAAACATAATGCTTTGTTTTCAACAGTGTACCAACTTTGTATAAAAAGGTGTTGTGTGGGGGTCATTTGCAGAGTAGCTGTATAGTATGTAAGAAAATATACAACCTTTTTTTAGTGTTTTTATCTGATTTTTTGAGGATAATTCTGGTGGCACTTTCCCATACAGGTTTTAAACTTTACAAACAGTAGTTTACAGTATGTTCCCATTAATGTTGTGCATGAACTCACAGCCAAAACAACAATAATAAAATGGCACACAAATACAAAATACAACAACACACCCGGGCATCTTCATGAGTGCAAGCAAAGAAAAAAACACGTGTTATAATAATGTAAACATTATTTTATCATGATGTTCCTTTTGAGTGCAAGTCAATCAAATAGCTATACTGTATGTAATACATCTGTGTAATAAGATATTAATTGCAGGTACTTTTTTTATTTTATTGAGTAATTTACTGAAAATGTTGTATGTATACTAAAAATATTTTAACAATGAAACATTATAGCATATGTAAAGCTCACATTTTCATCATAGATTTAGAAAATTATTGTATTTAAACAGTACTTACATGTGGTGTCATGGCACTGGCAATGACTGGTCCCACCATGCCTGGTATCGTGGCAAATGTGTTGGTGATCCCAAGCAAGATTCCTGCATAACTGAAGAAAGAAAATTAAAAAAGGAGATCAGGTTTTGTAAAACTTCATGGTTCAATAACACTGACATGAATTATGAAACATTTAGCAGAAAAATAAAAAATATGAACCAAAATATTAAACCTTTATTTGCGGTGATCTTTGCACAGAAAATATTTTCTGCATTATGTAATTAAAGTAGTATCAGGAGTTGATTTATTGTAACAACTGAGGCAGTATTGACATTAGATTCAATTGAAAATGCACCTCAAATTGCATTTGATTGATTCCTACCCTGTGTCTCTTATAGACAGTATTCTAATAACCACGATGACACATTGGTTTTTCTGTTTGTTCCAGAGGGATGGACAACACCATTTTCTCAGAATGTCCCCCATCTCAGTCCTAACCCAGTGGACCCTACGTAGCTTCAAGTGTTTGGCAAAAGAGGCGCCAGAGTAGTGTAGCAAGTCACCACACTTGTCTATCAGGTCTATTATTCGGCTGTTGTTAAGATAATGCAATTCAGTCGGCTATTTCAGTTTTATCATGGCTGTGCGCAGACACACTGACTTAATTCCATTCAGGACACACAGCCGCTATTGAGCACATGAAATGTTGAAGTGAGAAGTATGGACCTCTCGCACAACCAGATTTGGGTAAAACCAAAGGGAGTTTCCGGAGATCAAAAAAAGTCTCACGAGGGTGCGATGTCCAGATGATTTATGCTGAACCCGGAGGCAGAGAAGCCCCCCAGGGCAGAGGAGACGGTGAGGAGGCCCACAGCCAAGATGTAGTCGCAGCCAGTGTATCCAGCCGCCACCAGAAACACGGCTGGCCCCACCATGCCTGAATGTCCGTACAGAGATGCACACAAATCAGACAGCTCCTGCCTAATATCGCTGAGGACAACATAGAACAGTGGTTAGGCAAGTGAACATTTGTTCTGAAGCTTCCTCAGTGTCCCTGGTGGAATAAAAGTATCCTTGAGCACAATAATTTAATACTGAATTGTAATGTACTAATGTACTAATGGATGAGACAGGAGAGAGAAAGAGATGCCTCGGAGTTGCGTTTCATTCACGCCAAATAACTCCCTTCACATTACGTCCCAATTCAGGTTTGAACCTGGAACCTCTTAAATTCAGGTGATGGTTAGTTTGGTTACAAATAGAGTCTGGTGTTACAAGGGCCATGACCGAATACGACCCGTTCCCTATCCCCTGTCCACTCAGATCCGTCTACAATGTGCACTTTGCAAGCAGGGTGCGAAAAAAATCCTGAAAACGTCTTTCCACACTAGTGAGGAAGTAGTTATATTAATATATGTAATATTTTATTTTATTGAGAATCAGTTTACATATGATGATGGTTACAAAGTGTAGATTATGAATGAAGATAGAATTAACAAAAATAAAAAGAGTAGTTCATAATATGACCCGCACTTGTACCATAGATATGTATATAGCTCTATGGGTGCGTCCCAATTCTCGAAAAATGCACCCTCCCTTCCTCCACTACCACCTCCTCTCCTCCTTGCCCTGGAAGCAGATCTTTGCATTTTAATCTAATCTTGCTGTTTATATCTTAATTACATATTAATGGTTACGTTATTAATTAATGTCTCGATGCAAATTGCAATGTCAAGTACATTGTATACTGTACATGTAAATAATTGTACTCAAAACGTTCAGGCAGTTTTGCATACTTCCGGGTAGGAGAGGAGTGGTAGTGGGGGAGTGGAGGAAAGGAGGTGGGGAGTGAAGAATATTGGGACGCACCCTATGTCTTGTACGTTTTTACTTCCGGGTTACTTACTGAAATTGTTGGATGAGAGCTCCTGAATTCCCTCAACAAAACCCTGGAAATAACGGTTTCATCCTGGCATTTGTGAGAAAAAGTCGCACTCAAAAGCTTTTTGACGAAGTGGACTCATATATGTGCCCTCAGAATGGTGTAGGGATCGTATTCGGTCACAGCCACAGACAGAAGTCCTCACTCATACGGGTTACCTATGAGGGTAAAGGCCTTGTGCACAGCCACTGTGGAGAAGAGGCAGTTCTCACTCATACAGGTTACCAATGAGGTTAAAAGCCTTCCCCACAGCAACAGTGGAGAAGAGGCAGGTCTCACTCATACGGGTTACCTATGAGGTTGAAGGCCTTGTGCACAGCCACAGTGGAGAAGAGGCAGGTCTCACTCATACGGGTTACCTATGAGGGTAAAAGCCTTGCGCACAGCCACAGTGGAGAAGAGGCAGGTCTCACTCATACGGGTTACCTATGAGGGTAAAAGCCTTGTGCACAGAGGCAGGTCTCACTCATACGGGTTACCTATGAGGTTAAAAGCCTTGCGCACAGCCACAGTGGAGAAGAGGCAGGTCTCACTCATACGGGTTACCTATGAGGTTAAAAGCCTTGCCCACAGAAACAGTGGAGAAGAGGCAGGTCTCACTCATACGGGTTACCTATGAGGTTGAAGGCCTTGTGCACAGCCACAGTGGAGAAGAGGCAGGTCTCACTCATACGGTTTACCTATGAGGGTAAAAGCCTTGCGCACAGCCACAGTGGAGAAGAGGCAGGTCTCACTCATACGGGTTACCTATGAGGGTAAAAGCCTTGCGCACAGCCACAGTGGAGAAGAGGCAGGTTTCTATCAGATAGTCTGCCAGCTGTCCACCAAGTAGCGCCAGGACCCAACATCCCAAGTACGGCAACGCCGAAAGCAACCCGTTCTGAGGTTGCAGGGGGACACAGGGGGTCAAGTCTTAATTACTGCTGCTTTCAAGAAGATTACATATCTCACAACATTCTACCTGCAATTATGACCTCAGAGATTATGACCTCATTACAGAACACTAAAGCAGCAGAGGGTGATATTCATAGGCCATGTGAGGTGACTGTTATTCATAGAAATCAGGGCCTTCTGATCTGGATTACCCATCATTACAGGACACAACTAGTGCTTGAATTTGGTTAAAAATTAACTTTTGTAATTAATAGAATTGTAACCAAACTTAGCTGGTTCAATTTAGGTTTAAAGAATCATATTTTAACACAATTAATAACGTATATTAACAGGTATTAAAACATGGTTCAGGCACACATGTGATATATCCATTGTGGAAGTGTCCAGTGTTGTAGAACTCCCCCTGCCTGTAGCGGGAGTCGGGACCTCAGGGGTGTGACAGAGTGATCCGCGGAGGATGAGGTCACCTGCTGAATGCTGAAGCCCAGGATGCTGTTCATGTAAGTAGGAAGCAGAGTCAACAGGGTGTAGAAGGTCCAGTTGTAGGAGAAATGAGCCACTATAATCGCCCACAGAGGTAGGGAACTGAACATGGATGACCAGGGAATAGAGTCCAAGGAAGGGGAGAGCTGAGAAGAAACACAGTGATTTTACACGTCTCCAAAATATATAACATACAATAAACATGGAACATAAACTTATTTTAATATTATTTAAAATAATGAAATCACTGAGGTATATGAAAGTTGAAGAGGACAACACGGGCGTGTTGCTTTTCTCTTAACACACAGCTCAATCATACATTATCAAACAATGTATCGTGATCAGCTGGAGCTGAGTAAACGTTTGGTACACTCCAGAATGCAGGGGGAAAAATGCAAGCTTTCAGTAGAGTAAACTTGACTAAGCTTTGAGTAGAAAAAGCAGGACTCCTGAGTAAGCTTTGAGTAGAGTAAGCTTGACTCCAGCATAATCTTAAAGAGTGTGAACAAAAAGACTAAGCTTTGAGTAGAGTAAGCTTTACTCCAGAGTGAGCTTTGGGTGCATGAAGAAAAAAGGAACTGCTTATGCGGGTACATTTTATAATGTAATCCAATTGGCCAGCGCATCCTCAAACCACACCATTCTTGTTTTCAAGGTAGTTTTAAGCTCCTCTAAGCCTTGCATTTAGAGTTTAGTACACATTTGCTTTTCTGTGTAGAAAACTGATTTTGTTTCAAGGCTCAGGGCCTCATGTGTCAGTGTTAGGCAACTGCGTACAGTGCTGATGATGTGATATGGAGGAGATCAGGGGCTCTGTTCATTACCTCTGACTTCAGTGACCTTGTGATGTAGAGCCTCTCCTTGTCTGATATTCTCTTGTGTGTGTCTGGGGTGTTGCTCACCAGGGCTGTCCACAGGATAAACCACACCACTCCAACCACTCCTGAAGGCACCAGGATAGGTCAATATTTTTTCCAATACTTTAAACAAAAAAACCTGTGCCGAGCCAGGTCGGTATGCCATTAATTGGGATTAAGGACATAACCAGCTAACCTACAGAAACATTTTGCGTTTGACGGATTTGCCTGAGATACTTAAAAATATTTCTGACAGTTGGCCAGCAAACGTCTTTAGCCTACAGGGTTATCATTTTTCCAGAGGTAAAAAATTATGTTTCTAAAAGCCGCACGATGAACATACCGAACACGTAGAAGACGTAGGTCCAGTTCAAATAATAGCAGAGGTAACCAGACAAGGGAAGGGCCACGACAGTGCCTAGCTGAGCACCTACAGGGGGAAAATACAGTAATAATAATAAAACAATAATAACTGAAATGAACATGAAAAAATAGGTGTTTTATAGGAGCGGTAGTCAGTCAGGATAAGGATTATTTCTATGCAAGATTAACACCTACTGTACACAGCTCTTAGTCCAGACCCTGGTACTCTCAAAAAAGTTGGGACAGGGGCAAAAAAAAAAAAAAAGACTGTGTGCTGTAGCTGTGTGCTATACCTGTGTGCTGTAGCTGTACCTGTACCTGTGTGCTATACCTGTGTGCTGTAGCTGTAGCTGTACCTGTGTGTTAGCATGTAGCTGTGTGCTATAGCTGTAGCTGTGTGTTATACCTGTGTGCTGTAGCTGTACCTGTGTGCTATACCTGTGTGCTGTAGCTGTACCTGTACCTGTGTGTTAGCATGTAGCTGTGTGCTATAGCTGTAGCTGTGTGCTGTAGCTGTACCTGTGTGCTATACCTGTGTGCTGTAGCTGTACCTGTGTGTTAGCATGTAGCTGTGTGCTATACCTGTGTGCTGTAGCTGTACCTGTGTGTTAGCTTGTAGCTGTGTGCTATAGCTGTATGCTATACCTGTGTGCTGTAGCTGTACCTGTGTGTTAGCTTGTAGCTGTGTGCTATACCTGTGTGCTGTAGCTGTACCTGTACCTGTGTGTTGGCATGTAGCTGTGTGCTATACCTGTGTGCTGTAGCTGTACCTGTGTACTATACCTGTGTGCTGTAGCTGTAGCTGTACCTGTGTGCTATACCTGTGTGCTGTAGCTGTACCTGTGTGTTAGCTTGTAGCTGTGTGCTGTAGCTGTACCTGTGTGTTAGCTTGTAGCTGTGTGCTATACCTGTGTGCTGTAGCTCTACCTGTACCTGTGTGTTAGCTTGTAGCTGTGTGCTATACCTGTGTGCTGTAGCTGTAGCTGTGTGTTAGCTTGTAGCTGTGTGCTTTACCTGTGTGCTGTAGCTGTACCTGTACCTGTGTGTTAGCTTGTAGCCGTGTGCTATAGCTGTATCTGTACCTGTGTGTTAGCTTGTAGCTGTGTGCTATACCTATGTGCTGTAGCTGTAGCTGTGTGTTAGCTTGTAGCTGTGTGCTATACCTGTGTGCTGTAGCTGTAGTTGTACCTGTGCGTTAGCTTGTAGCTGTGCTATAGCTGTAGCTGTACCTGTGTGTTAGCTTGTAGCTGTGTGCTACAGCTGTAGCTGTTGCTGTGTGTTAGCTGTACCTGTGTGTTAGCTTGTAGCTGTGTGCTATAGCTTTAGCTGTAGCTGTGTGTTAGCTGTACCTGTGTAGGAGATGGTGAGCAATCGGCTCCTTTCTAGGGGTGGGGCCCAGGACGCCCACATACTGTGCATGGCAGGAAATGTCACTCCCTAAGGGACAGGACAGACACACACACACACACACACACACACACACACACACACACACACACACACATGTGAATCAAACCCCTACAGGGGGCCTGTGGGACCGCTCAGAGAGTCGATAGGTAGAGGGGGTGGTAGGATCGCTCTGGGACCTGGATAAGGCCACAGAGCGCAGGGCACTGACGGAACAGCATGCACCGCTCCGTAAAGAGACCCGTGCGAAAACAGACTCGCTGGCTCCGTACCTCTCCGAGACCCTCCAGCGCTCTCACGGCGATCAGGTAGCCGGCGCCCATGTCTGCCGCCAGCGGGGTCATAAGGGTGAAGATAGCGGTACCCAGCATGCCGAGTCCCAGCAGCCACTTGGCCCCGTGCTTGCGTGCCAGGTACCCGCCTGGGATCTGCATCAGGATGTAGCCGTAGAAGAAGGAGCCCAGGATCCAGCCCTGTGTCTCCGAGTCCCAGTCATACACGCCGGCCTAGGGACCACAGGACGACACTGAGCACCACAGCGTCTCCCTTCAGTTACAAGACTCAGCCTTCAAGATTTCAGCTTCAGTGCCCTTCAAAGCAGGACGCTTGTCTCCAGAGATCAGCATAAACAATGCACAGCCCGCTATATCAACACACCATCCACCCACTGTTATGGCTATCAAGCTGTTGGCATATGCCTCTTGTCTGACTGGCACAAGCCATATACTGCACTGAAGTGTGGACTGGAGGGCGCAAAATAGTATAGTATAGTCACAGACTTCCAGACAAGTGCAGGGTAAGAGTGCACGTTTCAGGTGCAGCGCTGCTCTCTCAGTGGGTGGATGCAGATGGAATACATTACTTACATTACTAGCATTTAGCAAGTTCTCTTACCCAGAGTGACTAACATAACTTTTTGCATTTTTACAAAGTATACATTTATATAGCTGGATATTTACTGAAGCAAAGCACCTTGCATAGCCTGAGCAATTTACTGATTAAATATAGCTTAACCTAAGGTGCTTAACCTATGTCCTACCTGATAATCGAACCTGCATTCATACCTGGGAATCAAACCCCGAACCATCATACGAAACTGCCGTGAGACACAACTTGGCGATGGAGTTCCCTTGGGGTTCATCTTAGCTAAGTTTGATGCAGAGTGAGAGAACAGTGTGCTGCAATGGCATCGTATATTTTCCCTCTTTGTGATACAGAAGCAGGGAAAACAACAGTGGCGGAAAGAAGAGCGTCTGTCGCGACATACTGACCTTGTTTTGGCGCTCTGGCGGCTGCGGGCCCTGTCTGGGGCAGTGGGAGAAGCCGCCGTTGCCGCTCTTGTTGGTGTTCAACATGTCCACCATGGCCACGCTAAGATTGACCCTCAAGGTGTACGCCACGAAGAAGCCGTAGTTTGCCAGCAGGGCGAGGCCATATCGAGACGAGCCACAGACTGGCGCTGTGGAGAAACAGAGCTACAACTTCACAGGGGTTCACAGGTGGTTTGAGACTGTGAAAGATGCTATAGTACCTATTATTATTGTGTTTATTATTATTAATATTATCAGGAGGACTAAATTGTGGCTGCTCTTGAATGCTAACATAGCACAGAGGCAGCCACATGCTTACATAGGCCACGGTACAAATACTAAGAACAGAAGCACTATTAAACATTTACTATCCACTTCAACGAAAAAGAAAAGCATTCCTGACATTTCATTATCCACTCCCGATTCAGACCAAAAACTATACAATAGATTTTCAACTAAGAACACCTGAACCCCCCCCCCCCCCCATAAGCATATCTAGGGATTGATCTCATGGTACATATTATATGAATATTATATAAGTGTCCTATCCTGACGTATAGGCTTACTCTGTATGGTTTCACCCATTCCACACTCTCGCTCACGGTAGATTAATTAAAACTGCTTCTGTGACAAAACACTAAATGACAGGCTGTTTGACAGAATTCTGCATGTTCAGCCAACTGCCGTTCCTAATCCTTTACTGTGTCTCAGCTTCGTATTGCAGAGCTTTTTTATTGACAGAATGCCACACAACTTTTGTCACCTGATCTTTCTAGGCGTAAAAGTGACACCCCAAGACAGAATGACTGTCATATGATTTCTGGCAACGAAAGAGTTTAAATACGACAACGCAGCGTTACACGGTATTTATCATTATAAATAATAGGGTGTCCAAAGATTTAGTGTAGTCGTCGACTTCGGTGAATCACCTACTTAATGCATGGAACAACACAGAAATTAAACAATGTTTCAACTCCGCAACACAGCGATAAAAGAACAGGACAACGCAGACCACATAGACACCAGTAAAGATATCAAGAAATTATGCATAGGTTCCAAATGCTAAACTATGAAAACATGCGTTTATGCCTCACCCTTTTCAACTTCATCGCCGTCTGCACGTTCCAACAAAGGTTTCGTATAGTCATCAGTCTCCGTGTCCGGTGGAGAGTAATCCATTTCAAGTAATAAGGTTCCGTGCGAAATTGATTTAGCGCAACTCCGATTATATCGTTCCGCTCCGGACCGCAGGTTCACAGCAAGAACTTATACTGAACTTGCACTTCGAACTGAGACCAACCACTTCTCTTATTTACAGATGAGTACTTATCCGGAAAGAAGAGTCGAAACGCGCCGGCGCAGTCAGGCATGTCTGTTCATGCGTGGTATAGTTGCTGGCCGCACATATTCATCATGGAAAACGACGATAATAATAATAATTATTATTATTTATTAATTATGATTATATAATAACTGTATTTGTATAGCACTTTTCATACAGCAATGCAGCACAAAGTGCTTTAGAGTGCCAAAACAATACAATAAAATAATCAGAATAAACAGTGCAAGGAATTTTGGGTGATCTAATCTGCCTCATTGACACTCACCTGAGATGCATAAGACCGCATATCAACTAACAAAAGAAACTTGGTAAAAAAATAAATAAATGTTACCTTCAAAAACAATTCAGCTTTACCTTACTCATTCAGCCTCATCTACCTACCTAAACTCAATGATTATTTCAATGATTCAAATTTTAAAAACAATTATGGCAAAAAATTAATTCAAGAACACCCACATCTGGAATTCCCTCCCACTACCCATCAGAACATTTACATCCATTAGCACTTTTAAACTTATGTTAAAATAGTCACACAAATTCTCAATCATGTAACCACTAGTTTTGACCCTTTATCAATCCTTATTATATCGTTTTCCCCTTCTTTCACATGTTCTCTACTTCACTCCCCTCTTGTCTTCTCCTTTTTAACTTAATTTTGTTATAATTTCTACCTTCCCTTTTCCTCTTTCCTGCTTGTTCCTAATTCACATCTTCCCTTTCCCTCACTCCGCAGGCAGGAACCCACTGAAAAAACAGGTTGTGCCTAAGACTATGTTTGTTCTTTTACCAAGGGTGGGGAATCTCATTTGAAAGGGGCCAGGTGGGTGCGGGTTTTGTTTTAGGCCCAGCACTAGGACAACTGATTTTACTTATCAAGGTCTTGATTTAAGATCATGATTAGTTAATTATTTGAATCAGACAATTAGTTGTATTAATACTGAGCTAAATCAAAAACCTGCACCCACACAGGCCCTTTTCGGATTCCCCACCCATCCCATTTTAAACATTTTTTTTATTCCTGTGAAATAAAGATAAAAATAAAATATATTCTCTCTTCGTTGTATTTTTTAAAGGTAGCAGCCAAGTTCTTAATATGTTGTCTCTCCATGTTTTTTTGGGGAGGGGGGGGGACTGGTAAGAAGAGCATTAAAACAGTCCAGTTGACCAGACATAAAAGCACGGAATAACTTCTTGGCATCTTGCTGCTTTTAAAAAGCCATACTTCTACAATATTTCTTAAATTAGGTTTTGGTTTTAACTTAGCTTAGGCTACGTATTAAAACCCAAATTTCGCCATCAATATCTCAGCCGTTTTAGCACCAATTACCAAGCCACTTTGCACATAAACTAATCTCATCAATATCTCGCTATAAAACAAATATAGGAAAGATTTTCATACATGAAAGCCGTTTTCATATGGTTAGGTACTTTAAAACATGAGCAGTAAGATTAAGACTTTTTTCCCCCCAACGACCTAGCTCAAATTCTACAACTCTAGCCTAATCGCTAAAGTAGACACAGCGATATGTCGGTCATGACATGGACTAATGCTTTTGATGGGTCCAAATTCTGTTTATTGTACAGTTTTTAAATAAACCTTTGTAATTCTACGATACCGGAAATTAATTGTCCATTGACTTAACATTGGGGCATAAATTTGGTAGCAAGCTAGGCCACTCTCCACATGCTTTACGTGAGGCGCAATGTGCTTTTTGCTGACTTGTGGCTAAAATGCGGCCTTGGTAACATAATATTCCCCTAACATCTGTCTGAGAATGTAACGATAAACAACTTGTGGATTTTTCACGGTAAGAAGAAATTTTATGAGAACGTTGGTCTTTAAAATGGCTGAATATAGTTTAGAGATGTAACAGACTAAATCCTACCAACACAATACAGAACTTTTATTCGTTTTTTTTTCTTCAAGTTCCATCTGTAATCAAAGAAAATAATTTTTTAGGTCAAAAATAAATAAAACCACTATAAGAAAATAACATTAATAATAATTTAAAAACCAGTTTAATTGTTGGTCAGTTTAATTGTTCTGATGCTGCAGTTTTGCACATTTATTTTTTATGCATTTATTTATTTTTCTTTGTTATGATGCAATATTATGTTCTATTTTATGAGTGTCTATTTTGTTTTGAAATGTTCAACTACGCACTGTGTTTATTGTGCAATTTATTTCAAGACATAAAAATTTCCTACTTTCAATGCACATGTGTAATAGCGTCTTACTGTTTTTACATTTATTTAAATAGTTTTTATAACAAACAAAATGCTAAATAATGTTATTTTGGTAATTAGAAGGTAGAGTAAGATTACTTTGAACAATTTAAGTGATAGATGTGCACAAACACCAATCATAGGTCAAAATATCGCTAACTTTGGCCAATTTTGAAAAACCGGAAATGCTACTGAATGAAGAGCCGTTTGGGAGCCGAAAGAGCCGGCTCTTATTGGTGAGCTGAGCCAAATGATCTGACTCACTGAAAAGAGCCGGAATGGCCATCACTACTAAGTACAAAATGTTTCAAACAAGTCTTTTATCCCTATCCGGTATACAGTAATATACAGAGCCGTGTGCACTGATTGGACTACAGCGCATCACGTGGCATCTCATTGTCTCTTGTAAGCCACTGATATTTGATTAAAGATGTACAGTTCAAACTCTCAGCATGATGTCAGAATAAACTAGAAAAAATGAGAAAATATAGTGTAATATAGCGCAATTCCAACCTCCAGAAAGTTTGAGTTTGCAAAGGAATCTCGCTGAAAACCAAGTCGTGGATTCAAAGATTCGATCTGTTTTTGACGGTAAGTGGAATCGCTGAGAAATCGGAAGAAATCCAATGTGCAATGTTTTTTACGTTCAGAGCAAATATCGCGCTACAAACTTACTGACAGCGTTGCAAATACAGGAGCGAGTCCTGTTACTCGTTCACACTTGTAAGTGTTCTCGGTCTTCTAAATATGCGTGTGTGTACGGACACAGAACATGAGCGACTCCAGCTAATAACTTCGGTTGTCGAGCTCCAAAATTCAAGTGTGAACGTGGCCAGAGAGCCGTAGACATTTGTCGAGCAAACGAAGACACACCTCTTCAGACTCCACCTTGACTGATATCCTAACCTAGGAATGTCAGTTCCCTGTGTTTACTAGTTCCCTGTGTTTTCCTGTCTGTTTATTATAGTTTATAATAGCATTTAGAATAGAAGTGTAGTATTGCTGATTTACCCACAACTTACTGTGAACTACAGTCAACGTTCATTACTAGGGATAGCTGCTACATTATGGGAAGGATGTGCTTTGTCTTGTCTGTTCTGTAGTGATCTTGATGATGTCTCTGTATGCACTTACTGTACGTCGCTTTGGATAAAAGCGTCTGCTAAATGAATGTAATGTAATGTAACGAAGTGACACAGTCGCAATTGGAAATGCTAAAAGAAGAGGTAGATATGAAGTGTGCACAGACTAAACAAAGGCAGGAAAAATTCGAAAGGTTTCGCAAAAGAGCACAAATCATCTCGCGAACATGTAAATTAATCTAGCTGTGCTAAATGTCACTACCAGCATGCACCGAAGAAATGTCCTGAGAATGGGCAGATGTGCAATGCATGTCGCAGGAGAAATCACTGCGAAAATGTGCAAATAGGCCAATATGAATCAAAGTCGTACAAATAAAATGAACACTGTCGAACATGAACATGATGATCATGGAGACCTACCGTTTGAAGTGAAACAAAACACAAGCATGTTGAAACAATTGTCACTGCACACACGAAAACTGAAAAGGAAAAGTGGACTGAGACTTCGTGTATCAATGGCAAAATTGTGACTTTCAAATTGGACACTGGCGGAATGTAACGTTTTCAAATCGCTGAAACTAAATGGTGAAAAGTTACGTGCATCGCACTGCAGACTGGTTACATATACTGGCCATCAGATGGCGCCAAAGGGACAGAACGTTAAAATGTGAGCACAAAGGAACAACATGACATTGAATTCCAAATCATTGAACAGGATGCACAAGCCATTCTAGGGCGTTCTTCGTGTGAGCAGCTAGGCATGGTGAAGAGAATGCATGAGGTCACAGGGCACTACAAAGACATTTTGAGGATATTTTCATAGGATTAGGATGCTTACCAGGTCTTCACCACATCCAAGTTGACCAAGCTCCAAGCTGTGCACCTTTAACACTCCAACTGCCCGCTATCGCTTTCTGAGACTACCATTTGGTGTGAAATCGGCTTCCGAAGTATTTCAGAAATGTGTATCGCAGATGATTGAAGGGCTTGATGGCGTGGTCAACATCATTGATGACATTTTAGTCTCGGGAGAGACAGTGGAAGAACACAACAAACGACTGATTCAGCTACTGCACAGTGCTAGAAGTCACAACTTGAAACTGAACAAGGCAAAATCAGAACAGATCAGATTCATTACATTGGGCATATACTTACCAGTGAAGGACTCAAACCTGATGAAGAGAAGGTAAGAGCCCTTCAACAAATGCCAGGTCCACAAGACAAACCAGCTCTTATGAGATTTATGGGCATGATACGGTATCTTGCCAAGTTCATTCCCAATTTGTCAGATGTGAGTGCACCCAGGGCAGTCTCAAGGGTGGGTGGGGCCCGGGGCAAGTCAACCTACGCGGGGCCCAGCTGTTAACGTGATGACATCATAGCTAACCCGTCATAAGCTTAAATAGTATCTATTATACAACTATGAATGAAGGATTTACAGGCTATGACATCACACAAACCAACCATATACAACCAACCAATTGTATAATTAGTAGGCTATGCCATTACTGGCCTTGAATTAAAATATTGTAATTAACAATAACAACTCGCCACACTTTTGCTTAATTTCTCCAGTTAAAATTAAAACAATAATACTGTGGGTTGTGGTACGATCATAGCTATGAACCATGAATTGTTCTATTGATTGAGGTTGACCATAAATAATTGCAAAAGTTCACGATGTTGAACACTAGCTTTTTCATTGTAAAGAGAGGTAAAAAGCAGGCAGAGGGTGGGATACATAAATAAAAGTTTATAAATACTGACAGCATATTCAGAGATGCATCGCAGCAAGTTGCACCTACCAGAATTTGATTCAACATTTTTTCAAGCATATTTCTCCAGATGATTCTAATCAGTATTCCCATTATAGTAGGCCTACCTTTATGACAATGCTTGTGAAGAAATACGGTGTTCAACGTGTTAACATTGCAGAGTAATTTTCTTGTGTCGCAGTGTCAGACCTTGCACTTCACTTCATGACACTTGAATGATATCCCACCCTCTGCCTGTCTTTTGCCTCTCTTTACAATGAAAAAGATAGCGTTCAACATTATTTTATGCTCCAACACAATCAATAGGACAATCTACAATTTGTGGTTTCGTAGCTCGTACCACAATCCACAGTATTATCATTTTTAAATGTTAACTGGAATTGAGCAAAAGAAAAGCGCAGAGCATTCATAGCATATCGTGTAATGTTAGCTTGACGAGCGCATTCACGTGAAGGGAAGTTGAAATCTGCAGGGGAGTCGAAAAACAGCACACTTGCTTCAGCAGCGTTGACCTGGGCCGTGACTGAATACGACCCCTGTTCCCTGTCCCCTGACCCCCGTCCACTCAGACCCCTGTCTACTATGTGCCCTGTCCCCTCACTTTGCAAGCAGTGTGCAAAACAAATCCCGCAAAACTCTTTCCAAACTAGTGTGTAAGTAGTTCGTAATATTTTTTTTAGTTTTTATTGAGAATATCAATCAGTTAACATATGACGATGGTTCCAAAGTGTAAATTATGAATGAAGATTGAATTAACAAAAATAAAGAGAATAGTTTGTCTTTTATGTTTTTACTTCCGGGTTACTTACTGAAATTGTCAGATGAGTGCACAGTTCTGCAGATAAGTGTGTTCCTGAATTCCCTCAACAAAACCCCGGAAATAAGGGGTTCATCCTGGTATTTTAAGCGCCCCCATTTGTGAGAAAAAGTCAAAAGCTTTTTGACGAAGTTCACTCAAATATGTGCCCCCAAAGGGGTTAAGGGATCATATTCGGTCACATCCTTGCTCCCTCTTATGGAAAAAGAATATACTGCAGTATATTGTAAATATGTCAAAATTATCTTCACAATATATTTCAAATATACTGCAGTATATTACATTTCTATAAGGGGGCCTCCTCCTCCACGTTTTTCTTTACGAATCTATCCAAGGAACCTTTCAATTTTACATTTAATTAATCTCTTTTCTTTTTCTTCTTTTTTTTTAACGCTCCTGAGCTGTAGCCTACTTTCTGAATTTGTCTCGGGCTCTGCTCTTTAAACTTGCCACTTTGCCAGTTGCCACCCGACTCGAAAAAAACAACTTTAAGTGAATTTGAAAAATTCATAGCTGCATGTGGCTATGCAGCGTAGGGACATAAGCCTATAGCTACTTCCCACATAACGTCAACTTTCCAAAACACCATTTAGGCTAAATGTATTTCCGTGTGTCTGGGTGTGCTTCACAAAGATATATAGGCTATTTTAGATAAATATAATAATTTAAAAAAATAAAAAAAGGTTTTTATTCAATAAATTTCCCCTCTGACTGCCAGGCCCTGTGAAGTGCAGGACCTGCGGTGGTCGCACCGGTTGCCCCCTACAAAAGACGGCCCTGAGTGCACCCGTCAGGAAGCTGTTGGAGAACGACATGGTGTGGCACTGGGAAGCACAGCAGCAGAGAAGCTTTTTGAGACTGAAAGCTCTCGTCACTCAAGCACCTGTTCAAAAGTTTTGCAACGTCACCAAGCCAGTCACACTCTCCGTGGACGCCAGTTCAGAAGGGCTAGGAGCAGTCACCATCCAAGAAGGAAAGCCGGGTCGCATATGGCTCAAGGTCACTCACAGACTGCCAGAGACGATACGCTCAAATAGAGACAGAGCTACTAGCCATCGTCTATGGATGAGAGAAATTTCACCAGTACCTCTACGGAGATGCATATTGCAGATGCATTGAGCAGAGCAGAGCATTCCTGCATGAGCAGAAAGAAGATCTGCTAGGTGAGGAATTGGAGGTGAGTGTTATCATTGCACATCAACTGCCAATGTCATCAGAGAAACTGAGACTGCATTCCAGAAGGCAACAGCAGAGGACGTTGAGCTGCAGATGCTGAATGACGTGGTGCTGAGCGGATGGCCTGCAAAGAAAAAAGACTTATCCAAAGAGATCTAGCATTACTGGACACATAGAGACGAAATCACCCACCATTCAGGATTACTCTTCAAGGGACCCAGGCTGATAGTTCCAGCAGCTCTGAGGTCAGAATTGCTCCTGAAGATTCACAAGTCGCATCTCGGAATGGTGAAATGCAAAGAAAGAGCCAGAGACATTCTATACTGGCCTGGCATGTCAAAGCAGATGGAGGACATTGTTTCTAAGTGCACCGTCTGCAATGCCAACAGGAACAGTAGTCCAAGAGAGCCTTTATTCCCACACAAAGTTCTTGGGAGAGCATGGTCTAAGGTAGGAACAGATCTTTTCCACTATAACAATGCTGACTACTTACTGTGTGTGGATTACTATTCCAAGTTCCCAGAGATCACAAAGCTGAGTGAGACTTCAAGCAGAGGTGTCATCGCTGCTCTGAAATCTACATTCTCAAGAATCGTGGATGAGTTCATCTTGGACAACATACCCTGCTATGCAAGCAAGGAGTTCAAGGACTTTACAAAAAGCTGGGAGTTCAAACACTCCACATATTCTCCAGGTTTTCCACAAAGTAATGGTCAAGCAGAGAGAGCTATTTAAACGGTCAAGAATTTGCTTTAAAAAGCCCAGGACAGCAATGGAGACCCATACATTGCAATGTTGGAATACAGGAATACACCTATGGAAGGAATCCAAATGACCTGCAACCAACACACTGCTGAAACCTGAAAGCAATCATCATTCCAAGTAAAAACACCAGATGGAAGAGTCTACAGACACAACAGGAGACATCTTCTGAAAACACCTTTCCATCAACAAGAACTGATAGCACAGGGGAAACAGCAATGCCTGCTGACGCACAGACCACAGAGGATCATGGAAATGCATCTTGCCAACAACAGCATCTCTTATGCAGACAGGTACAGGTGTTAGTCAATCACCTCCAAGACAAGCTGTAACCACTACAAGGTTTGACAGACAAATCAAGCCACCACAAAGGCACAGAGAAGAATAAGTGACTGTTGGTTACTGTTCTGAAGAAGAAGAAGAAGAAGAAGAAGAAGAAGAAGAAAAAAAAAAACTAATGGTAGTTGTCGACATCCCAATTGTAGGAATCATATTTCTCTGGAATTCTAAATTAGTTTTAAGAAAATCCTGCATCGGAATTTTGGGGAGTTAAGTGTCACCGCTTGTGAAAAGATCAGCCTACTTTTTTTAACGTATTTATTTACGTATATAAAAACATTTTTATGGCTATGTATTTTTATGCATATTATGTAGGCCATATACTGTATGTAATAATTCTGACATAAATTTATTGTGTTGCAAATTTCTGAATGGTACAGCCTCATCTTCAATTTGAGCTTTAAACCATGGATGTACAGTGAATAGTTAGAGATATTGACACTTAAATGAGAGGAGTAGAAACTAGATTAAATTTGTCTATAGGGGGCCAAAGTTAATAGCATTGTAAGGCAAAGTAGAAATTTTGACAGATTAGTTATCCAATTTGAAGACTGCACAAAATAAAAAATGTAACTACAATATACCTGCTGTTTGTCAATCTGTTTATTTCCAATGTGTTATGAAATGTGTTATGTTATGTTTATGTTATATAGGCTATGTTATGATATTTGTAATGTTATTTGGTCTTATTCTGGTCTATGAGGGTGCTCCCGCGGCACATTGATTTAACTTTCTAGTGGTGTGTAGCTGTACATTTTTTAGTGGATGTGTTTATTGGAAGTAATCTTCAGTTATGTTTATTCAACGTTCAAGTGGATGTGTAACAATAGTTATGATGATTAGATTTTTTAAAGAAATGGACACCTCCCGGAGGAAAAACCCTGGGAATTAATAATAAAAAACATTTTTAAGTGAGAAGTTTGGCTTGGTTAAAAGCCACAAAAGAAAGGAAATTCACCACACCACAAGCCAAACTTCAGCTCTCTACACTATCAGGGATTTTCTGACTGCTATATAGTTCTGTAGCTATGTTGGTCTACTGTATTTCAAACATGTACTCATCACTGGGTAGATTGGTTCAAACCTTCTCTCAAAGAGCCTAATTCATACTCTTACCATGATAGTGACCTGTATGAAAAGGCATTGTATTTCCCTACTGCAGTTTTGTGCAGACTATTTCTCTATTCCTCTTATGCTTCATACCAATATTGGTAGCTAATATTTGATAATATTGGTAGATAGCTTTTGAAAAGGTGGATTTAAGTCTTTCAGTGTGTTTACATTTCAAATCCTCAGAAGTATTCTGTATCAATATGGGTAGATGTATAATTGTATGCTGTGATTCCATTAGGCTATTCAACGTATACTTTCACCTATAGTTGTTATTTCTACCCGTTGAACTTCACTATGTATGACATATCAGGCCAATTAGGCCTGCGTGTTATGCTATGACACTACATTGTGCTGCACTTAAAGGTATAGTAAACTTTTACTTGGAACATAATGTTGTACAGCTACCTGGCCCTAATATGAGTCGTAATATTCAAGCTCACCTTCATGACTTGCTCCAGTGGTCAGCAACCGGCCAACAAAGAATGAAGTTTTTTCTCTCTCCATTCACTACCATTGCATGGCGAAACAGGTCTCAAAAGCACACTTTTAGCCCATAAACAAATGCAAACAACGCAGATTATGCCGTTATACAAAATCACGACATTAGGACCAGGTGCTGAGCAGGCAGACCAGTGATTAGTTGTTGGGTCTGAAAAATACTTCGACAGTTAGATGGCATGAGCATCATGTGGATTGATATTTGTTATTTATTGGCATATCCTGAAAAATGAAAACTAGGGCAGTTGAGAGCATTTTTAAAAAACTTTTCCCAGGTATCCTTTGTAGATTTACTGTTTATACACTGCCCGGCCAAAAAAAAAGTCGCCATTGCACCCGTCATGCATAGTGCCCACTGTACAAGCCTCTGGAGGCAGTGTTATGATCTGGGGTTGCTTCAGTTGGTCAGGTCTAGGCTCAGCAACATTATGCAGCAATAAAATGAAGTCAGCGAAGTACCTGAATGTACTGAATGACCAGGTTATCGCATCAATGGGCATATGCCAGGATGACAATGCCAAGATTCATCGGGCTCAAATTGTGAAAGAGTGGTTCAGGGAGCATGAGGAATCATTTTCACACATGAATTAGCCACCAGATTCCTGACCTTAACCCCATTGAAAGTCTTTGGGATGTGCTGGAGAACACTTTACGGAGTGGTTCGACTCTCCCGTCGTCAATACAAGATCTCAGCCAAAAACTTATGCTACTCTGGATGGAAATAAATGTTGTGACATTGCATAAGGTTGTCGAAACAATGCCACAACAAATGCGCGCCGTACTCAAAGCTAAAGGCGGTCCAACGAAATATTAGAGTGTGCGACTTTTTTTTTGGCCGGGCAGTGTATATGAAATCTAATTGAAAACGGCATTATAGTTCCAATAATTGCAATATGCATTTGGGTAATATGCAACGAGTAGCCATCCTGAAATGCTGAGGATTTAAAAATCTGTTGAAATCTACAACTTCCACGACATAACTCAAACTGGAGGCTCACACAGTAGTAATCCACAAGATGGCAGTGTAGCCTTTACACTTCAATAAGCCTTGCATGTGCTCTACCTACATACTGTAGGTGTTACAGTTCAATAAATCATATTAAAAAGGTTTTAATATAGATCTCACTTTTAAGAAATCCTGGAGCAAAAATTAAATCACCATTTAATTTTTCAACAATTTATGAAAGTATGAGTTATGTACCTGGAAAACAAAATCATTTTTTAAAAATTTTGTATATCTTATACTCTCTGAAAATTCCCAATTTGGAAACTAGGATATTTTCTTGGCTAACTGTGATAACACAGCAACCCATGTGTGCCTTTGACTCAAACCAGGCCCACCATGCAGGCAAACTGGGCAGGGCATGAAACGGACTTTTTCACCCACTGGCCAGAGTGGCTTGTGGATTCTAAAAAATCACCAGTCATTTTCAACATTATACCAGCCACATTACCTTTTACAATATAACACAACCTGGTTGGTTACCTCCCAAAAGGGACTGCTACAGTGGAAAATCTTACCAGCCACAATCAAAGTTTTACCAGAATTTGGCTGGTAAACCCTAGAAGTGGGGAATGGTCTCTATGATCACTTGGGGTCTGTTTGAAGATCTGAATTGAGAAAAGATGCTATATTCTTATTCTCACAGCTCCCATGAAACTGCTACTGCATTGAAAGTGATAGATGATGCGCTGAAAACTGAGGCCTGATGATGGAATGTGTGCTGAATGCTTTGGCAGTAAGGTGTCAATATCAACAAAAAAAAATTTCAACGTACAAAAACACCAAGTTACTCCTGCATAGTCAACAAAGCACTGTCTGTAAGTCATTAATGAAAACTTACAAAAACTAGGCCTGCCTTTAAAAGTACTAATATCAAAATAAGGCCAAGTTACAACAAAAAATATTGACTAGAAGTTCGAATGACCACATTCTCTTCAGATGGTAAGATGAAAAAACACAGGGACATTAAATAATTTAGGATAGATTGGGTAGCATTTCTTTGAAATAGAGCTATGTTTAATTAGTGTGAGCTACGATAGGCAATATTGTTTGGTGTAACTTGGCCTCATTTTCATATCAATACTTTTAACGGCAGGCCTACTTTTTGCAAGTTTTAATGAATGACTTACAGACAGTGCTTTGTAGGTTATGTGTGAGTAACTTGGCATTTTTGTATGCTAAACACTTTTTGTTGAGACATTTCTTTTTGTACTGTGTTTGTTATGAGTAGCTAACTGATGATGATAATGCAAGTAAATGTATGAACCATAACATAATTAAATCTACAGAGAGACATGCATTCTAGCTCAAAGAAAGACATAGGTGTGGATTCTGTCCTTTACCATGAACTACAAATAAATGAAAATGTTTGCAATACTTTTAAATGCATGACGGTACATTTTTTAAAGGGTTGTATAGATGGTAGACATACAGTAGCTACTAATGGTTTGTATGTCGGTAGATGGTATAGGTGTCACTAACTAAAACTGGCATTTGCAAGGTAGCTACAGTAGCCTAGTTAAAGTAACAATAGTTAACAGCAGAAACATTCGTTTTTTTTTCCTAAACAAACCTCTGTTTAAGTAGTAGAACTTAAACCAGTGGTTCTCAACCCTGGTCCTGGGGACCCCCTGTGTATGCTGGTTTTCGTTCCAACCACAATTGCAATACCAGAATTTTAACAAGCTGTTATTCTTTCTTAATTAGGTGTTTTTATTGTATAGAGAGAACAACTCTTTACTCTCTTAAGCCACGTTATGTTAGCAATAGCTATGCATGCTTTGAAGAAAAAAAATCCCATGTTCGTTATGCTTATTGTGTTATATTGCAAACAATTACAAAGAAGAGGTAAGAACTCAGGTGAATAGGCTCCTAATTAGGTAATTGAACACAAGTTTAAGTTCCTTCATAATTTTTTCCTTAAACTTGTTAACACAATGCAGGTCTGGCTCGTTATCATTTGCTTTGTCTTTGAATTCTTCATTATTTACCAAACGGTTAGTTTTAGTGGCCATGTGTCCACAATTTCACCAATTATGAGCCAATTGATTCACCTCAGTCTTTAATTTGATCAGTTAAAACATTTTTTACCTCCTTTTAATTGTTTACAATACAGCACAATGTGAATATTGGACTTTTATTCTTCATGGCATGCATAGCTATTACTAACATAATGTGGCTTAAGAATGTAAATAATCCCTCTAAACATTAAAAACACCTAATTAAGAAAAATTTACAGCTTGTTAAAATTTGAGTATTGCAATTGTGGTTGGAACGAAAACCAGCATACACAGGGGGTCCCCAGGACCAGGGTTGAGAACCACTGACTTAAACAGTTAAGTGACTGTTGTTAAATTTCTTAGCCTTTGCAATAAAAAAAAGACGTTCTTTAACGTGAAAAATGTGCATTGTTTTTGTTGAAAATTAACTTAACCGTAGTGCACTAGCGGGGCCTCGAACACTGGTCTCTGAAAGTCTGTTGCCGTAACCACAAAGCTAATGCCACTTTCACATTTTGTGGGGCAGTACCTACGGTAGTCTAGTTAAATTAACGTTCTTTGATGGTATGGACCATTTTTGATGATGAAATCGGCAAGAAGAGCAAAAATGTATTGTCTGGATGTGTGAAATTGTACCTGAATTCTGTGTGGTTACATGAGGTATGAACGTACACAAGTTAATGTTTTTAAGGGCTGTGAGTCTGTGGTCAGTGTGGTTATTTCTGTGGGAAACCCTGAAAAGTGGCTAACTCTCAGTGCTGTATAGGTATGGGGCATGCCCCGCCAAGCCGTAACTTCGCAGATGGCATACCGGCCATCCCAATAAACTCCAGCAGAGTTCATCTGTTATTTCAGGAAATGTGTAGATGTTCTACTAGTTTATTTCTCCCAGTTCGGAAACCTAAAAAGTATTAAAAAAATAATTTGTGATTTAAAAAACGTATGATTACATACTACACTCCCCAGCCAAAAAAAAAGTTGCATACTCTAATATTTAATTGGACCGCCTTTAGCTTTGATTACGGCGCGCATTTGTTGTGGCATTGTTTCGACAACCTTATGCAATGTCACAACATTTATTTCCATCCAGAGTAGCATAAGTTTTTGGCTGAGATCTTGTATTGACGACGGGAGAGTCGAACCACTCCGTAAAGTGTTCTCCAGCACATCCCAAAGACTTTCAATGGAGTTAAGGTCAGGAATCTGGTGGCTAATTCATGTGTGAAAATGATTCCTCGTGCTCCCTGAACCACTCTTTCACAATTTGAGCCCGATGAATCTTGGCATTGTCATCCTGGCATATGCCCATTGATGGGATAACCTGGTCATTCAGTACATTCAGGTACTTCGCTGACTTCATTTTATTGCTGCATAATGTTGCTGAGCCTAGACCTGACCAACTGAAGCAACCCCAGATCATAACACTGCCTCCAGAGGCTTGTACTGTGGGCACTATGCATGACGGGTGCAATGGCGACTTTTTAAATTATTATTTTACCTATAAATAAGAATGGAGTTTGCTTTGAATGGTATTCTAAATCTGCAGAAAAATTAACTGTGAATTGGCTTCATGTGAAACCCCTACCCGCATTCTTTGACGATGCCTGAAGTCAGGACTAGAATTTCTATATTTACAGTCCACACCACATACGGTGAGGTAATTGTGGGAATAGTATATGCACGTTATTTCCTTTACCTGTACAATGGGGTTCATTCCAATGGCTTATTTTCACTCCTTGCATCCTTTCTTCGCGTCCTTTCCTTGCTCCTTAGCTCCACCCAACAGAGGACACGAGGAAAGGATGCAAGGATCAGATACGAGGATGGAGGAAACGAGGCAACATGCATTAGGCAAATGGAACGTCCTTGCTCAATCAAGCGTCAGCGTAATATTATGCTCACGTACTTAACTATAATGCTTTTTAGCTTATTTTTTCATGAATAAACAGTGCTTTTGTTAGTCATAAAGAATCAGTGTCATTATGGATTAGCGCTTTATAATAAATGGAAAGGAACGGGAAAATTGCATTGTTGGAGGAGTGTGCCTGCGACATGGCAGATGTGAAGAGTTGTAGATAATTTATACACGTCACGCGTTCCGAGAAAAGGCTTCCGGAAAGGCTACCCTTATGTTTCCTCACTGAAGCACCCTCCGGAAACCTCCTCATTCCCCACTCCTTGCTCCTCCGCAGAGCATTTAGCGGTTTGGAATGTCCTAAAGATGGTGAACCTCGATCGATTTCCGGGTCAGGCAAGGACCGAGGAGAAGAGCACGGATAAAATAAGCGATTGGAATCCACCCAATGTGTGTCCTTAAGCATCAACATCAACCGCTATATAAATATGTTTACAGAGCTAGAGAGATAACACTGGAGGTGTTGATAACGCAACAGTGAATGAGGAAGGAAGGACTTGATATACAGTGGTGTTCAAAAAAATAGCATCAGTAACCTGATGAACCAGTTATTAGTAGTAGTGATATTTCTACATGCCAAATAATGTACTTGTAGATGTAGTAGTGTAATAGAAAAACAACAGGGGAATACACGGGAATAGTATGGAACCCATGGTTGGCTAAATGGCTGTAAGTCAACAAGGGTCTGAGGTATCAAACGAGCCTCAAACCATCACTCTGCTGCCAGATATGCAGTAGATATGGATGGATCACTTGAAGGGTTGTTTCTCCTGACAAATTTTCCTATTGAACTCTATGGAAAAATAAGTCAGGAGAAGAAACCCTTCAAATAATCTACAAGTAAATTATTTGCCATGCAGAAATATCACTACTACTAATAACAGTGGTTCATCAGGTTACTGATGTTGTACTGCTATTTTTTTGAACACCACTGTACGAATGTAGCACTGCACCGCTGCGGATGGGTTAGGTGAATTCCAACCCGACAGGTCCCGGGGTGGATTCTGAGGTGGTTTTAATTTCCTGTTTCCACAGAATAATGCCCACTGAATGAGGAAGAGGTTGTTTTAGAACGGTTAAGGATGTGGCTACTGACAAGATACTTTTCGGAACTTCAAGGTAAAAGACACGATAAAACCCCCTTTTTTTTCCAACTCAATTGTCCAGTCCAAAACATGCAGTTAACAGTACACAAAGTTCAGAGATACCTTATGGGAACCAGTAATCAATTATTTATTCATTTAAACTGCCTTCTGCCAAGGACAGTCAAAGAACTGCAGCACAAACAGGATTATACATATTGCCACAATCCAATGTGTGTAAATTAACTCTGTACTGATACATGACACAACAAAAGAAATGGCTTTCATGGGGACTAAAAACAAATACTGTACATGGCTTTCCCAAAGGGGAGTCAACACAAAAGCACAGTATTCATACATTAAACGGCACATTACAGTGATCTGTGAAAATACCTGCACAGACTATAAATACATATTTTACAGATTTTTTTCACCTTATTAAAATTTCATATTAGAGGAGCTATAAAAATTCATAAATACCATTTTGATATTACAGTCACACATTAAAATTTTCAAACAACTAAAATCATAGTGTTTTGACAGTGTTTACCAGTGTACCTGTCATGAGCATGTATTGTCTGGTTCACTCACACAACTTACTTTACTTAAACTTTTGGTTAAATTAGGAATAACCCCTCCCCCCCCAATAAAAATGAAATGAATCAATGAAAAGCTATTGAGTATAGTTTGGTTGATTTGCGTTTTTAAGCATTTTAATTCTTTCTAAAAGCTCAGTTCAGTTTGCGATGATTTAGGGTCAACCCATATGGAGTATTAATGACAACATATAACATTGTGTCATTTGTTTTCCATTTTAAGTGATATCATTGTCTCCAGTGGTGAGATATGTCTTTAAGAAGCTTCCTGATTCTTATTAGCCTGTCAGCGCTAACAGGGTGTGAAAAAATATTTCTTCTAAAATTGATTTAGAAGACAATAGTTTAATTGTGCTTCTACTGTAGTTACTGAAATTAATTATGTTTCTCTTACACCTTTGATTGATGAAAGAGTAATGACATTATTGTACTTCCTGCCAAGTGTCTGCATTCATTTTCAAACCCCTGGCAGACCATCTATCAATCTCAAAGCAGAGAGAGTTGTTCCACACATAACCCCTTAAGGTGTAGGATCATAAATATGTGAATAGAATGTTCTTAAATTGAACATTCTAATGCTGATGTAACAATCACTACTGGTAACTGAAAGCAATGGAGTTCTAGAACACTGACTTAGAATTTAGAATTTTACATTCCAAAAACCTATTCTTCAAAGGGTTAAGCACCTAGTACAAGAATGATTATGCACAGTTTAATAGTAGCAATGTCAATCATCATCTCAATAGTAATGGCAAAATTTTGTCTCCTCCCTCATTCTGTCAATAGCTTGTTTTTGTGAGTTCAGTGATTTTGGTGAACATTATACACATTTCAGACTGTTCTTTTTTTTACTTTATTAATGTGCAGATATTACACATTTATGGTGAGGATTCCCAAGTAATTAATATTACTGAGTATTGTAGCCATCAAGCAACATGGAAATAATTTGGCAATCACTGGTAAACAATGCCTGCTTCATCAAGTTTTTAAAACACACATAAAATATGTAAAGTATTAATTAATATAAAAATACAGTTTACCAGCAACTGCAACAGAAACTGTGACAAAACAAACTTGCCAAATAAAAAATTTAATTACTGTACAGTTACATACATTTATTTATTTTTGTTACCTTCAGTAGAGCGAAACAGGCCACCGTAAAACTTAAGGGGCTGAAAAATACCAGTACGGTACAGTACTGGCTCAGTTGGAGCATCCTACAGCATACAAATCCCAGAATACTGCTTGATCCTGCCTGCATAAGAGTCTCCACTGTTGATTCCTCCAATGGGTCAACAGTTGTATAAAACACAGTATGGATAGCCTTGTCTGGGAGGAGGTGAGGTAGCACACAGGACCCACACTCCCAACAGTCCTAAAATGCAGGTACTTAAGCTTAAAAGTTACCCTAAACTGTGGAAAAATTCATTAAAGGGCCCCTGCATAGCTGCCCTCAGCATGCCTGAATACATTAAAGGATCCCTGCTTTGAACAGCCTTTCTTGCTCTTGTGGTTTAAATCTGTAACACGTTAGCTTTGTGGTTGGGGTAAAGTGCAAGCTAATTTCCCCCCCGTGGATGTGTCACCAGCAGATGCAGTTTCCAAAGGCTTAAAAATAAAGCAAACAAACTGACGACTGCAGAGTCAGAAACCGCCTCCCTCTCCGCTTCCTTCCTTCCTAGCGACAGTCTTGGCAACTCACTGATTTTCCTTATGAAGTGCACAGAAGTAAGGGAAAAAATAAATGAGTTGTAACAACGAGACTTTTTTTTTTTTAATGGTCGACTCCAGTCCGCTTGCAGCGGTGGTGTGGCGATGCGGGCCAGAGAGAGGCTCAAGGCTCTCCCTCCTCTCTGACTGGAGGAGCTCTAGTGTGTACCGTAATTTGAGAGGTCCGTGCGCTCAGCTCGGCAGGTGAGTGCCGTTCAGCCTGTTCACCCGGGCTCGAGGTGGTGAGACACCCTCTTGTACACAAAGTAGAATTGCTGGGAATGAGGCCTGCTGTGGATCTCGGCCTTGATCTTCTGCGGGTGGGCGTCGTGGGCCAGCTGCTGGCTGGTGTCCCCGACGAGGAGGAAAAGGGCATAGTTCCCGGGGTCGGGCACCTTGAACTTACGGGCGCAAAGCTCGCACACCTCCTTGGTGGTGAAGTTGGGCCGCACCAGGAGCGTCTTGGCCGTGCAGCTACTGCCTGCCTTCTGCAGGGCCACGCGCAGGTAGTTCTGCGCACAAACACAAGGAGAGATGCACGGCGCCGCTCAGCTATTGAGTATTCACTCTCTGTATCTCCTGGATTCACATTTGCACTCTTAGCAGAGAATCCTTGGGGGCGTTCCAGAGACACTCCGCCACTGTCCTCCATCCTGGTCCTGGGGGTCTGCTGGCTTTTTGTTTTCACCTTAGAATCAAAATCTATTTGAAACCAGAGAAGCCTGGTGAGGCGAGTTAATCGACTGCTTTGATTTGTCAAATAAGTTCTGAGTAATAATGAAAACATCCTGCTACCCTCCAGGACCAGGGTTGAGGACCTCTGCTCTAGGCAAATTGAGGCCCCCTGCTCTAGGCAAATTGAGGACCTCTGCTCTAGGCAAATTGTGGCCCCCTGCTCTATGCAAATTGAGGCCCCCTACTCTAGGCAAAGTGAGGCCCCCTGCTTTATGCAAAGTGAGGACCCGTAGCCGATTTGTGTTTAATGGCCTGTTCTCTCCATGAAACGTTCTAATGTGTTTATATACTCAAAGGTGGTTGGCACAGTGGAACATGTGGGTTGTACTCTGGGTGACACTAACAGCAAGAGTGGTATGTCTAGCCACCTGGATCAGTTTGTTACAAATTGAGGGACAGGACGGTATGGCAGTTGGGCTCTTACCTGTAGCCATACAAGGAAAGTTTGTCCAAGTATAGCAAGTAGCCACAAAATGCATGTTCTCTCCAGTTATTGATTTAGCAACACAGCAGATGTTTGTCCAAGTATAGCTAGCAGCTACGCAATGTAAGTATGTCCAAGTATAGCTAGTAGCTACACAATGTAAGTCTGTCCAAGTACAGCTAGCAACTACACAATGTATGTCCAAGTATAGTGAGCAGCTACACAATGTCAGTTCGTCCAAGAACAGCTTTAGCAACACAACTGTACTGTTTTTGAATGTGTGAACAAGTCTATCTAATAAATGTGGGTTTCTTTTGTTCATCTCCTTTCTCTGTGTCCTTCTCCTCTCAACTCTCTCCGGGTTAGCGTATGACAGAAGCATCCTTTTGCCGCCTGCGTTTCAGCGGTACCTGGAAGTCGTCAATGCAGGGCACGAAGCGCTGGGTGGTGCGTCTGCGGTGCCACTGGTGGAGCGTGTTGCGGGTTTCTGAGCTCAGAACGCGAGCCGCCTGCTCCTCCTGGAAGTTCTTGATGAGGGACATCGCTCCGTAGGCACTGGTCAGGTAATAGCCACCTGGCAGAGAGGAAGGGGTTTGCATTAGACTGGATTTCTTTATTTCTGAATGGACATTGGCTTGCCTCTTGCCTCTTAATTTAGAGGTCATATATTTTAAAACAATATACAAATATGTAATTAATGAAATACGGTAATGTAAACAATGTATTATTGAAAGGGAAAATACTTTTTGCTGGTGACTCTGGTACTTAGCTTCTTCACAAACCCCCAGAGGCCCTGGGCCCCAGTTTGAGAGCCACTTAGTCTATATCACAGCGCCCTCTGGCGATAAGCTGAAGGAAGCTCCTTTTCTCTCTCTCGGTCTGTCTCCCAGGGTGCGTCCCAATACTCGAAAAATGCACCCTCCTTTCCTCCACTACCACCTCCTCTCCTCCGTGTCCCGGAAACGGATCTTTGTGTTTTAATCTAATGTTGCTGATTACATCTTAATTCAGTATTAATGGTTACATATTAAGTAATGTCTCAATGCAAACTGTAATGTCAGGTACATTGTATACTGTACATGCAAATACTTGTACTCAAAACATTCAGGCAGTTTTGCACACTCCCGGGTAGGAGGGGGATTGGAGGAAAGGAGGTGGGGAGTGAAGAATATTGGGACGCACCCTCTGTCTCTCTCATTCGTTCGTTTGCTCGCTCTCTCTCTCTCTCTCTCGCTCTCTCTTTCTACAGGGACAACAGCCTGCATGGCCTTGCCAAGCATACAGCGAGTCAAACAACATTCCTGTGAGACAGAGACACGCTGTTTTCTCAAGACAACCAGTGCCTTGCATTGTTTAGCCGACAAAAAATGTTCAACAATGTTGCATGAAATGATTCTAGTCTGAATCACAACATGAGGATAATTTATTTATCTTCCTGTGCTAAGCAGGTCAGAGAGAGAGGTCAGAAGTTGCTACCTTCTCCGTGCAGGAGGGAGGGGTCCAGCAGCTCCATCATGTACTGGATCTCTGCATCGAGCTGGGGCATGTCGCACTGTGCCAGGACGTAGGTCAGCATGGGTAGGAAGTCATCCGCCCCGTACAGCCTCCCTGATACACACACACACAACAGGACTGGTCATATGGAGTGTGTGTGTGAGCGTGTGTGTGTGTGTGTGTGTGCGTGTGTGTGTGTGTGTGTGTGTGTGTATACACATGTGCATGTCTGTTCCGTTTATGAAAGTGCACAACAGTTTACGTCTGCGTGTATTCGGCTTGCTTGTCTGTGTAGAGTGAGAGTGCTTTTGCATTAAAGTGCATTTCTGCATGTGCGTGAGGGTGTGCACATACAAACACACGTGTCCATCTTGTTCCTCCACTCGTTGGATATAACACAGATGTTATGTTGCCCTTTAATAAATACTGGAATGTAGCAGAGCTGTGTAAGGCAGTAGGCAGTAGGCAGTAGACACACTTATGCTGTTGCTGTACCTGAGTTGTCCTCCATGATGGTGTAGATAAGCTTGCAGACCCTCAGCAGCACGGACACTTTCTTCTCGGGGGAGTACATCTTGCACATGTTGCTGAACTTCTGGCGGATCCTCTCGATGGCGACAGGGTCGGAGGGGACGGCCCCGTCCACGCCCAGCTCCTGCGGTTGCTTGGCCCGGGCCAGCGCCAGGTTATCCTTCAGCTGCTTCCACGTTCCGTCTCTAACCTGGAAGTCTCGCAGAGCCGCGTCCACCACGCCCTTCAGCGGCTTCAGCACGCACTTGTGCATGGCCTTCTCCAGGACCTGGTCTGTGGTGGTGAGGGGGGAGGTGAGAGAAAGAGAGAGGGATGAGAGAAGGGGAAGAAAGCAGGGGAAGAGTAAAAGAGAGAAAGGGAGAGGAAGGGGGGGTGGGGGGTGGGAGAGAGTGCAAGAATGAGTTTGTGTCTGGCATTTTATAGTTACTACAAAGCAATAAATGAACCCTATAAACTATAGTTTATAGTTTATGAAATGTTATCAGTGACATTATGGTCACGTGGTTAGACAAATGAACAAACATAAAATGTATAACACATCTCATAAAAGAGTTACCCTGTCTGGTGTCACGACTGTCCTAACCAGAGCCCAATTACCTGGCTAATCAAAGGGATGAAGATAAAGATCTGTTGTAACGCTAGAATATTCTGCTCCTCGCAGCTTTTTGAATTGGAGATTCACACTCGGGAATCACATATCCTACAATACATGACATATGCTGTATGCACTGTCATGAGGAAGTGTAACAATTCTTCGAAGCACTAGGAAAACAAAGTTTCCATCGAATAAGGGCCCTACTTTTACAAGCAATGCTCAAGTGAAACCTTGCGACTAAGTGTTCGTCCCGTAAGTTTATTTCATATAAAAGTTGAAGCCACAAAACAATTGTATAAGCCCTGCAGACACATAATTATGCCTCTACGCTTCCCAATTCTGACAGCATTGCTGAACGGCCTGCCAGCAGCTTCTGCTGAAGACATCTAGACATAAATGCAATGTGTTTTTCCTTAAGCTGTCTGGGGCAAGACTGGTAATAAAGCCCTCCTCTTACTGCGGCTCAGCCAACACCACTCTCAGTCATCACCATGGCAGCTGTACCAACTGGTGTGCATTAAGCTGCTGTGCATTGCTCCACCTATAGTAGCCCCCCAGTGGACGTGTGGCTGTGAGCTTCTTGGCTTTCTGCTTCAAAGACACCATTTTAGGTAAGGCTTGAGCCGGGTGGCCTATATCCCAGACCCCTGATCAAAGGCCCTGTCCTTCAGCCAAGACTCAGCAACTCAACTCAGAATGCTTTGTTGTAACTTTCCTTTGGAAAAACACACACACGTACACACAGACACACACTCATGTGCCAGAGGCTCTACACTGCCATTAGTCCAGTTCTCCATCTCCATGAAAGTATTTATTGATCCTGCCCACTATGGCTCCAATACATGTTTCCAATAGTGGACCCACAGGCTAAATGATTGTCTTTTACATACTGTAGCTATAACAAACAGGGACTGTCTTTGGGAGAATCAAGCTCAGGGGATAATGGGATGTGCTTTAATGTAACTATGACACTGGCAACCCAGGTACATGGCACTGTTCTGGATCTCATTACTTTACATTCATTTAGCAGACGACAGGTGAGTGCATCCACCTGAGTTATACGGGCAAGGATGCCACACCAGGCTAACCGCATTCCCAGACCAGTGAGTCCTGCTAGATCTAATTGATCTCGCGGTGGATTCAATCACCACCCACAGACTGACACACACATAAACAAACACCTGCAAAACAAACTCTGGCTATTTTGGGATGTGTTTCTCAGAAGACAGAAATTACATTTCCTTGTGTATACAGAGCTATCAAATTACAGCACTTATCTTATTTTTAGCTTATTCTTTTGTGAAGACCCAAAGTAGAACAAAGACACTGGCAACTCAAGCAACTCAGCCGGTTGTCCTGGTTTTGATACACAAGGAGTTGCTTTATCCACACAATGTCTAGATTACATACCATCTCTTAAGCCACATCCATGGTTTAACACCACGTTTGCTCCTTTCCAAACAAAAATGATTCCACGCTTAAATGTGGACCTTTATATGTAGTTGCACGGAGTGAATTCCTCTCGAAAAAACACACAGACAATATCACACAACGTCTGTCTATTGCATCGCCTGCTGGCGTCCACCAGCACTCTGTGTGCGATTGCTCATGCCTAACGTTCAGACGGGTCACTGAGACACCAGGCACCACACTCTCCCAATTCCGGCTCTTCCCCCAAACCACTTTCACAAATAGTAAACATACAGTGCTGGTACTGTGGACTGGAAAGGCTGACTTACAACACAAAGCCTAATCCGTGTGTGTGTGTGTGTGTGTGTGAGAGAGAGAGAGTCTCCCTGCATGGAACATGGGTGTGTGTGGAGGGGTGGGTATTGAAAGCAGGAAATAGCAGGCACGTGAGTCAGAACACTTGCGCCCTGGAATGCGCCAATTATCCCGAGAACTAAAGAAGTGGGTCACATCACATGTGGTTTCCAAAGGACTCTGAGCCCCTATGAGCCACAGCTTTATCAGGCCTCTTTTGGGAAATATCACATGCACAGTGCACACGTGTGCAACTTTTCACTGCAGGTAATGGCCCAACCCCAGTCGGGGATCCAGAGAACTCCTTTAACGCTAGTGATCTACAGTAAGGGCACAACGCTCACAGTGGTATGGGATTATCAGTGTGGGCTGGGTGGAGGAGATAGTGGGATAGGACCAGTCAGGGCCTAACAGTCAGTGTCCCCACTACTAAAAATTAACATCCGTCGAAACAGGATCTTTGATTTGCGTCCACTTCCATATCCCCTCTGTTTGGAAAGTGGAGCAGGCAAAGGGACAAAAGCACCTCAGACGTTCCTCTGAAGCTTCCCACGCAACAGATACACTCCAACCATGCAAACCAAGTTTCAGTGCCAGAATCACCACCTCAAACTAGGCCTGTATCACCGAGCACATCCTCAATGCTGTAGCACAACAGCACTCAATTCTCCAAAACACACCAAGGCCAGAGGAAGTGTTCACTCCACAAACACACAAACACACATACACACACACACACACACACACACACACACGCATACAGACACACACACACACACACACGCATACAGACAGACACACACACACACACACGCATACAGACAGACACACACACACACACACACACACACGCATACACAGACAGACAGACACGCACAAACACACACACACACACACACACACACAGCTTTTAATGGTTTTATATAATTATCGACGGGAATGAGAGTATGACTCATGTTATCCTTTCACACCAGTTAACGTGTTAACCTCTTGATGTGTCTCTCTCCTCTTAAGCCATCACCCCTACCAAAACTCTGTCACCCCGTAATGTACAGTGGTGTTAAAAAAAATAGCAGTACAACATCAGTAACCTGATATTGTAGTGATATTTCTGCATGGCAAATAATTTACTTGTAGATTATTTGAAGGGTTTCTTCTCCTGACTTATTTTTCCATAGAGTTAAATAGGAATATTTGTCAGGAGAAACAACCCTTCAAGTGATCCATCCATATCTACTGCATATCTGGCAGCAGAGTGATGGTTTGAGGCTCGTTTGATACCTCAAACCCTTTTTGACTTACAGCCATTTAGCCAACCATGAGTTCCATACTATTCCCGTGTAATTTACATCTTAATCTAGTCCCACCCCCCAATTCCCATAGAGATCCATTCAAATACAGAGAGGTTATAGTATTGCTTCTAAGAGTACCTGGAAATAAGATATCAGGAGTCTTTTGATATCATTTTATACAGAATACTCCACACTGCTATTATTTTCAACACGCCCCTTTCAATGAATGAGTCAATTACTCAGAACAAGCAGCGTGCATGTCATGACAGTTGGGTCTGTTGTTTTTCTATTACACTACTACATCTACAAGTAAATTATTTGCCATGCAGAAATATCACTACTACTAATAACAGTGGTTCATCAGGTTACTGATGTCGTACTGCTATTTTTTTGAACACCACTGTAACTTTAGGGGTGCTGCCTATCTGCTCCTGTATCGCTCTGCTCTCTGAACATGCTCACACACAGCCTCTGATTCAGACACCCCTATTCCCCCATAACTCCCCCGTTCTTCTCACAGACAGGGAGATCTGGTAAACAGAGCCTGGAGAAACTGCTCAGTCAAGACTATATTTCAGAGTGTCAGGGTAAACACTGACTGACTTGTTGCTGGCCGGAGGACACGCTGACCAGAGCGCCAAGCTCGGAAACAAGGGACCCTTTCTCCATTTTTACTATGTTCTTGCCTCCACTGCCCAGGCAAAGAGAAATGAGCATCAACAAAACTCAACAACTCAGCAGAGCCGTGCAGCCCCCCTCAAAGCCTGCTTCTGTTTAGGGAGAGCCGAGCTGCCTGGCACGAGACGGGGGGGGGGGGGGGGGGGGGGGGGGGTTAGAGAGAGAGAGAGAGAGAGAGATGTGGGATGTGAAAGAGACAAATACCATTCAGTGGAGCTCAGAGGCCAGTTCTGTTGACATCCGGGAGACACGGAAACACACACACACTCACGCACACATTTTTGGTAGTATCCACAACTATTCACTTTGTGAAAGAAAGTTACATAATTTAGTCTGGAACAAAAAATAAATTAAAAAAATGGTCGTCCCGAATAACGATTTGTCCAGCCCAGCTGGGGACAACAGGGTAGTCCCCTAAGAGCATTCTCCACAAAGCGCCAATCCTTCCCAGTGACTTCCTCACATTTTTACAACACAACCCTTTAAGGCCATGACTGCTTTTGGCTGCATATCAGAGGAGTTGATTTATAAGCAGCCACCCCCAGAGGCTGAATGGAATGTGTTTGTCTCATCATCAGCGACTCTCTCTTTGATAATATCACTCCACGGGTTTCTCTTCATAATTATCTGTTCTGTCATACAGAAATTGCCAAGGTAGGACCCACATTGTTAGTCACCATGGACCACAGCACATTCAAACTACTGCTTTTTGTGTTCACTGTATAGTGTTTTAACTGCAAGTGTCAGATCATGGATATCTTGTACCAGCGCTTTCAGGTCTGCTTCACAGCAAAACACAGCAGCACATTCTCAAAAATGCCCTTTCCCGTTAACAGTGTAGATTCAGTTACACTAGGGCATGTATATCGTATCCCAGAGAATGGAATTAAAATTACTTATCGACTGCGCATGCAATGGTATGAAAACAGTTTATGCTTCTCAATACAGTATTTCACAACTTGACAAACGTAGATATGACCTTCACAGATGGTAGACAATTATATATTGGGACAATTTCAATGAACAAACCACTGCAAACTTTAGAATGGAAGCATTTACATAAAAAGAGAAAAAAACTAGAGAGATGATGGCTAAATACTGTACTGGCAGATGACTGCATAATCGTTTTAGTGAATATCCCTGAAAAAAATCCTTGAGCTGCTAAGTGCGTTGAGAGCCTTGTCCTGCTGAGACTACAGTGCCGTAGAGGCCAAGAATAACAGCTTTCTGCGCAGGGTTTGCTGGACTGAGCTCATAGGCTGATCATTAGATCTGAAACCCAACACCTGCATCACCCCATACAACCCTAGTCCATCAGAAACAAGGTCCCAGGATATGTAAGCTTAAACAGTACTGGCTTTGACAATGACTGAGGGACCCTCACTGACCCCCCCCATTGGAGTAAAATCCACTACGTTCAGCTTCCCACATACTCATTTTGAACACTACTGAAGTACCCAGTCCCATCAACATTATCAACATCAGTGTCCTTTTAGGTGCTAAATGGAATACCATTAGTTCCAATACTTACACATGCCCCCAAGGACTCATAAAAACGGTAGGGCAGGCTGTAAAACACATGCCACATGCCATCAATACAGCATTTTAAAGTGCCACAGTGGGAATGTTATTTTAAAAAAGAACATTGGTTTTCTAAGTACTTGGTTTTATTTTTCTAAGTTCAAGGACTCCTAGGAATGTTGTAGCTAAAGCGCAGATTCATCAGCGTTCCTTTAGAGCCAAATGAATCCAGGTGTTCGATATGTAGTCACACTGTGGCAGACCAATACCAGGAAAACCTTTCCTCATATAACCCTGGTGGATGTAATCGCGTTCTCATACATTGTAAGGCTCTGAATAAGAGTGTCAGCTAAATGACTGTAACTCGGTGTAACAGGAGATTGAATGAGCCGACAGCAGGGTCTCACCGATCTGGTCCTCGGGGATGAGGGACTCGATGGGTGGGTCCAGCTCGGAGGTCTGGCACAGGTAGGCCTTCATCTGGGTGATGAACTGGCGCACGGTCTGCAGCAGGTCTTCGCCGGTGGGGTGGCAGCCGCGGTTCTCCTGCAGGAAGCTCACGTAGTCCTGCACCAGGCAGCCAAAGTACGAGCCCTTGTCCTGGGACAGCTCAACCACCCGGTGCACCGCCCTCTTCTCGGGGGTCATGAGGGAACTGAACACCCTGCTCATGTTTCGGAACTTCCCCGTCAGGGACCGGGGCAGGGCGAAGCTGCTCCCCCGCCGTTTGTCCTTGAAGGGCAGGGGCACGCCGGCTTCGGGGTCGCTCCCCATGCTCACCCCGTAGTACTCTTCGTCCCCGCTACTGTCGCCCAGAGGCCTGACGATCCTGGACGGGCTGGGCCCTGTCGGGAAGAGGTCGGGCGTGAAGTCCTGCGAGTCGGACGAGGAGGTGGAGATGCTCATGCCGCTCAGCCTCTGCCCGTCCGGGGCGTCCGATCCGGATTCGGGTCCGCTGGGCCCCTCCACGTACGGGACCCGCAGGGAGTTGCGGACGGGGATGGGGGCGCTGGGGGAGCGTCCGATCCAACACACCGTCTCAGGCATGCTCCTTCCGTCTCGAGGCGAGTCTGAGTCCAGAACCTGGGGCTGCGTTCGGGAAGGCAGGGGGCGGCAGGGGGGCGCGGGATGGGGCTCGCTGTTCACCCAGGCAACCCGGCCTCGGACTGTGTGAGTGTCCGGTTTAGGGGGTCGGGGCGGAGCTCTCCTCTTTGAGGCGGTGGACCCGCAGAAACAGGGGGGTTGATGAAGCACAGCGCCCCGTTGGACTGGCTGCACTCCAGGTGGGACGGGGTGCGCGTGCGCACGGCGGGTAAGGAGGTCGTTCTCCACCCCCGGTCCCGTCTCAGCTGCGGCTGCTGTTCAGAGTCCCTCGTCCAGTTGCACAGAGCCGAGTCCCAGAACGCTGAGCCAACCGGGAGACACACAGCAGGGTTACCCACAATTTTTCACTCACTGCCCAGAACAAAAAAGCAGTTTTGTCAAATATTTTCTTTTGCCAATGATCTGGAGCCGGTATGAAACTACAGAGAGAAAGAGAGAAGTCAGGAATGCAGTCCTTTCGCAAGTGAATTCTGAATCACATCTGCCGACACACGCAGGGGAATGAGTCACATATGTAGATGCTAGTGGGCGGGCTCTACGCCCTCATGATCTTACACCCCTCCCCATCTCCCCCCTCCCTCCTCCAACCCAACATACATTTTCCTTCTGGGCCTGTGCATGCGGTCTGCCTGCTTGTGTTATTCTACTTATCATTCAAGATTTATTTTCCCCCTTGTACGACCTTGCAATGAATTTCTTATAAACAAGCAACCGCAACTCATTTTCCACACAAATATTTTTATCTTTCTATAAGAATGTGATCTCTTAGCAGTATTTTGACTATTATTAGGCAATTACTATGCACTCGAGACATGTAAAGCCAGATTTTCTTAACAGACTCCTGTGCGTTAAGCAGTTCAGTGGCTTCCCACTAACAAGCCACAATATGCTTTACGTAGTAGTTAGTTTGTTAACTTATTAATCAACATTACTGCAGGTAATGGATGCAAACAGTTGTCATGAAAACACTGAATTACTTTTGTGGTTACAGTAAAATCATGAATTATAAATACAGACAAATCAGACCAACTGTGCGATTATCCTTAAACGTCTTCCTTCTGAGTAGAGGAGGAGTTAAACTGTAGGCTGTCACACCCACACATTCACCATGGCAACACACCTCAGAGGTAGTGTGGGGTGTGTATTTTTATTCATTTCATTTTTTTTTTTGGGGAGGTGGTGGGTTTACAGCTCCTAAAGGTGTTCTACTCTTTCAGTGCCGGGAAAAGCATCAACAAACTGTCAAAACTGAGCCATGCCAGCACCACCAGCAGCCAACATGCAAATCTGACACACCAAAAAAAAACTTGTCAGGTTCTGTTCACTGAGATATTAATTGTAAAAGGTATTTTGACCAGGGGTGCCGAACATTTATCACCCCACTGTACATTACATATATAACACATGTATTTCATGCTCAAAAACAATGCTCATGAGTACTTTTTATTCTATTTACACACGTCACGTCAAAATGTTTATCCAAAAACAAACATGTAACAAGTTATTTAAAAAATACAGGAATATTGGTGTCTCGGTGGTGTAGCTGGTAGAGCACTATCCACATGCTCATTGTGAGCTGCTATGTCGCCGGTTGAAATCCGACTGCAACCATTGTGGCATATCTCTCCCTCTCTCTTTCGCTCTCCATTCTTACGGTCTCTCTACACTGTGCTGTCCAATAAAAGCCCTGAAAAGATATTTATTAAAAAAAACACAGAAATTCAGATTAAGAATGACTTTCTACTAAATATTAAACAAAAATGATATGTTTAAAAAGGTAATATATTAAGTTGAGATTAATTTTAAACATTTCAAAGTTAATTTTTTACTTTAACACTTTATTTAAAAGAATTTAGTCAGTTACTTTTTTATTATTTTAATTTTTACTTTTTACTGCTTTAATACTGATGTTGCGGTCAGAGAGCAAAAAGTTGGAGCAAAAATTTTCTGTGTTGCAAGACAGCAGTGTTGCACCAAATCTTTTCTTCTTTATATATAGCTTTTACGCTTCATTCGTTAGGACCTGCAAAGAAGCTTTTCAGGTGTGCCGATACTACCTTAAAATTTATTATGAGAAAAAAAAATTCCTCATCAAGAAATAATTATTTTTCCATAGAGTTCAATAGGAGAATTTGTCAGGAGAAACAACCCTTAAAGTGATCCATCCATATCTACTGCATATCTGGCAGCAGAGTGATGGTTTGAGGCTTGTTTGATACCTCAGACCCTTGATGACTTACAGCCATTTTATCAACCATGCATTCCATACTGTTCCAGCATAATTTACAGCTAAATCTAGTCCCACCCCCCAATTCCCATAGAGATCCATTCAAATGCAGAGACGTTATAGTATCGCTTGTAAGAGTACCTGAAAATAAGATAATAAGAGTCTTTTGATGTTGTTGGGTCACAGACATCAGGAAGTCATGGCAGGCAAAGGATATGTGACCAAATATTTAAAATGATTACTTTATTCTATATATAAATGCTGGGGCGCCAATAATTGTGGCACATGTGGTTTTGTTAAATTAATTATTTCTTGATGAGGGATTATTTTTTTCTCATAATAAATTTACTTCAAATAAAGGTTGGATTTTTCTAATTTTTTCAGTGTGAGATTAAGCTAATTTACCAAACGGTGAATGTTTGATAACCCTTTTTAGTCATCTTTACCAGGGGTGCCAATAATAGCGGAGGGCACTGTATATAGTTCAGTGACTGGAACAGGGTAGCATGTCAGGTCAAACCTTCACAAAAAAACTAATGAAAGGATTTCACTTCTCTCCTTTTGCCAAATGCTGTGAATCTTATCATGGGTTCTTCATCGAGACTACCTTTAATCACGCTGTAGTGTCTCATAGAAGAACGCTTTAGCAGCTCTCTTCTATGTACATTTAAGGACACTGACCTCCAGCCTTTTCAAGCACGCCTGGTAACGTAGACTCGGCTAGACTTTGGGAGAGATGGATACTTAGCACTTACATTAGTCTTAAATGGCAGTTTTAGTTGTTTTTTTTTGATGTCCAGAGTGCTCTATTTTTCTAATGTAATTCCTTAAACAGCCTTTTCAGTACATAAATCCTCTGAAATGTTACAACAGTATTTCAGAGACATGTCACACTTTCAACAGCACACACAGGCCAAATAAACATTTCTCACCCAGCAGTGTCATGAATTGCCTTTATACGGCCACATTCCTGAATTTGTATGCTTTATATTTTTCTCAGAGATGACTAAAACTGCCAGTTCATGGCGCCAACATTCTAAAACCATGCCATGACTGGTTTTCCATCAAGTATGAGCTGGTTTATAAATATATCAACTGTAGCGGCAATCGCCACATGTCCAGTTAAGACCGCAGGGTTTCTGCTCTATGAATAGCAACATAGGGTACAGACAGTATCCAGCTCATGGCAGAAGGATGTAGAAAATTCACCGCTCCCACTTACAGCGCTTCTGCAGGACTGACCTACTGTCAATCAACGCATAGAAACTGTGCCAAGCAAGCGCCACTAAATGTGTTCTCACGAACCAGCCTAATTATTATTATGATGAACATTCGCGCAAGCTCACAACACGTTTGTTGCATTCGTAAACATTAATTTAATTTTGCAGTGATATAAAGAAGTGGGCATTGGGAATATCCTCTCAGCAATAAGACACTCATACAGTGACTCCAGTTGTTAGAACTCTAAGCACACGGCAAACACAGCAAACGGCAGAATTCTCAGTGTTAAATTAACTCAGTATATACAGGTCTAATAGGGACCACATGCATCAGTCGATTTTACTACATGAGTCTATTTTTGCAGTGTAGCAGGGATATTGTTAGCACTGTAACGGTAAGCGCTAACTGAAATAGATTCAGAGGCAGTGCACTATAACAGTCAGCACTGTAACTGTAATACAGAAGGGAAGGAGGAGGAGGAGGAGACGCAGACCTGCTCCCAGCTGAGCCACCTCCTCCAGTTGAGAGTGGGTCCGGGCTGCTGCGATTCTCTCTGGCAGCCGCAATGGGAACGGCAGGACATCCCTGACCGGTAAAAAGAGTGGGGGAGGAAAGAGAGATGTGGGATGTGAAAGAGAGAAACACACTCGTTTAAATGAGCATCTGGAGAAAACACCACTCAGTGGAGCTCAGAGGCCAGTTCTGTTGACATTCGGAGACACGGAAACACACACACACAAGCTCAAACTTATGCTCACAGCTATAATTTCCATTGATCTGCTTTCCTTACTTCTTCAAACATATTTTATGACCCTAAATATACATATTTTTATGACGTCACCTGGCGCTGTAATGGCGACATGTAGTCCAGCTGTCTCTCGTTTTCGTGTTTGTTAATTTGAATGTGTTTTGTTGTGTCATGTTTTTGTCTTTTGTTTTTTCATGTGCTGGTATGTCTATTATAGGACAGGGAAGCAAACTGATAATTGTTCAGGGCACTCCTGCTGCTAATTATTATTATTATTATTATTATTATTGCCGAATTGTCCAGTCGGGCTGGTTTTGTTTATGGTCGTCACCGTGGAGACACATTCATAACTGCGGCGACAGGGTTTTGTTTTTCACCGGAGTTTGAGTGGCTTGGTATCGGGACTACAGGCAATCCTCGAAAGGCCATCCGGGAAAAGAGGGAGAGGAGGACGGGAAGGTGTGAGGCGCCCCCGCTGTCCCGAGATGTCCAGTGTCATTAAGCAGTCCAACACACAACCTCCGCCTCCACGACTTTCCTCCATACACGCAGTGTTGCGGTCTCTGTAGGCTACACTGTCGAAACGGAGCACCGAACTGCGTCAACCTTCCCAGTAGTTGCCTCACTCCTCCCCGCATTATCTTCTCCTTCCCTTCCCTGGTTGCCTTTTGAAGATTGCCTACACTCCCGGATCAGTCCCGACATCTTCAACTCCGGTGAAGAGCAATGGTAAACTTTGTGGCTGCAGATCTGATGGATATTCCCGATCATAATGCGAATGCGTGTCCATGGTGGCGACCACAAATAAAATTATAGCGGCTAGACAATTCGTCAATATTATAAAAACGAGCAGGAGGAGTGCAAAGAGGCACTGAGTTTGAAGGTAGGTCTGAAAATACATCCACAGGTACACCTCCAATTGACTCAAATAATGTCAATTAGCCTATCAGTCGTTTCTAAAGCCATGACATAATTTTCTAGAATTTTCCAAGCTGTTTAAAGGCACAGTCAACTTAGTGTATGTAAACTTCGGACCCACTGGAATTGTTATATAGTGAATTAAAAGTGAAATAATCTGTCTGTAAACAATTGTTGGAAAAATTACTTGTGTCATGCACAAAGTAGATGTCCTAACTGACCTACCAACACTATAGCTTGCTAACATGAAATCTGTGAAGTGGTAAAAAATTTGTTTTAATGACTTCAACCTAAGTGTATGTAAACTTCCGACTTCAACTGTATGTATATTTTGGGGATTAGCACCAAAGTTGCCTATTCTTTTTGGCTTGTGTACATTTTCCAGTTTTCAGTGCCATTTCATGCTTCTCTTTGTGGTCCTGTGAAGCTGGTATGCACTGACACCAGACGTTTTACAACAACCAAATTCCATCTATCCTGCTCACTTATTTAAGAATCTCATATCTGTGATAAATGTGCCTTGGTGTAAACATGCATTTTAAAGGAATAGCTGAATTTGATGCAGTAAATTCGCTGAGGCCAGCAAGAAACAGACAAGGCAGGGGTATCAGAGCTTTCACAGATTTGTGCTCTAGGCTCCATGTATTAATTTCAAAGGAATGGCCTATTTATGAGACCGTAAATGAGCTGACATGACTGTAGGCCCACACTTTCCTCTTCCTGGAAGAATGGTGCCACAGTGCTACCCACCATCCCTCACCCCTTTCCTGTATTAGCGCAGTCATAACAGTAAAACACGCAGTAATAGCAGACTAATGATGGAGAATATCTGTATTTATCTTGTTAAGTAGGTGCGTGAGAACTGATACCTACAGAGAGAGGGACCTCTGTGCTCCATGCTAACACATGCATGGTTCCCGCAGAGGATGATGGGAAAGAGGGAGGGGATACCTGCTAATGCAGTAGAAGGCCACCAGACGGAAGAGGTCCGCAAAGCTGATCCCGGAACCCTCCAATGAAAAGGCTGCAAGCAGAGATGCAAAGCAAAAATGCAACAAAAAAAAAAAGTTAAAAAAATAAAATACAATTATTTACATAAGAATGTAAAAATAAAAATAAAAATAATAATAATAATAATAATTACATGAGTGTTCCTGCATGCATTGCCAACTGCTGCTGTACAAATGGACCTCTTTCAAGATACACAAATTAAGGAATCCCTCTTTGAAATAAGTTGTGGGCATTCAGACCCCTCCCACATTCAGACAGTTTGGCTCCACCCTCCACAGACTGTGTGCTGGCAGAGGGCCTGGTAACCCAGACTGGGAGCGGATGGAAAAGTGTGTTCAGTGTGGATTAGCACTGGGCTAGCTGGGAGCTGGCCAGCAATCACATCATCATCAGCATCATCTTCTACTCTGCACGCCAGTGCTCATGTATTTTCGTTGGACTCCCTCCATTAATAACAAGGAAGAATAAATGACTAACCAAAGGCACACTCATTCACTCAGTGTGCCAGACATCAGCACTTTCCCCAAAAGGAGGCCTTCATTTTATTTTTGAAGGCTGCCGACAGAGATAAACTCAGATTTTCAGCACAGCTCCACTATCTGGAACACAGGAAGAAGTTCTGCGAAAAGTTAGGACTGCTATGAAAGACAACTGCACGTTGGTGACGGATGGAAAAAACAACATTGTTCAACAGATTAAAAAAAATGTCAAAGCTGAATAATAGGTAGAAAAATAAATGTATCCAACTGGCCAGCAGCAACACAGGACAATGCCCACCAGCATCTCACATACTACACCGTGTTAAAGGCCTGGCATTCACAGCGTGGTGTGTGGTGTCAGACCATGCCCCAGGGTAGATGTGTCCATGTTATGAACACACAAAACGGAACATCACACCATGGGGCGTGTGTCCTATGAAAACATGCACTGTTTGTTAAACACTGCATTCCTGTGGCTGGTACAAGCTGTGATCGAAACATTAGCAGGAAGTTAGGCGCTTCAGTCCGGGTAGAAGGTGGAGACGAGGGTGTGGCAGTTATAGTATTTTTCCACAGCATGAGAGAATATTCTCTTTTAAAATGCAGTAACCAATCATAACCAATGTAGTCTAAACTACACTCATAATCACCACCATCATCACCACCATCATCATCATCACCACCATCATCATCATCATCATCATCATCATGACAAACCGTTGGGTGAGAAGCACCACCCACAGCTCAGTAATAATGGGTAGAGGCAGAGAGTGAATAACATACTGTACTGGCTCTCCTTCACTGGGAAGTCACTGACTGGGGATCCAGAGTCGTCCAGACGCAAGGAAATCACCTTCTTCTGAAGCTTACAGGACTTTCTCACCAGGAATGTCTAGAATGCAAGTTACAACAAACAATAAAGCAGGGCAGCTCTGTACTCTTTTTCATTTTCTTACTCTGGCCATTTTCTCACAGCCTTTAATGTGACCCTTTGTCATTTGAATACTTTTCCTCATACATACAGATCGCTTCTGGAGGTCTTACCCCAGTGTGGGAAGTTTGCATCACGCATATAATCTGATTCCACCAGATCAAACACTCAAGCGAGCAATAAGACACTTTTGATTGGTTGCACACTGAACAGGAACTCTCTTTGAAGCAGAATACTTTGGGAGGGAGTTTCCACATTGGCTTGCCTGGCAGCACTAAGACATGTCCAGAAGGAAACACTGTGTGAAAAAGGAATTTAATTACTCTAACCCAAGGTGATCCAGATTAATTGAATACCATTAAAGCACAACTGAACTTTGGTAGAACTTTGGGTTGTGTAGTTACCTGGCCATGATATGAGTCCGAATGGTGGCGAAATATGTTTGTTAGTTGCTCTGTGCCCCCTGGGGTGATAATCCAGAATAGGGTATTTGTAGCTCTCCGTTCATTTCTATAGGGCAGCTAAAACGGTCTCAAAATGACACTTCTAGCACTTATACAAACGCAAACGAAGCGGATTCTGTCAAAACAAACAATAACCAGTCCTTGTATGTATTTTTTTAAGTGTAATTAAAATTAGTTATGAAAGTACTATTTTCCAGAGGTGTAAATCCAGGGGACAAAGTAAAATTCGCCCCCAGGATTTTGCTCCATTCACCTGGATTTGCTAATTAACATAATTCTTCAGCGAGAAGGTAGAACTAATCAGTGAAATCAGCTGGCTGAGTGGTGGAAGAAACACATGGTAAGACTTTTACTTTATGTCCCATGGATTTCAACCTCTGCTATTTTCTTCAATGTTGTTAGCAAGCTACCAGAAAAGACTAGCAAAATGTCAGCAGGTCGGTTTGTTTACCAGATATATACTACCAGGAACACTTGATTCTGTGGAAATTTGGACCAGTGGTTTCTGATGCATCGGTGCATTAATGCCATTCCTGGCACAAGAATTACCTACCGGATCTACGTTCTAAATAAAATACGAAAAAGCCAGGAACGGGCCATATAATTAAAAGAAATACGTACGAGGACTGGTTATTGTTTGTATTGACAGAATCCGCTTAGTTCGCGTTTGTATATTCTGGATTATCACCCCCAGGGGAGCACAGAGCAACTAACGAACATATTTATACCATATCATGGCCAGATAACTACACAGCCCAAAGTTCTACCGAAGTTCAGTTGTGCATTAAGGTTCTGACACTGCGGACACGGTTACCGCCCTACTGTCTTCTTCACCACGGCAACAAAGGCCACAAGAACAAGCCAGTGGTTGAGTACCTTCCTCCATGCCTCTGCAGTTACCCAAAAGGGAAAGAGACGTGGGAAGAATTTCCTGCCCGAGTACGTCTCACTTCAAGGGGGATCCCCCTTAAAATATCTCAATACTTCCGTCCAATCATAAATTTGGGAAGAGCACAACTACAGAAACTGAAAACACCGCCACCCAGCCAACAAGCACGTCACAGTTGGTTTGCAGGTCTTGAGGCATGCACCTTGACAGTGACACTAATTTGCATATCTGTTCTGTTTGGTGGCCACCTATAGCGCTCATGAATGCTCGTGCTAATGCTCTCGCTAATTTTCATGCTAATGCAAGTTGCTATGGCTAAAAGCATCAGCTAAATGCCCAAATTATAAAATGTAGAAGAACATCACAAGCTGCCAGTGGGCATTGATTGTTTTATGTTTGTGATTTTATCTTGGCTCACAATGAGTTTCCCACTAGAGATGATATAGATTTATTTATTGACTGGTTTATTGACGGATTGATTGAGGGTGAAAAGTGCAGGAGAGCTGCAGCTGCAGCTGAAGCACTGGCTCCACAGTCCCGTCTCACCCCAGGCGGCTGCAGCGTCAGGATGCGGGTGGCTTCTTCGTCGCTCAGAGAGAGCTGCAGCCAGACAGGGTGCGTCTGCACCAGCCTGTCCAGCACGCTCATGCGCCTGCGCAGTGACGAGTATCCCGAGTCCCTGGTCCCAGGAGCACCCCCAGTGGACGGAGGCTGCAGGTACACCCCGCTCACCTCCTCCTCTGGTCTGCTGACACAAAAGGAAAGAAGAGAGAGATGAGGAAAACCATGAGCAGAGCGCCCTCCAGTGTCTAACACACAGACTGGAGCATCGAGACACAGTCCAGCTGGTACTCACTTCATGCGCTCGCTCCAGTCAGTCAGTCAACTCATTCATGCTCTCACTCAGTGACTCAGTCAGTCACTCATTCATTCAGTCAGTCAGTCAGTCAGTCAGTCAGTAAGCAAGTCAGTCACCCACTCAGTCATTTAACTCAGTCCCTCACTCATTTATGCTCTCACTCAGTCACTCACTCATCCAATCACTCATTTATACTCTCAGTCAGTCAGTCAGTCAATCACAAGCCCATTTACAGTACAACAACACAGACATACTACATCATGTCAGTAAATGACACAACACTGAGCACAAAACTTATATGACTCACTAAAATGACACAATCTTGATGTCATTTCTGTGGAATAAATGAGGCAACCTTTCCACACACATATCTATTCAGATTATTATCTTTTTCTCAAATGCAAAATAGTCATAATGTAAACAGCACCAACACTACTGCCTCTCCCTCTGCTGGTGGACAGATGGACTGCACCCCAGTCATAAAAACAGCACTAACACAGGCAATTCAAAACACACAATAAATCTTGATTTCGCAACCTCTTGTTTGTGTTTTGTTGAAATCATTGTGAAATATTGGGGGTCAGCGAACCACAAATATAACAGAAAATGAGTTTTGATTTTCTCAGCTAAACATATCATACTTAAACCAAATTTCATACGTTCCCAACCACAATATCATAACCATAACGTATCTTTTCAGTTCAGCGATAACCAACTGAAAACATAATTTCTGGGGGAAATATATATATATATATATATATATATATATATATATATATATATATATATATATATATAAAAGCATTTTTCAAGCCCGCACAACTTTTAAGTGTAAGGACAAATGTGAACAAAACAACATGCACCCTGCTTAATAATAAAGTAAGCAAATTTAAACACTGTGCTGTGCAAATAAACTTTGTTTCATTTTTCATTCAAAAGATGTCTGTACTCATCTACTTCCATTAACGTGGAAACTTCAGTTGCAGTTTACATTTGCGCTATAATGTGAAACAGAAGCATGACAAATATTGGTTATTGATAACGGATAAACGGTTAATTGATTAACGAATTAATGGTTAAACTGAGGAAAGGGCAGGGGGGTGTTAACATTGGGGCAGGGGGGTGTTAACATTGGGGCAGGGGGGTGTTAACATGGGGGCAGGCCCATGCCCCCAAGGATTCAGTCCCTGTGCAATTCTTTCACAGGTATGCATACTATTCTTTAATTTTCAAAATAGACCTTTGAAAATTATATAAATCATATTGCCATGCACACATTTTTGTGTCTGAACAAATATAAATTTTGAGACAAACCAATAAAAGTCATAGTCCGTTGAAATTTACTCAAAAAACAAAATTCCATTAACAATAATTAATAACTAACAGTAAGATTGACGTGAGCTTCTGCCCATCGCCTAGCAGGTGTTCCCCCATTTTGTTTACATTTCCATGTTTCATTAATGACAATTTGCTTATAGCTTGCACATACATGACCTCCAAATGGTGGTGTAGAGCAAGTTTGATGCAAAGCCAAGATCTGTGCAGAAATAAAGAAATCTAATTTAAGAAGATGTAATCCTCTTCCTCTCTGGTGGATGTTACCTGACCCATAATATAACTGCTAGAAAGTGCCTGACCAGTACACTTCAGGTCACCCTGGGAGACGGGCGCAGGCGAGTGTGTGCTGCGGGGAGTCAGACTCACCCCCTCAGGGACACCACGGCAGGGTCTCCATCCAAAGACACAGCCGTCTGCACCATCTCCTGCTTCAGCTCTCCGATCTCCAAGGTGAACGTGTCGATCAGCTAAAGGTGACGGCAGGCAGGACAGACAGACAGAGAGACCAGAGACGAGACATCAGGCTGATATCAGAGCCAACGAAAGAAAACCGGTCACAACCAGGCAGGAACTCAGCAATGAGCGCATAAAATCTCTCTCTCTCACACTCACACAGAAACCCGCACACACACGCACATGCACACACAGAAACCCGCACACACATGCACATGCACACACAGAAACCGGCACACAGACACATGGCCGAGTGGGGAAATGGTTAGTCACCGTCCTGTCCTCTATACTGCACCGTCAACACTATTGACTTCCCATTTATCATAAAGCCCAGCTGGACAGGAAACAGAAACGGCAGACACGCCAAGAAGAAATACACAAAACTCACCGAGACAGACACATCAAGACACAGAGACTCATTGATGCTGAAACATCAAACTTTTCCAGCTTGAAGCTGGGATTCATAGCCAGAGGCAGGTACTGTTTAAGGGTGACCTCACCGTTTTAGACATTCAGTGTCTTTACACACAATCAGAAGCTAACCAGAAGTGCAGAGTCTGCAGACAGTAGTCTACAGTGGAGATACAATGGGTTTGCACTGGAGTTAGGTCTAGGCCTACACCTTTCTTACAATGGCTGTTGGGATCTCCTTTGCATACCACAGAGGGGCCAACTGAGAAATATTCCCTTGTATTTCATTAGAATAATTTCATGTACATCCACCAGAATGTCAAAACAGGTGATGTCATAAAGAGGACCCAGTGCGCATGCTTCCAGATGACCAGCAGAGGGAGGTATTTAACTCGTCACATTCCTACCGAATCCTGATCTCTGCTTAACCTTGTGCTCAATGCGGAGTAAAGCACAACAACTACGGAAGGACAAATAATGACCTGAAACAGCAGCGCTTTCTGGTGAAACATCTGGCTCACACAGGAGAGTGAAGTGAGGACTGCTTTCTTCAGTTCCAGAGACTGCCCCCACAGGGCTGCATTTAACCCCACCCTGAGGCAAACATCCATAGCCCCCTTTCCAACACCAAATACCAAGATAAGGGGAAGTGATGTAGAGAAATAGCATACGGTAGTATGATTTACATTTCTAATGAGTGAAATATACCCATAAGAGAGAGAAAACAACAGAGAAGCGCCTGGAATCACAGCAATCGCAGCCCACAGTTGCGCCAGGTTTCAGCATGAAATACGCTTGGCATAATGGCCTTTGTCCATCTGTAAATCAGTACACCCGACACATGGAACACAGGGGATCCAGGCACACACATGTTCTCTACTGGAGACCAATTATTTGCACCGCTTGTCCCCAGAAGAGCCGAGGCGTATAAAAGAAACCTTCATTGAAAATGACCGTTGAGAAAAGAAATAACCGGGGGGAAAAAAATAAAATCAACCTTGAAATTGCTTTCAGACTATTTGTAATGCCCTACTTAGTCCCACCCCCCGCCCCCCCCATTCCTCTTTTGCTTGTCAAAGGCAGCACTCTCCATTTAGGTCTCTGAAATGTTTATACTTCCACCGTTGTCTAGTCAGCAGAGTGCAATTACACATCAGCCTCACTTCAGGCCACTGCCAAGACAAGCAGCCTGACCTGAATTAAATGGCGGTAAAACAAACGCCCGGAGAAAGCAGCTCTCCATCCCTACATCTCCATTAAATTATTTAAGACTGACCTCGTTTAACACATGGCTGTTTGGGAAAATTACAGTGAACTTTATGGCTCTGAAACAGCATCTTTATTATGAAAACAAAACTAACCCATTGTCATGCAGGCTATATTTGTGTGTGTGTTTGTGTACATGCATGAGCCTGTGCATGTGTGCTTCTACATGTGAGTGCGTGCGATTGTGCATATGATTGAGCATGTGACTGCACGTGCTGCATGTGTGTGTGTGTGTGTATACATTATTAAAAATACCACAGTATGATTCTAACTTTTTCTAATTTCTCATTATTTCAAGCTAATTTTTACCACACTTGGGTTTGGACACTGGCAATGACAGGCAAACAGACGCCGTCTGACAGACTGAAATATGAACTGAGACAGGCCAGAGGAAATATGACTGACTAACAGAATAACTGAGATGCATACAGACAGACCAAAACAAAATGAGATAAGGGCAGACAGACTGACAGATTAATATAACAAGACCATGATACAGTCAGACAGACAGATAAAGAGATGACAGAGTAGAGACATGCAGGGTTGGGGTCGATTCCATATCAATTCAGTCAATTTATGAAATTAATTGAAAGTCAATGAATTGAAAAATACCCATGAGTTTTATGAGTTTTTATTCTCAATTAATAATTGAATTCCAATTAATTTCCTTGAATTGGCTGAACTGAAATGGAAATGACCGCCTGTCTCTGATTCATGCCGACTGCCCGTCAGTAGACAGCTGCCTCCCCTCCCCTCCATACCGTACCTTAAAGAAGCTTCCGGTCCTGTGCGGAGGGCGGTGCTGCTCCCCTGAGCTCTCGGCCATGCTCCCCTCCTCCAGTCCGTGTCTGTGAGCACGTCTGTGAGGGCCGCCAGTCCTGTGAGTCACAGACAGGCTTCAGCCAGAGCCCTGCAAGTCACAGACAGGCTTCAGCCAGAGCCCTGCAAGTCACAGACAGGCTTCAGCCAGAGCCCTGAGAGTCACAGACACGACTCAGCCAGAGCCCTGAGAGTCACAGACATGCTTCAGCCAGAGCCCTGCAAGTCACAGACAGGCTTCAGCCAGAGCCCTGAGAGTCACAGACACGATTCAGCCAGAGCCCTGAGAGTCACAGACAGGCTTCAGCCAGAGCCCTGAGAGTCACAGACAGGCTTCAGCCAGAGCCCTGAGAGTCACAGACAGGCTTCAGCCAGAGCCCTGAGAGTCACAGACACGATTCGGTCAGAGCCCTGAGAGTCACAGACAGGCTTCAGCCAGAGCCCTGAGAGTCACAGACACGATTCGGTCAGAGCCCTGAGAGTCACAGACACGATTCAGCTGAGGCAGACAGCTGCAGGAAATACCTTCGCACGCTCTGCCGGCTGGAGAATGAAAAGCAGCGGCACTGCAGGCAAGAGCCTCTCACTCCATTACTCTAACCCCACATTACTTACCATCTGCTTCCAGCAACAAGAAGCATGCATCCAACCCGCCCCCCCTCTCTTTCTTTCCCCTCTCTCTTGCCATTCACTCTCTTTTTCTCTCTCCCTCTCTCCCTCCTGTCTCTCCCTCTCTCTCCCCTGCCTCTCTCCCTCCTCTGTCTCTGTCTCTCCCTCTCTCTCCTCTCTTTTTCCCTCTCTCTCTCCCACACTCCCTCCTCACTCTTTCCTCAATCAAGCCATTATCCCTCACTCCACAAATCTGTTCAGTTTGGCACCCCTGAGGTCCATGGATATTAGAATGGATCTGTGCACATGTAACAGAAGTGGACACACTGGGCCTGTTTTCAAGAATCAAGACTCAGGATTTACTCCACTTTCTCCAAAGGGACACTTGTCCAGGATGCAGAGCTACTGCATATACAATATCACCCCAGATAGAGGCATAAATGGACACTGCATGTGCCCCTATCACACACGGGCCTTTTTCATCAAATCACATTCATTTCATACATACGGTATGTTACACATGGCCCCACCCAGTGCCTACCTACTGTTGTTCATGAGTTTGATTGATAAAGGGTTGCTTGTCAACTGTTCAGCTTGCAGCGAGGGGCCCAGTAGAGTTTGTCTAAGAGGATAAGCAAAAGGTCCCGTCTAAAGTTAGCCTCTTCGGGACCTGTCCAATCAGAAATAGCCTTGGAGATGAGGTCAGAGCTCATATCCAATGACAGAAGGCATAAGAGGCAGTCTCTGTGCAGTCTTGTGCTAGGTCATCAAAAGCCGTCCTGCACTGGCAGGCTCAGTTACTGTCAAATTTCACGTATTCCCCTCCTGTGCCAGGAGAAAGAAAAGCATTTAAAATCACTGCTGAGAGACAGACTGAGACAGACTGTTCCACTGTACAGCAGGACTATATGGGCTCAGGAACAGTGTTCCAATAAGAGCTCACAATGGAGAGCTTTCTGGGACAAAGACACCTTTACATAGGCACATCTGATTGGCTGTTAAAAAACAACAGACCATCATGTGACTTTACCCTCCAGGAGTAAACAGACGTACTCCAAAGTAAATGTATGTGCAGCTGCATGTGTTCTACTAAGCAGTGGGAAGACTGAAGGTTACAATGCGGGCCTAAAACACTGAACCCCACTGTGAGTCTATCACAGCCCACAGTCATGTGCTCCAAACACACTCCTCTGTACCGCAGACGTACACTTCCTGGCATGTAGTGGACTTATAACTGTGCGTCTGCAGCTTTTTGTGCCTGACCAAGAGCTTACGGAGATAATAATTTTCTAAAACACCAAAACTGAAACAAGCTCCAGCTGATGCAGTTAAAGTGAAACAACACCTGAGAATTTTTTTGTTTTTAAATCTGTTTTTGTAAGTTTATATTTTGGCCTACATTTTCTGAAATATTGGAACAGCTGGCCACAGTTTGGGGTGAAAAGCTAGTGTCTTTGGAATCACTCTTCACATGTAGGGATGCTTTGAAGTGATAGTTGAATCTGAACCCATAAATCAGCCTCTTCTACAAGCTGGATGTCAAGGTCTCTACGCGCCACTTCCAGCTGGCGACTGGTCAGAGCCAGCCACAATATTGACTTCCCAGCTGCTCATAGGGAAAAACGCCTCAGCACAACTATATATCGGCGTTTTGGCCGGTTTCTCAGGAACTGACGACAGAGACTGAAAGAGAGAGCGAAAGACAGTAGGCCCGCTCTTTTTCTTTTTATAGTTTATTATAATTTCACGTATTTATTAGAATTTAAAAAAAAATGTATTTGATGCCCCAATGTGGGGCTGAGCATATTGAATTGGCTAATCATCTGCAACTGCAGCCGGGTACATTGCGCAAATCCTACTGCTGATTCCGGCGAGTGTAGACATCCACGGACTACAGCTAAGCTCGGGTAGAGCGGAGTCGGAGCAGGAACCAACAGGGTTCACTAGATAGCAATGCACACAGACCCCTATCCGACTGAACCCTCCCATTCTCTGAGCGACGCAATCGCCAAATAGCGTGTCACCTTGTGGACCTACCGGCCACAGTCGGCACTAAGACGGTCCGGATTCGATCCGAGGCCGTTGGGCCTTGTCATTTTCAAAGGATTTCCCGAAGTCGCCATCCACGATGAACCGTGTTTTCTTTCATCCATTAATAATCCTTGTCTCAAGCCTAGCTTGCGTGTTGTTGCCTTGACCAGAATCACATTGTCTCATATGGGCAGTAAGCAGGCATTTTGTCATAACAGATTTCCAGCTGGCACTGCACTATGGAGGGATCTAGGGGGAGAACAGGAAGGCCCGTCCTCAGCCGGAACAGGACTAACAAACACTGGGAACAGGAGGAGACTGAGTGTAGCAAACCGCGCTGACAGCCAGACAAACAGCGCTGCACCAGCAGTGAGCGCTAATGAGCGTCACTATAAAACCCCGCTGCCGTCATCCTGATAAAACCAGCTGTCCACTGCTCCTTAACTGGCTGCAGCCTGACCAGGAAGCATTAGTGACCAACACTTTCCGCTCGTTTGAGAAACAAACTGATGAAAAACTAAGTGTACTGAAGTGCGCTGGTCGTTGACGCAGGACTGACAGCTACGCGGTGACCCAACTGTAGCGATGTCGACAGCCCCGGAGCAAACAACGCTCCCGGTTACCATGACAACCCATACAAACACATGCAGCGCTGCAACTCCCGCTGCCCCGACCCAACGCCTTCATTCGCTGCCAGTGTTGGCGCAACAAAGCCTGTGGCAGCAGCCATTTTGGTTAGCGCGCGTGTGATGTGAAAGATTTAACTGCTCCCACAAAAAGGGTATTCACACCATGCTCTGGGCCTCCCGACCCACAGAACAGAGCCCTCACTGTTCCCAAGAGAACCCCGAACCCCCCCGGCCTCCCTCCCCCATACACCTCTATCCATATGCACTTGAGCAGTGACATGGTTACAGTGGCACTAATGTAAGGGTTCCTTCACACCAGGGCAACACCAGCCAAAAGAACTGGGGTACAGATTGGAGATGGCTGAGAATCTTCCAGTCATTACAGTTTGTTCCCTTAAAATGGGGAAGTCAAAGGAAAGCCTGCTTGCTCTGGAATCAGTTTGGCCCAAGCTTAAAACTACACACATGAAAAACAAGTGATATGATAATCCCTACCTGAACGTTAAGAAACATTTCTTAATCTAACAATAATGAGAAGCTAAAAAATATTGATTTAAAAGAAGAAGACTTGTTCACCACCATGTTTCTTCAATGAAGAGGTGCTGGTTGGAGCAACATACGAGCTAAATCAAAACATTTCACTGAGCTACTGAAACTCTCAAGTTATCAAAATTTAACAAAATAAAATTAATTAGTGGCTCAGTGCAAGCAAGCCGCAAACTCAAAATTCAAAGGACAAATCTTAATGCAAATAGTAGCCTATCTTTATTTATAACTCATATTTTAGCATTCAAATTCTAAAATATAGGCCTATAATTTAATGTAACTATGATCATGCACATATTGATTTTCTAGACTATTTCTGACCCAGTCTAATAAAGCTTAGGTAACCCATTGCTGGCCAGAGTATTATTTAACCTTTTGAAAACATGACATTTACTCTTTGCTTCTAAGCAAGAAAGACTGGCACAACAGTCTCACAAAGGCGAACTGAAAATAAAAACAGGATCCAAATGTATAAACCAGGTCAAGATATAGGCTACGTCAAGCAAGAACAAGATGCCTGAAGTTCTGCTTTAATGTTAAATTGATAACTTAACATCCAAATGCACGTATCAGTAATTAGTACCTGAACATTTTCTTTAAAATCAAAATGACAGATTAGCTCAAATATTAACAGAAAGCAGTGTCACTCTATAGGACACCACCAGACACTGAGTTTAAATAAGAATATTTTTTTTGCACAGGTCATGTTAAATTTATTTCAAACACAACACCCTATAGGTATATGCTTAAGGTGAATGGCTTGTTTAAAGTTGTGGCCGTGGCTTAAACGAGTAGGAAAATGGTTTAAGCATGCAAAATTCCAGTGCTGTTTCTTAGCCTAGTCCCAGCCCACACTGGCCCCCACTGTAATCCACAAGCCGTGTGATACGGACCTTCTCTGGTTCCACACTAAAGATCTTCATACGGTCACTCACAGCCTAACAGCTTGGGTCCTAAAAGGCTGCGTTCTTAGCCTAGTCCCAACCCACACTGGCCCCCACTGTAATCCACAAGCCGTGTGATACGGACCTTCTCTGGTTCCACACTAAAGATCTTCATACGGTCACTCACAGCCTAACAGCTTGGGTCCTAAAAGGCTGCGTTCTTAGCCTAGTCCCAACCCACACTGGCCCCCACTGTAATCCACAAGCCGTGTGATACGGACCTTCTCTGGTTCCACACTAAAGATCTTCATACGGTCACTCACAGCCTAACAGCTTGGGTCCTAAAAGGCTGCGACTCTGGGAATCTCAGGTGGAAGTTCTGGAGGGATGTATTTGGAGCAGAGCCCAGCGCAGACAGTGTCATCTCCAGGCCAGTGTCTTGGTGGAAGCTGTGCTCAGTCCTACACAGTTACCCTGACTGCGTTCCAGAGCTTCACGTTCCACGTTCGGCTCTCTGTGTATTTTTAGCTACGCCCTTCGGCGTATAAAAAAAAAAAAAAAAAAAAAAACTCCACTGGGGTTTGAATCCTGAACTTTCAACATCCTTAAAGAAGTTTCCACAATTAAGAAAGATTTGCGGAGGGAGTCGTTTCACTTTTCATTACAATAAATGTCTGGTTCGACTCGTGGAGTTTCTGTGCGCACGACCGAGGGCATGCATGTGCTTTTGTGTGCGGACGAGTGTGCGTGCATGTGTTTTCGCGTGCGAATGCATGTGTGAGCGTGTGTGCATGGACTGACCTTGCATTACCCAAAAGCCACAACACGTCATCAAATAAAAATGAACACCTTATTACCCCTTGTTAAATTCTATTGTTCTCCCCACCCCCACCCCAGCAAAAGGGAACTGGGACGGCTTTTCAAACAGACGGTAATCCTGCAGTCAAAGGAAGACTCCACTACAGCTTTAACAGCGACCACAAGGGACTAGCAATAGTGCTCCAGGCTGTTTAAATGGGTATAGAAAACAGAAATGAGCACCCTCTGGCATGCATGGCCTTGCACAGCCCAGAGATTCAGGCACAGTTGTGCACACATGCTAGTACACGCCCACATGAAGGAGGCAGCAGAGGTGGGTCTGACAGCACAGACTGAGGAATAAAACTGAGAATGAAAATACCAAAATTACAGTAACTCCGTTGCTAAAAAAACACTGTGTGCACATTAATGCAAGCGGAACTTCTGGTCCTGTGGTGCTGAAAATCTCCATAAAGTGCAGATTACACAACAGTGACTCATTCTCACTAGTGACTAAATTTTGGTAATTCACGCTGGTTTCAGATCTCAGCCATTAATGCATTTCCCAACCGTTAATGCATTTCCCAACCGTATACTGTACTGATAAAAAGGAAACTTTATTAAACGCACACGTGACGTTCCGCACACGCCTGCCGGCGATTATGGTGACGGAGGTTTGACAGGTTCAGAGCTTCGGGTGCAAAGGGGGAACGGTGTATTTGTACCTCTGATTCCCTCATAGAGACGTTTTACTTCCTGCAGACGAGTGGCAGAATTCCAGCAGAACTGGAGATTTCCATTCTCTTCCACGTCTCCGTTTTCTGTGCGTAGCCAGGCCTAACTGGGCTACTGGATTGGAATGTGCTTAGTTAGCCGTAAAAATCCAGTCCTTGCCTTGAAATACTCGCAAAGGAGATTCCACTTCAACAAGCAATATCCGTGCAAGACCAGACATGCACAAAAAAAAAAAACAATTACCAGAATTTGTCCCAGGCTGCTTTAACTGTATAAACCAAGAAAAGTATTCACCCAATCCACAGATTACAACCAAAGAGTACAGTATGATGTGAAAGATTTATCTGCTCCCTACAGTACAGTATGAACTCTCTAGAATACCAAGGGCCTGATTTACTAAGACCTTTAGCGTGTGCAAAACCTTTCAGCACACGCAAAAACAAATAACATGACAAATGATTTTTGCACAAATTTGACAAATAAGCTTTTGCACCCACTAAAGGTCTTAATAAATCAGGCCCCATGTTGTTATTACACCTGCGCGCAGCGCACGTAGCGCAAGCAGGGGGTATTGTTTCCGCTCCTGCCTGTGTGTGTGTCCCTATCATCCATAACTCGAACAATTCAACTCCGATTGTGATGAAACTTTGTGGAAATGTTGACAGTTGGGCACTGACCTGAATCTTACATTTTTTCCCCCCAATCGGTCAATGCCTGACTTCACAATGCAAGATCAAAGTTTTAGCCCCATGCATATTACGTTCAGGGTCGAGATTATCACACGCGTGGGTGTAAAATCTCTCTGAGTGCCATTCTAGTTACCATTAAGGCTACTTGTTTAAGGAAGGTTAGGATTAAGGCCAATGTTAAAGACAGATCCATCTCCACAGATCAGAGATCCAGCTCTAACCGATTCTATTCCTGCACACATACACACTCTTTGACATCTCTGGCACTGAGTGATCCATTGTAATTGGATAAATCCGCTGTAAGATGGAAATCAATAGCCTACTTCTCCAGCTGGTACAACAGTAAGAACTAGCCTATCAGAATCGGTTCTCTGTTAAAAAAGGCTGTTTTCAAAGACCCCACCACTACAAAAGGGGAAGTGGTTGTAAATTGTGCCCACAGAATAATTAATTGAGATCCCTTGGTTTACTCAGGGACCAACCTCAGTTTCCATCAGCACACTACAAAATTGTTATAGCACTGCAAAACCCCCCTAATTGTGAAGGCATGTGAATCTTTTATTTGAGGCTATATGAAGACACACATCTCCAACTACAAAGTGCATGGAAAAGAGAGCCTGTCTTCAGAGGTCATGCAGATTTGTTTTCTGACAGTGACCAACGACTGATCAGTAATATGATGCTGTAGGCATAGGTATCCTGGGAGGCGGAGTTGTAAACTATCCAACATAAATGGAACTACAAATAGGCCCTACATGGCTTCATATGAGACCGTAATTCTAAATGAGTCCCAGGTCCTGACCAGCTCTGGGCTTCCTATTCTTTAGAGTGTGCAGCTAGGGTAAAATAACTTTCAATTTTTTTATAAAAAAGCACTGCAACAATGCCAGAACCCACACCTGTAGCCAGTCAGGCCAATAAAATATAGAAATATTAATAAATTAAATATTTTAGGGAATTTGAGGTTATGAGGGGTAAATGCACCTATATTCTACGGCATTCGTTTAGTTTGGTGTTCAAGCAGGGGGTCTAACAAAGGACAATTAATCACATTAACGGGCAGAAGCACAGAGCCAAAAACAGGATTCAACGCCTCACTGCAATCTGCCCATTCCTCCTGCCAGGTTTGCAGTGAATGCACATGGGTTGCAAATTCCACTCTGTTTGGTCAGGATAAGATATCAGACAAGAGCCATAGAAGAAGAAAGCCTACTCTTTATTCCAATGCCCTGGAAGTTAGCCTATGACATTCCCCTTACAACCAGGTCATAGCTGAGGATGTGGGATTTAGGCTACAACAAACAGGAGAGCAAACATGCTGCGTTCGCATAAGAATGACTTAACCTGTGGGTTGGACACAATTCCTCTTTAGAGAAGATGCTAAATAAAAGCTTTCAGTGTGCGATGGACATCCACAGGCTCACCAAATCGATGTGCTAGAGTGCTAGGGTAAATTTACAGCAAATCTATAACTTCAGACACAGAATGAGTTCAGCAAGCCTATCGGGCAAAGTATCCTTTAGTTGCTAGTGTGAAGCAGCACATTAAGGTGAGGAAGAGGATTCCCTCACCCTGGGATTAGTACAGAGTTCCTGTCAACAGGATGTTAGCAACATCCTTCCTAGCCTCTCTTGGTGCCACAGCTGAAGCAGTCAGATATGTAGCCTGGTGTAAGGAAATGCTGCACTGGGAAGCACAGCATGTCCAACCCAAGCCGTTCAGTGAAAGTTTCTCATCAGACAGATCTGCGGAGATTAAACGTCTTCCCCACGGCTCCTACGGCTGACCCAGAGGTTTCCAGTCGGCTCCAACTTATGCCTTCAGTATAAAGGAAAAGAGAGACCCATTTCCTCATGCCAGGCACTGGGAGTCAAAAATCACCATGCTTTAAGCTCTAATTAAAAGGTCATGGAAACTGCAGTAGGCCCAGTGGAAGCATTTGGTGTGAATTCCACAAGAACGGCAAGCGTACGCTGAAGACTAATGTGGCTGCTTCCTGACAGCATAGTGATGTCATTTATGAGCCCAAAGACTCTGCCAGGGGGGATTACAGGGAAAGAGAGGAACAGCTCAGAGAGGGCTTATTATTCCTGGCCCCCATCAATTAATTATACAGATTAGTTCACTGACACCAGTTCACCGATTCAATGCCTGTCATGGCTGGGAAGGATCCTCAGATCCAAAACCGTTGAAAGACCCGACCCACCCATCTCTCAACGTGCCCCGCAAAGAAGGCCGAGCTTAGGAATCGGTGAAAGTTCGGCAACATTCATACTTTGAATGTGGAAATGCTGACAAGCCGGTTTTTGCGCCCTGCTCCAGATTCCTAAATAACTACATCATCTAGAGGTTAATTCGAGAGCGAGCATAAACACGCATGTGTGGAATCGACCACTCCTGGTTTTCAGTATTATGACACAGGACTATGGAAGCTCTCAGAGGACACTCTCTGAAAGAAACCTACTTCATGATGGGTTATGACTTAATGAAGGGTGTGTGCCTCACTTCCTTTAGAATGAAGATGCTTTTACATTTTGTCTCAAGGTTTTTAATTATGCATGTGAACCTTTTATACATGACACATAACCAGCTAAATCGTAGTACACAGGACTCTCCAAAGAATACTGAAGTCCTGGTGTAGTCTATGTGCACTAGAGACACCACATTATATGGCACAAATCAAAAAAACCTAGCAAGTAGACTTACACTTAAAAAGTGCAGATGCCAATAGGCACAACCCTGGGCCACTAGTGGAACAAACCTTAAGCTCAGTTAGTCCTGCATCACACCACAAATGCAATTCTCCAGCATATTATATAACAGGCTGTAGGATATTTTGAGAAGAAGTAGCCTGCTCCTTACATTTCCATGTTCATCCTGAGTACATTTAGGCACAGAATTATTCAGGGAATAGTTATAGTATAGAAATAACACATCAGTGATGAAACATCTGACTGAAAACCAGTACAAATAGCCTATAGAAAATGTATATTTTTACGATAAAAACATGCAGTCGCAATAGGTGCTTTTTCTTTGTCTAATGTCTCCCCATGAGCCAATTTGTTAAGTTATTGTGTCGTTTGGACAGTATTTTAATATTTTGTGGAACAATTCATGACAGTTTGCGACACTTCCTAACCCCAAACTTAATGAACATATAAGGGTCCCCCTGATCTCTAGCTCCAATTTTTGTACAACATGGCAGCACTTCCACAGCTTCAAAAACGCTTTTCACAAGCCAACGCTTTTCAAAGTCAATGGGTGTCGTCACAGTCAATTTGTCCACATTTATTTAATTTATTTTTTTAGTCTATGGTCCAAAAGGCAAGACCTCATGCTAACATTTAAATTAGAGCTACAGTGTGAACCTGAAATCCCCACCCAACCCCAGCTCAACCAAAACTACTACCAGCCAAACCTCTCTAATTGTGCTAGAATAATTCAGTTAAAGTTGTGTTAAGTAGCTGCTGTACTTCTGTACTACTGCTGTACCTGTTTCCACACAGGTTTTTGCCTGAAAAAAACACCAGGTGAATTTTTATAGCATATTATAATATTCTGTTTGACTTGGAATAGAATGAGCCATTTTTAGGCTAGCAAAAACGATTTATCTTTTCATCGGTGTGTGCAAACCATGCAAATTCCAAAATTGTGTGAACTACATCATGCATCATTAACAGGAAATTTAATTTAAATTTAAATGTGTTACTTCCTCCATGAAGCATAAAAGCTTCAAGCCATTGTAATGAACTATAAGCCAATGGTCAGGCCTATCAGGACTGAGCAGGAAACATGTGTATGTTCAGTGCTAAAGTATTTAACAAGAGATAAGTTAAATATGGCTCCACAAAGATAATTTCACACACAGTAAAAACCTGTGAAAACACACCCCCTGGCAAAAATATCTCCATTACCCACAATACCCAATATGCTATTCTCAGCTTGATGGTGACATTCAGCAACACCTTTTTAAAAATTATTGGCAAACTTTGCCATCATATTTTTACCATGATGCTTTGGTAAAAATAACAAACTCCAATCCCTCAACGATGTGGCCAAAACCCCAGTCTGTAATTTCCCTGTCCCATGCAAGACAAACCATCCAAGATGCAAAATTCTAGTTTTAGATGTAGCTACCCAAATCCTTCTGGCCATGTTTTTGTCAAAGCGGGATTTAAAAAATATGTTTTCTTAACAATGATCATGGCAACGGTTTCCCAACTGCCTTGATAACCAGACAAACTGGAGCTCACTGTCTGCAGCAAAAACAGACAAACCCTGATGTTGTGGTGAGACCTCAAATTAACTCCTTGCGTTTCACTTCAACCAGAGGATTGCTTTGCCTCAAAAGACAGATCACATCTCAAGGGCTCATCTTACACAGATACTACAAAAGCACACAAGTAAGAATGAGCAACCAAAGGCTTTATATGTCAAGATATACACAAAGGCTAAAGCAAGGGGAAATGCAATGCATAAGCGCTTGAATTCTGCCAATATCTTTATTGCTGTGTTAAGTTGGCAAAACACTGAATCACTGTTTTTGCTTTCACTAGAAAAGGAAGGCATTTCAATATAAAAATCATTGAGACTAGAAAGTTATTTGTAAACTGCTTGTTTTCAATTAGACTGCAGCCTGCTGCAGACAGTGAAAGAATGTTATCTCCATCTAACAGAGATGAAACTAACCAGTTATCACCGTCTGGGGGGGGGGGGGGGGTACACTACGAGGCAGGATTACTGAGTTTGCTGGATAACTGCACTGATTAAAACCCAGAACAGCTATTTTTTACTTCAGTCCATGTTCCAGATTTGGGATTGGTCTGGGTTTTACTCAGTGCAGTTATCTAGGTAACTCAGTAATCCTGCTTCATCGTATATCCCGAGTATACAACGAAAACCGATTACTATTAGTTAGTTAGCTGGATAACAGCACCAAGTAAAACCCGGAACCGGAGTAAAGTTATCCAGCTAAGTAATCCTGCTTCACAGTATACCCCCCAGGTTGCTGTGTGTTCAGTACCGGAGATAATTCATTCTTAGCCTCTCTGACGAAGTCCTGCTTAAACTACTTTTCACCACTGCCCATTAAACCACAAACTAACTCTTGGTGTTTTGAGATAACCAAATAAATACACATTGAACAATGAGTTTATCAGACGCATAGACCTATATTCATGTGTCATCTAACGTTTAGTAAATCTTGAGAGAAATAATAGCCTATCCTGTCTGTGTGGGTGCATGTGTATTTGACTGTCTTACTAGGCGACGACGCGTGTTCGGCAGGGGATGAGAGAGCAAAGATGTGCCTGAAGCACATTAACTACACTCTGAAAATGATAAAACTTCCCACGCTAAATTGTCATGAGAGCCAAATGACGTAATAAATGAAGGGAAATAATATAGCTAGAAACTTGCAAGCAAAATATTATTTCCACGTACGGTACTCTAACAACCGACACGGTTTAAACAAGTTTGCCAAGGACTTGGCCTGCATCCAGCAATGCCAATTCCTTTAACCAGTGGGCAAATGATCAACAGTTTATAGATAAGCCATAAATTGCAGACCGAACGTTATCCAACATTTCAAATGAATGATTGGGCTACAATTCTGTCTTATTCTTGTGAAAAACATTAATTTTGTATTAAGCACAGTTGACCAATTAATACATACAAGGCAATGGCAAATGGTAGCCCACGGTGCCGTGCTAAAAAGGACTTTATATTTCTCCTCGAGTAAATGAAAAACTGTCAACATCAACAACGTGTTTAACTAGCTCGTTGGTCTTAAGTGTTAGAATGTTTTAATTTGGGCCGTAGTAATAGAGTTAACGTTATAGTTAGCTAGCTAGCAAGCAAGCAAACTAGCTTGCCATTCGAACATTTCCATCCGATTTAGCAAGGCAAACTAGAATAACGTACACTCAAAACAATGAAAACGAACCTGTCTTGAATAACTCGTTCCAAATTCAAAAGCCTCGAAATTCCAACGTCTGTGCTACCCGTTTAAAGGTTCATTGTATAATACGGAGCTTTCGCTCAGTGAGTTATATCCACTGATGGCCCATTCAAGATAATTCTTCAGTTCTTTTCGTCTTTGACACTTCTAAAAACTTGGCGAGGAAGGTGGCAACAGCGCATGCGTGCGAGCTCCCGGCAAAACAAACTGCAGAGAACAAAATGTAGTTTGTATTCACTGGAATCAGCTGTGCGCATTGCGCAAGCGCTGCTCAAATTCGCCGATCGGTAAAACATGCAGATGGTGTAATATGGGTAATACACAAGAGAGTCATAATTTAGACAACGCATCCACACGTTTTAAGGAGGATGTGGTCTTCTTCTGCCCTGAACTGTTGCTCGCGGATAAACCATACATTTCCGTTGAATTTCACGTCACATGTTTGCTCCAGGAATGTCTTCAACTGGATTCGTTCTTCGTTATTGGTCTACCACTCTCGTTTTAAGTCTACACCAAAAAGCGGTTTTCTTTTTGGGAAGTTAACGCAGGACATACAATTGAAGTCGGAAGTTTACATACAATTAGGTTGAAGTCATTAAAAGTAATTTTTAACCATTCCACAGATTTCATGTTAGCAAACTATAGTGTTGGCAAGTCAGTTAGGGCATCTACTTTGTGCATGACACAAGTAATTTTTCCAACAATTGTTTACAGACAGATTATTTCACTTTTAATTCACTATATCACAATTCCAGTGGGTCAGAAGTTTACATAGCCTACACTAAGTTGACTGTGCCTTTAATTTTTTTATATTTGGTCGCATATCCTTTGCATGCCTTGACTTCCTGATGTCTGTGACCCAACAACATCAAAAGACTCTTGATATCTTATTTTCTGGTACTCTTACAAGCGATACTATAACGTCTCTGCATTTGAATGGATCTCTATGGGAATTGGGGGGTGGGACTAGATTTAGCTGTAAATTATGCTGGAACAGTATGGAATACATGATTGGTAAAATGGCTGTAAGTCATCAAGGGTCTGACGTATCAAACAAGCCTCAAACCATCACTCTGCTGCCAGATATGCAGTAGATATGGATGTATCACTTTAAGGGTAGTTTCTCCCGACAAATTTTCCTATTGAACTCTTGAAAATAAGTCAGAAGAAACCCTTCAAGTTATCCATCCATATCTACTGTATTTCTGGCAGCAGAGTGATGATTTAAGGCTTATTTGATGTCAGACCCTTGATGACTTAGAGCCATTTAGCCAACCATGTGTTTCCATACTGTTCCAGTGTAATTTACAGCAAAATCTAGTCCCACCCCCCATCCATTCAAATGCAGAGACGTTATAGTATCGCTTGTAAGAGTACCAGAAAATAAGATATCAAGAGTCTTTTGATGTTGTTGGGTCACAGACATCAGGAAGTCATGGCATGCAAAGGATATGCGACCAAACATAAAAAATTTAAAGGCACAGTCAACTTAGTGTATGTAAACTTCTGACCCACTGGAATTGTGATATAGTGAATTAAAAGTGAAATAATCTGTCTGTAAACAATTGTTGGAAAAATTACTTGTGTCATGCACAAAGTAGATGTCCTAACTGACTTGCCAACACTATAGTTTGCAAACATGAAATCTGTGAAGTGGTTAAAAATGAGTTTTAATGACTTCAACCTAAGTGTATGTAAACTTCCGACTTCAACTGTATTTGATATCAACCAGAGGACGGTATTGTGAATCCAGTAAAGCAGAGAAAATGCATCCCGCATTACGTTTTTATATTACAATTCCAACAATGGCATATTAAATAAATAATGAGGGGATGTGATTGATTGCAATAAATTATATATTGCTGTCGCCATGCCATAGAACCACATTTAGGCCGATTTATTTTCATGCTCAAATTTATCATACTATGGAGATTGGGCCAAATCATGTGTCTGTTTTTAGAATGAAATATTATCCGGTGTATATATTTATGATCCCAGTATAGAGACTGACTGCCGACTCACCGTGACATCTATGGCGGAATTATAGAATGATAGGTTACAGTAGGCCTATGCAGTCTTTCTTAGAATTTATCTTGACTAATTTCAACGTTAGCGACACAAATCAGACATATTAACATGTTTGAAATAGCTAAAAGCCATTTAATTCCAGATTATAAACATAATTTAAGCTTTGAATATCAAATTATATTTTAATAGCATATCCACAGGTTACCCGTGATAGTTTTAGAAGAAATGCCTACTAGTTTAGCTAGTCATAAAAAATAAATATATTTTATAAAACACTGACATACCTAATTCAGTTCTTAAAATGCTAAATTAAATAAATGGAAAGATTGCAATCTATGTTTTCCTTGTTTTAATCAGGCCAATATGATTTAACATCTTTGATTTAACAAACTAGCTAACTTTTTTTGGTCTTGTTTTAAAATGCAATAGCATTAGCATGACTTCTAAGCCACTGAAATGCAAATTGTCTTCCACATACAGTACCAGTCAAAGGTTTGGACACACCTACTCATAGAAGGTTTTTTTCCGTTATTTTTAATGTTTTCCACATTTTGGAATAGTAAAGACATCAAAACAATGAGATAACACAAATTAAATTATGCAAAAACCAAAAAAGGGTTAAACAAATAAAAAAAAGTCTTATATTTTAGATTCTTCAAAGTAGCCACCCTTTGCCTTGATAACGGCTTTGCACATTCTTGCCATTCTCTCAAACAACTTCTGTGGTAAACAGGTATTCCACAGGTAAAAAGGTGATGCCATCATGACTGTATAAAAGGATATCAAAAGACTCCTGATATCTTATTTCCAGATACTCTTAGAAGCGATACTATAACCTCTGTATTTGAATGGATCTCTATGGGTATTGGGGGGTGGGACTAGATTTAGCTTTAAATTACACTGGAACAGTGTGGAACACATGGTTGGCTATATGGCTCTAAGTCATCAAGGGTCTGACGTATCAAACAAGCCTTAAACCACCACTCTGCTGCCAGAAATACAGTAGATATGGATGGATAACTTGAAGGGTTTCTTCTCCTGACTTATTTGTCCATAGAGTTCAATAGGAAAATTTGTCAGGAGAAACAACCCTTCAAGTGATCCATCCATATCTACTGCATATCTGGCAGCAGTGATGGTTTAAGGCTTGTTTGATACGTCAGACCCTTGATGACTTAGAGCCATATAGCCAACCATGTGTTCCACACTGTTGTAATTTAAAGCTAAATCTAGTCCCACCCCCCAATTCCCAGAGATCCATTCAAATCTAACATATAAGACTTTTTAAAATTTGTTTAACCCTTTTTTTGGTTTTTGCATAATTTAATTTGTGTTATCTCATAGTTTTGATGTCTTTACTATTCCAAAATGTGGAAAACAGTAAAAATAACGGGAAAAAACCTTCTATGAGTAGGTGTGTCCAAACTTTTGACTGGTACTGTACATACAAAGCATCATTCATTGAAGCCTTTGGCCAAATAAGCAACTCATACATGAATAACAAGCAAAACTGGACGGCTTGGCAGAGTTCATTCCTGTCAACACCCTGTTTAAAAGACAGGAAGATAGTTACTCATTTTATTCCTCCAGTAGCAAACAAAGCCAGTGGCAGAGGACCCAAACTCATGTTGCAATACAATCAAAAGTAAAATGTATACTTTCTATCCCAATGATCTGTATACCTTATTTGAATCTTCATCGGTCTACCTAGTGATTACCATTTATGTATTCCATTCATGACAAATGTTTGAAAGTGCTGAGGAGATGATATTCAGTTACATGAATATAAGGGACACCGTCATGGCACAAATAATCTTGAATATTTTCCACTTAAAAAAAGACTTCAGAAAATAAAATACTCCTTGTTTGGTCACAATACGATTTGAGTTTGAAGGGGGAAAACTTTAATGAGTAACAGCACTGGGTTACATAGTGAGAGCAAAAAATATGTAATATGTGTTTAGAAAGCAATCTTTCACAATTTGAATACGTTTTGTAAAAGTGATGAAATTTAACACGCAGTGATTCATTGTTTTTTGGTTATATACTTATGTTTATAAATGATTTAATTCACACATGACGGTTAAACAAACAAGCATGAAAACAATTACAATCTAAACTGTTGTGGTCTCAACCTGGCAACAGTGCCATGCGGTTTACTGTGGGCACATGAATTCAACAGAAGGTTTGTAATGTTGTCGTCGACCACTTCCACCTTGCCTGAATGGGGCAAATCGCAGCCATTTTTTTACTACGTCTGCAAACTGGTGGTGTGTCGCCTCCTTTCCAACTGGAGTTCTCTTTAGAGCACCTGGAAAAATTGAAATGACAGATGTGACGTCAGTGTATGTCAGAACCAGTGTATTAGGTTCCAGTGCCTGTGTGGTACTGCCTACGAGGATGCTGAAATCGTCAATTAAACAGACCACTGTAGAATTGGATTGTACAATAAAAGAAAAGACGTCTTACGGAAAAGGACGCCCTGGAGCCTGGTGTTTCGAAAACTCCTTTTCTGCCCTCGGCCGACCCAATTCAGCTCGGAACCAACCCCAAACGAGAGTACGGCCTGCATCAGCCGTCGCACAGCGTCGTCAACCGTGGCGCCTCCCATGCGTGATAAATGTGACACCTACAATTAAAGAAAATTTTTAAAACAACTGATCGTGCTCTTATTTCAGCCCATTCGATTAAAAACAGAGGTGTATCGATCAAAATACTTCAGTAATTACATTCAGGACCGATCCACTCAACATTTATGATGAGGCTAAAAGATGAAATTGTTCGGCATATTGCCTTTGACAGTGAAACGGTGCTGTACACAAGTGGGAATGCTACAGAGTTGGGTGTAGAAGACTGCTATCAGTAAACAACACCATTTCACTGATAAAGGCACAATTCTGAAACATTTGAATCTCTTAGCCTCACTTTACCGAAAAATGTTAAGGTCAGACATTTCCTGAATGTACTTACAATATTTAAAAACACAAATACATACATAAATTTGTACATTGTCCTTCAGATGAAATAACCACGAGGACATAAATCAGTACAGCAAGACAATCTGGTACTATAGTACCAATAAAATTAGTCAAGTGAAGTGACACTGTGTCCATCAGTATGCCATCTTACCATCTTCTTCTGTGCTCCGGCATCCTCCAAATGTCTCTCAGTTTCATCCAGTTGCTCCATTGTCCTCAGTGGTAGGTCTATTTCAAGTGCTTCAAACTCTTCCTCACACACTGGGCCTTGCATTCTGGCTTGTAGGTCCTTTAAAACTGACCACTGTTTCTGCTGTTCTTCCTTAATCTCAATCAAAAGCGATATAATTTTCCTCTGTGCTGCTGTCTCTGAAGGTGAGAAAATTAATACATTCACAAGATGAATAATTTGTAAATACAATATCCTATAGTAGGTTGCTCTGGATCATGGAGTTTGCTGAATAAACAATAATTTATCAATTAACAAAATAGGAAATATATATATATATATATATATATATATATATGTGTGTGTGTGTGTGTGTGTCTATGTGTGTGTTACTTGCTACTCAGGAGATCCTGGTTTCATTCCCAGGTAGGGCACTGCTGTTGGACCCCTGAGGAAGGTAGCCTACTTAACCTGAATAAGAGTGTATTCTAAATGTAAAATATGATGAATGTGACTGCCCCAATCCATTTCTTTAAGATGTCAATAGCTTCACATTTACTTGCTATTTTACCATAATCTGTGGCAACTGTATTACCAACATGCTTCAAGAGACAACTACTCACTTTCTCAGCCAAACAGCATGTACACATAAATATTTCTACTAAAATCAGTCTGCTTTTAGTTACTAGGTCCAGAAAGCAACTAATATAGCAGGATTTTCATATTTAAATAATCTAACATAACTGCCACTTGCATTTGCATTTGAAATAAGCGATTACAGTGACATGCCATGGCAACAAGTATCTGCAAAAACGTGAGATGTTCCATAATAAAATGTCTGATAAATTACAGAATAATTTTTTGTTGAAACGTTCAGTTATACTTCGCGGATAATATTTTCTATATCACGTTTTAAGATGGATAGGCCTACATAACTGACAGTTAACTTCACAACGACTGTCGCTGGAGAGAAAGAAAGCAATAAAAATGTTTACCTGAAGAAGCAGCTGCTGGAATTAACTTTTCTCCAACACCCCCGGAGTGGTGTATGTCCGACTGTGTTTCCACTTCAAAACTGACATCTGCACGCCGTTGGACATCCTCTGCACGTCTCGGGACATCTTCAGCACGTCTTGTTGCGGCCTCTTCTGCAAGGTGGTTAATTTCTTCTGATACAGCACTAAGCCTATGTTGTAGTGTTTCTAGTGCCATGTCTGCCATGTGTTTGTTCACCAAACCTTCAACACGTCGCTGTATTGACCAATGAGAACTATTTCCATTGTTTTGAGCCATCGTTGTCGCGAGCTAGCGAGCTAACTTTGCTAGCTAACGTTACAGTCAAACGAATTGGTAAGGCTCTTGGTGAAACCTTATTTTTCTGCGATCTGTAAAGAGACTTCATAAAGAGATTTAAGAAAATAAGCGGAAGTACTTACTAAGCCGCCCCCAACAAGCGCACGTTATCACGTTGCTTCAACGTCACAGAAACGTTGCGAGAATATTGGGAGTCCAGAAAGTACTACATTTCCCATAATTCACGATGAGTGACGCTTTAAATAGGAACAGTGGAATGTGTTTGGGTCTCAGCGTGAGAAAGTCTCAGAGCACTTTTCAGAGTTCAGACCAGTTATGCACATTATTGCTTTCTCTCAGGAAGAATCTGCTTGTTAGCCACGATCACAGTTCAGTTGAATCCTGTCCTCCGTCAACTTCTATTTTAAAGATATCTTGGCAAGCTAACTGTAACGTTAGCTATTATAGCTACTGGTGTTTACAAAAAAGGGGTTCATTTGCAAAATGGTAACTAGTATGCGAGCAACGGTAACATTCCTAAATGAAAAGGAAGGTGGTATAGGTTAAAGGAAGCTGGCAGTGGCAGCTATGAAAAATGTATAATGCTGCTGAAATATTTATAATAATATTTATAGAAAGGTAAGTTTCGCAAAACTGGATGCTGGAGAACACAGTTGTTTTGAATATTATATTAAATATTAAAATATTACAGTAATTCTGATGTAGACCTACAAACCCCAATTCCAAAAAAAAGTTGGGACAGTATGTAAAATGCACATACAAGCAGAAAGCAGTGATTTGTACATTCTCTTTTACATATATTTAATTGAAAACAGTACAAAGAAAATGTATTTAATGTTTTACCTTATCAACTTTATTGATTTTTGTAAATATGTGCTAATTCCGAATTTGATGCCTGCAACACGTTCCAAAAAAGTTGGGATAAAGGCAAAAAAAATATTTTTACATAGAGTTCAATAGGAAAATGAGTCAGGAGAAACAACCCTTAAAGTGATCCATCCATATCTACTGCATATCTGGCAGCAGAGTGATGGTTTGAGGCTAGTTTGATACCTAAGACCCTTGATGACTTACAGCCATTTAGCCAACCATGGGTTCTAGTCCCACCCCCCAATTCCCATCGAGATCCATTCAAATGCAGAGAAGTTATAGTATCGCTTGTAAGAGTATCTGGAAATAAGATATCAAGAGTCTTTCAATATCCTTTTATACCCAGTCATGATAGCATCACCTGTTAACTATGTTAACAGGTGTTTGAACTTCCCAGTCTTTTTTTTTTTTGCCTTTATCCCAACTTTTTTGGAACGTGTTGCAGGCATCAAATTCGGAATTAGCACATATTTACAAAAATCAATAAAGTTGATAAGGTAACACATTAAATACATTTTCTTTGTACTGTTTCCAATTAGATATACGTATGTAAAAGAGAATTTACAAATCACTACTTTCTGCTTTTATGTGCATTTCCCCTATGGAAAAAGAATATGCTGCAGTATATTGTAAATATATCAAAATTATCTTCACAATATATTTAAAATATACTGCAGTATATTACATTTCCATAAGGGCTTACATACTGTCCCAACATTTTTGGAATTGGGGTTTGTATATGAGGCTTCTGGGAATAATGTCAGAACCAAATCTCTTGGAAACCAAATCCCTTTGCCTATTCTCTGGCTTTTAACTTCAATCAAAAGCCTGCTCATCCACTAAATTTTTAAAAATAAGTTTCTCGGGAGCTAGGCCCACATGAAACATTATTGTTATATTGTGCTACACTGTGGCCTGTTCTAGATGGTTGAAAGGTTGCTTGCTCAGCCCTTATACATATCATATATCGAAGTGAAAAATGTAGAGCAGTCCACTGTGAATAGTGCTGTTTGTTCATCAGCCAGTATTTTGCGTCAATCATGGACTCAGACACTCATACTTATCCATGTAACTAGTTCTCATAAGCTTGGCTATCCTGAGTTCTTTCACCCCAACCATCTGCCCCAGGAATGTTCACACAAGACACCAGTTTGTAAATCAGTTTATTGCCAGATCTCCAATAACACACTGGCCCAGTCCTGTATAGGACAGTTCTCAGATAGCAGAGCAGGACCTTCAAGAAAATGAAGATTCACAATTTTTTAAACCCATTTTCACATTTGCAATGAAACGTAACAGTAAAATGACAGGTTCACATAAAACTAAGTGTATTGATATTCTGGAGTTTTAAAATATATATTTATAGAGGTTTCTTCGACATTCTTTTCATCTGCCATATATATCTGTTATTTACAGAATCAAAAACTACAACTTTGTGTAAAATATACACAAATGATAAAAATGACTTTCCCTTAATTGGAATATCATCTACATATTTAGAGCATGCAGATCTATTTTCTTGAACATTTTGGTGGAATTATTTCTTAGAAAGGAAACTTCAGTAAAAATTCAAAAATTGTTGAAAGGGAGTAAAAGACCGTTTCTACCAAACATAGTCTGTCATGTCATTTGAACAATATACACTACTCACAAAAAGTTAGGGATATTTGGCTTTCGGGTGAAATTTATGGAAAATGTAAGTTCACGCTACAGTGATATTATACGTATCATGAAAGTAGGGCATTTAAGTAGAAGCATGCAATGGTGATTTCCTCATCTCAAACAATTTATTGAAACAAAAGCCAACAACAGTGGTGGGTATACCACAACAAAAATGTCAATGTCTCAATAACTTGTCATGTGCCCTTGAGCATCAATTACAGCTTGACAACGACGTCTCATGCTGTTCACAAGTCGACTTATTGTCTGCTGAGGCATGGCATCCCACTCTTCTTGAAGGGCGGCCCTCAGGTCATTGAGGTTCTGGGGTACAGAGTTACGAGCCTCTACACGGTGAGTCAGCTGATCCCATAGGTTTTCTATGGGATTCAGGTCTGGAGAAAGTGCAGGCCACTCCATTTGAGGTACCCCAGTCTCCAGCAGCCTTTCCCTAATGATGCGACCTCGATGAGCTGGAGCATTGTCGTCCATGAAGATGAAATTAGGCCTGTGTTGTTCATGCAGGGGCACAATGACTGGATTAATGATGTTATTCAGGTAGTAGCTTGTCACTGTACCATTCACAAAGTGTAGGGCAGTTCTGTATTGACTAGACACACCTGCCCACACTGTAACACCGCCACCACCAAAGGGTCGTCTGGTGACAACAGTGGCTGATGCATAGCGCTCTCCTTGATGTCTCCAACATCGTTGGCGGCCATCATTTCTGCTCAACGTGAATCGACTTTCATCAGAGAACAGCACTGAGGCCCACTGGTCCCTCGTCCAGCGTAAATGCTCCCTGGCCCATGCAAGACGATGACGCCTGTGCCTGGTGGTGTGGTCAGGTACCCTTGCAGGTCGTCTAGCACGCAGACCACGCTGATGTAAACGGTTTCGAATGGTCTGACGTGACACTTGGGTGCCTCTCACCTCCCTTAAATGTGCCTGGAGTTGAGTGGCATTCATCATCCGGTTCCGCAGGGCACTATTCACAATGAAGCAGTCATCAGTGTGGGATGTGGCCAAAGGACGTCCACTTCTATGCCTTTCTGTGACTCTTCCAGTCTCTCTGTATCTCTGTTGCAACCTGCTGATGACACTCTGTGACACTCTAAGCTCAGTGGCCACTTCCCTCTGAGAACATCCTGTTTGAAGCCTCGCAATGGCGAGGTACTGTTGATCAATTGTTAGGTGTCGTCTTGGTCTCATGATGTCAAAATGTGAACAGCATGACGAAGAGGACTGTTTAAATACCAATTCTAATTGAACCAGGAAATGTATTGGTCGATTCATGGATCAAACACCTGTTGTGAATTTTGCCGTTCAGCTCCTTGTTAGAGAACAGCAAGTTGTGCAAAAAGTACTGAAACATTGAATAGTTGGACATGTGCATTCAAAAGTTTAGAGAAGGTCAAATTAATTTCACCTGTAAAGGTTATAGTGCATTTTGGGTTCATCCTGAAATTTCACCCGAAAGCCGAATATCCCTAACTTTTTGTGAGTAGTGTATCTTGATATTGCTCAAAATTATTACATTGCGCACCTGAATTCCACCATGAGCTTCTTCAAAAGGTTTCAGTGTTATGTTGACTGAGACATCTGACAATTTAAACAATGCAGCTTCTATGCGATAACTAATGTGAAACACATGGAAGTTTCTGGTACCTGTGTTATTGTGAGGAGCATCATGGGAAAGTGTTCCGGTTTTCCGATATTTTGGACTGCTGGGTACTGAAATGACGAATTAATGCTCAGTCCCATCTCACTAGAGATAAGGGTACTACATAACATTACTTTGAGAGGTCTTGTATCGCAGTATTACGGATTGCAATACACAGTTTGCAATACAGATTGCAATACACAGTATCCCATGGCACTAATGTTTAAATATTATATTTTGCCAGTCCTCTTACTGGACCAACTGTACTCGTCAGTGATGTCATTTATATTTTATATTTGTGAAGTTTAGAGAGCAGATTGTAGCCCCTGGAGTTTTATTTGGCCTGGAAAACCTGATACTATAATTCAATAAACCAAAAGTCCTCAAGTTTTCACCTACTGTTTAGGGGAATTTATCTCATAAAAACAAATAAATAAATAAAAACATGCCAGTGTGTTAAAGCTAAACCAGTAAAAGACAGAAAGGAGGTCTGAATGTGAGCAATTTCAAATAACAAGGTGAGATGAGGTCAAATAAAACACAATTTGCATGATTATGTATCCCTGTGGGTTTCCATAGCTACATTTACTGAAGGTAACTTTTTTAGTTCTAGTCCTCGGAAGTCTAACCTAATGCAGAGCAAAAACCATTTCCCAAATATGGATTTCCAGATCAAAGGAAAATTTCTCTATGGAGAAAAAGTTTTCACATCATGAAGCTGTCTTTATTTTGGTTTCTGACATTGCATGACATGAACTTCATGAACTTTAAATATATGAATAACAGTATAACTGAGATATCCACTTGGGTTCTTCTCTAACCCTGCACATATTATTGATGTCGTCATACAGATATCAGCAATACATTTTTTCAGGATTTGAGACATTTAAAAAAAAAAGTGCTTTTGAGTCATCTAACACTTGTAATTGGAATGGATCATGATGACTTACATTTGGAAAAGTGGGTCATAAAATGGAGGAACTAGAGCAGTTCTTGTATAGTTCTATAACACATTTCAGAGAAATGACTCTTACATCTGTTTTACCAGTTTAACACACAACACAAACAAATTATCAAATTGCTGCCACTGGCTGAAATACTATGAACATTTCATGAATTATGACAACCTACAAATCTCCCAATGCCCTTGGAGGCTCTAGTTAAAAAATTATCCCCCTGGCAAAACCTACTTCTGTAAATATGCTAATATTTAGGTGTGGGTTTAACAATGGGAGGAGCACCCAAGTCCATTTACAAAACAGTCCTCAGGTTTTTCGATAGGGAATTCACCAGTGCTGTACAAACCACCGAGAAGGCAGAACTTCACCGCTGGCCTAACCTTTAAAAAACCTTGCTTTATTTGTGCTCAAGTAGCAAAAAATCTCATTTACAAATGTCTGAACTTAACTGTCTGGTACACAAAAGTGAACTTCTCTGTTCCGTAAATCCAGTGAACATTCTAGAAACTGCTGAAGTCCATGTTTTCAACATGTATATCCCCACGGGCCCAGCGATGACCAAATCTATCACGTGTAGTTTAGCAATGCTTTGCCCTGAATCAGCTGTCATAGGTACAGTCATTTCTAATTTAAAATTATGTAATTATTTCCATACAAGTCAACAGATATGCGAGGTGATTTCATCACAATCTCAGCGCAACAAAACAGTGTGAGGAAAAAAGGACTCTAGATAAATCTACCGCAATTATAGTCAACAGATATACAGATCAAGACAAAATAAATAAATAATTGTATATGTATATTTATATATATTTATGTACAGAAGCAACACATCACCCTGTGAATATCACAAATTATATTATTAGACAGCAATCCTGCAGAAAACAACTGATGGTTATTTAAGAATTTCAAACAAATATTACCTTATCATGTGGGTTGTGCAAGATAGGTTGTGTGTGACAAGAGTTGTGTGAAAATGCATGAATGTATATTTACAACCAATCATATGTACAGCTGCATACAACAGTATTGGAACATTTCTAGAAATTCTAAAATAAAGTTGATTTATATAGTGATTTAATATGTACTAATATATTTTATTTTGATTTCATACTGTACTGATTGTAACAGTATGATGCACTTTTTTCCAAGTAAAACATATTTATAATTATCAGTTTGATGACATTTGGTAATGTGTGCAATACTTTGTCTACAACTGTACAGTCTATCTAAAGCAGTATCGGCAATAATAGATAATGTGGTCTTGAAGCTTATTTTTCAGCAGTACCGCACATAGGTTTGAGCAAGAAAAGGAGAAACTAGCTTCAGTTAAGTCTTAAATGATGCAGATGCTGCTGCTGTTCTTAACACAATTACCGGATAAGAGATTATGGTAACTGGCATAAACGCTGCCCAACCATGCCCTCTAGTGGTAGGCATACATTAGTGCTATAAACATCTACAAAATATACACTGTATACACAGAGGGTTGGACAAAGTAATGGATCACAAGAAAAATGGTTTTAACTTTGAAGTAACTAAATCACAATTACAAAGGCAGCTACACAGGTGCGTCATATTAAATCAAATGCAGTAGCAGTATTTGTCAGCTATAAAAGACAGTCAGCACTTGGATATGTAAGTTTCCAAAGCAACATGAGGCAACTATCAGTTCAAAAGAGGCCAAATAGTAGGTGCCTGAATTGCAGGTACTTTAGTCACAAAATGCCAAATCATTTAATGTTTTTTCACCCTATAACAAAAAAATAAAAAGAAACAATTCCATATTTGCATTCCCCCCCGAACAAAACATAAATAAAATCATTAATTTGAATGAGTGTGCGTACATATACAAAAAGTATATATACACTCTGTATTTTCTCTCTCTCCTATATATTAGAAGAGAACAGTCATGAAAACCCATGTGTGTGTCTGGAGGGGGGGGACAAAACTTTAGACTAACAGAATAAGGAGAAATACACCAAACTTAAAGAGACAAGCAGAACCAATTTCAATGCGCAGCCCCGTGGCCACTGAACGGAAAACATCTCTAAACATTCCGCATTACAAAATACAAATAATCTGTTATTAACAAATGCAGAAACACTTTAAAAGATCTGACTATTACATAAATAATTTTCTACCTTTACAATATGAACAATAACACTAGGTGTTACTTAATTACTCATTCAAATGCCTTTGTCTGCATCTTTAGAGTTTAGAGCTGTGAAACACTATTGTGTCCAGACTTGACATAATGCAGCTCCATGCTCTGTGCACAGAATATGTTCACAAGAATGGGTCAAGGCTCTCTCAGTCTCTTCACATTGAAATGAGCTTCATCTTACCAGAACCAAATTCTGATAATCAGCCAATAGGGCTTATTCTATGGAACAAACCCTCACCTAGAAAACACAATGACAAGAGGCATCATAGGTTCAGTCAATTTAACACATGAGTGTGGTAATCTTTGTTCTGTTATTTTGTTAAAGTATGAAGTCTGAAAACACTGTTAAAAAGAAGTGGTGTGTTACCACCGCATTTATCTGTGAAAAACATTTTCTGATTGATCTCTTGAAGGAAAGCGGAACAGACGCAGAGTAGATTCTTACTTTCAAAAAACGAAGACGGATGAGTAGAAATGTGTTGAATGAGCAGTTTTGTGTGATAAAGTGACGATGCTGGAATATATCCAGGATGATCTCCTCTTTGGGACAGCTGTGGCTAGATTAGTTTCTTCATGGGAAAAATATACATCATCTGCACATAAATAAGCTTCAATAAATTAATAAATAGGATTGAGACTTTGTGTCACAAAGTACAGAGGAATAAAACACAAGAGCAAATAACCAGCACACGGTGCAGTCCTGATGTCCAAGAGAAGACTCTCTCAACTCTCTCACCTGCACCTTTCTTCTAGAACCAAAAGAAAGTGAGTGTATCCCAAGAGTAATCATAATGTCAATACCCTTAATAATCATCATTTGCATAACCACAAAAGCAATAATAATAACAATATAATTCTTCAAATCAATATAATTCTCATCAGTCCAGTTTTTGTCTCGGCCAGTTAGCAGCTAGTAAAATCCTTGTAAAATAGAATGGTGACATTACTAATAATTACAATCCAGTTTTGATTCAGCCATACAACATTCAAAAAGATTTTTTGTTGCACATTACAGCAGGCAGTAGTTGACTAAAACACCTGTGTCTATGTCCTGTCAGAGCGGTTAAGCGATGCGCACACCCCTCTGTCCGTATTGCACCAACATTAAAGAAAAACAATCATTTGCACGGAAAGGTCAAGAGCCGCACGAGCAGACAGGGGGGTGCAGGGAGACCCCCCTCCCCCAGAGAGTGGGAGTGGTCAGCTAGAGGACGAGGGGCATCAGTCGTGACGACACGTGGGCAGGTTGACGAAGGTGAAAACGTTAAACTCTATGAGGATGGAGATGCAAAGAAACACAGCGTACATGAGCAGACACACCAGGCCCAGTCGCCGGTCCAGAGTCCATTTATTCAAGTGCACACCCAGGATCTGAGAGAGCGAGAGAGAGAGAGAGAGAGAGAGAGAGAGAGAGAGAGAGAGAGAGAGAGAGAGAGAGAGAGAGAGAGAGAGACTCAAGCCCCTGCAGGCAGGGGTTCATGGACTACCAAAAAATATTTTGCTGTTCATCCTTTAATTTCTTGAATTAGTTTTTTTTTTTTACTCCACACAGTTAATTTATTTTATTTTTTTACAAAATAATACAAAATAAGTCATGAGGTAAAATAGCAGTAAAACAGTCATAGTGTAATGCATAATTAACATATGGGGTCAGACTCTGGGCACATAAATGCATTGGCCCTGAATGTGTTATGCTGCACTTTTTGCATACCTGTTCAACTGTCATCATCACAGGGCCACAGTAACACATTTCTACCACTAGAGGTCAGTAGACGGGCTCCAGTTTGCAATCTGAATTTATGTTGGGCTACACTCACCGTGAGGAATACTGAGGCCAGGAGAAGCCCCACAGAAAAGATGAGTCCCTTGCTGTTCAGATGAACCTGAGAAAGGTAAGAGAAAACAGATTTACTTCCTAGGCCCTGTTCTTTTTCGAACATGTAACTCGGGGGTGTGCGATTGATCCTCCTGTGGAAAAATCACGACCAACTCAAAATTAATTAAAACATTCCTTAAAAATTTCTGAAGAAAATATAAACCTTTCACTACAGTCGATTATGTCAATAATGGAGCAAAATATGATCAAAAGTGTGTATGTGTATGGTGCTTGACAGAACACATCTGTTCTGTATGGTGATCTCAGGTAGGTAGAAAATACAAGTGTTTAATAATATATTTGTTTGTACAGCAGATTTCATACAAAGACATGTAACTGAAAATTCTTCACAGTGGGAATGAAGTGAAAATATAATAAATAAATGAAAAATATGTGAGTGTAAGTTCAGAGAGATTCCTGACTTTGCAGGTTGTATATTTGTCCACCCTCAAAGATATCTGATGTCTATCCACAATCACATCTTTCACACACAAAAAAAAATAATAACACGAGCAAGAGCTGGGCAGAACATCACTCTAAAAGTGGGGGACATATTTGTCTTGAGGGAGAGGCAGGCCACATTCCTCCATTGGACATGTGCGTTCGATTTGTTGAGGCTGGCCCTCAGTGCTTTACCACAGGTGTACACCAAGCCACATTTCTCTTGGACGGCTTTCAAATGCCTCTTTCCCTTTTGAAGGTTTTCTCGACCTCTTGCGATGCCGAGGAGACGGCGTACTCGCAGATGAAAAACAGAAATAGGTGGGACGTGCAGTTTTGCTCGCAGACCGCAGAGGCCATTGAGGGGGAGGAGGAGGAGGTGTTTGTGGCATCTCAGAAATCTGCACCAGGATCCTGCATGGGCATTTTACGGGATGTTACTGCCAGTTATAATGCGTACAACATTACATTACATTACATTATAGGCATTTAGCAGACGCTCTTATCCAGAGCGACTTACACAACTTCTTATTACAGTTATCCATTTATACAGCTGGATATATACTGAAGCGATTCAGGTTAAGTACCTTGCTCAAGGGTACAACGGCAGTGTCCTACCTGGGATTCGAACCTGCAACTTTTCGGTTACAAGTCCAGTTCCTTAACCATTATACTACACTGCCGCCCCTATGATACAAGATCATGGCGAAGGCGCTGATGAGGAGGTTCCAACACCTGATGACATCGGTGGTCGGCCCTGACCAAACGTGCAGTATACCAGGGAGGTCCATAAACGACAACCTGCTCCTCGTGAGGGATGTCATAATCCACTCCGGGGAGCGCGGGTCCCCCTTGGGCCTTCTCAGCTTAGATCAGGAGAAGGCCTTTGACAGGGTAAGTCATGTGTGCTTGGAGAGGGTGCTAGAGAGGTTTAATTTTCCTAGCTCCCTCCTGCGCTGGACCAAAATGTGCTTGACTGACATCTCGGGGAGGGTGGTTGTGAACAAGCAACCATCCGCCCCGTTTGCCATTAGGTCTGGCGTCAGGCAGGGATGCCCCCTAGCATCCCTCCTGTACGTCATCTACCTCGAGCCGTTCCTTCAGGCCATCAGGGGCAACCCGGGCATTGCTGGTTATCCACTGCCCGGGGCCCAGGGGGAGCGGCTTAGGGTGATGGCGTACATGGACGACATCACCATCGTCGGCACAGATAGTCATTCCATCACCGTTGCCAACAAGGTGGTGGATGACTTCTGTGCAGCCACTGGCGCCCTAGTCAATAGGGACAAGAGTGAGCTGTTTCTGTCTCGTCATTGGAGTGAGTCACTAACCGTTTCTTTCCCTGTACGCAGAGATAAAATCAAGCTCCTGGGGGTGACCTTCCAGTCAGACGGTGAAGGAAGGCTGAGCTGGGAGGGAACCCTCCGCCACGTCCAGGCTAAACTCCGGAGCTGGAGCGTGCGGCCCCTGACTCAGACGGGTAAGATCCTGGTCCTGAAGGCAATAGTCCTTCCCATTTGTCTCTACTTGGGGAGGGTGTTTCCCCCAGACAAGGCCACTAGTAAACTTCTAACTAGAATGGCCTTTCGCTTTGTCTGGGGGAGCACCATGGAAAAATTGAAAAGAGCTACCCTCCTCAAGGAAGAGCAGAATGGGGGCAGGGGGGTTCCAGACATGGTTAACATCGTGTTGGTGCAGGGTCTGGCCACACTGGTCCAGAATACTCGGAAGGTCGAGAAGGCCTCTGGTGCCTTTGCTAGGTACTATGCCACTCCCTTCCTGAGGACGATGGGCCTGTGCGCGCTGGACCTCACCATACCGTATAGCTGGGACCCCCCATATGTATATCGAGCCCTGAGGGACTTTGCTTTTGGGGCAGGATTGCCCAGGGCCGGGCTGACCTCGTGGAGCTATAAAATCATCATGGCTCATTTAAGATCAAAGGAGACCATGACACTCCCGAGAGGCAGCACGACCCTGGACCCGTCTATAATCTGGGCTAATGTCCTGAGTAAAAGTCTAAGTAATAAGCAAAAGGACATTGCCTGGATGTCTGCCCACATGTGTCTCCCCACCAGGTCCTTTATGTTTAAGCGGCACTTGGCCCTGACTGAGCGCTGCCCCCACGGATGCACTGACTCAGAACACATCTACCACCTGTTCTGGGAGTGCTCCGTGGCCAGACGGGTCTGGGGCCTTGTTGTTTCCTCTGTCTCCCATAACAGGTTGCTGCCTAGGTCCTCCCTGACTGCTGAGAGCGTCCTCTACGGCCCACGTGGAGGATGCAGAACACCGGAGCTCCAGCGTCAGTGGAGGATCGTTAATACAATCAAGCAGGTCCTGTGGGAGGCGAGGAACATCAAGGTCTACCAAAAAATAACGGTAGACCTGGTCACTCTCAGGAGGAGGGCGCAAAACCTCCTCCAAGACGGCGTTATGGTCGACTTTGCAAAGGACAAGTGTCTGGCGAGAGAGAAATGGGGGGTGGACCATTGGAAAGAACTGATCATTTAGTCCACCCCCCTCCATCCCAAGGAAGAGAGAGAACTTTTACCCACCCAATAACCCGGGGAACGCATGTTCTTCCCTCATTTCAATGTCTTGTGCTTTTTTTGTTTTGTGAATCCTTTGTAAGTGATGTTTCTTATTGTGGTGTCTTGATCGTTGTATGTCTATTTTAATATAAAAATAAAAAGGGACGGGAAATAAAACTCCCTCCCCGATAAAGAATGTTTTTTAAAATGTGAAATGAAATGACATAAGATGAATTGAAAATGGAAAGAAAATGTTTTAATTGTAATTGACTTTTAAAACCAATAAAAGACAGTTATAATGCGTAAGGAAATGGGTCTGGGGAGAAAGACAATGATACATGTACTCTCTGGCACCGTTTTTCATTCATGGCCCACAATTGCAAAATAGGGCGAATGCGTTTTGAGCGAGGGGAAACGAGGGAGGGTGGGGAGAACTGTAGGACGATGCTAGGGGGCGCTGTGGTCACTCACGTAAGTGCCATAGTCGATGGCCAGGGTCTGAATCGTCCACGGGAGGCCCAGGCCCACCAGGATGTCGAAAACGTTGCTCCCAATGGAGTTGGAGACGGCCATGTCACCCATACCTGAGATAACAGAGTGAGAGATGAAAACAGAAGAATACCTGATGAGGAGAACAGGCCATTTAGCCCATTTGAGCTCACCATTCTACTACAAACAACAGTACCCAGGGTCTATGCCCCTATTACAAGACCTGGCAAGCTGTTCCACACACTGACAGCTCCCTTTGTAAAAACCTTAACATCGTCCTGATATCAGTGTGGAATTTACATGTAACTAATTTCTACACATGCCCTCTTAATCTACTGACAAATCAAAAAGCGGTCATAATCTTTGCTAACCCCTTTAATGAGGATAGATCAACACATTTTGTTGCTCCTGCACATGCTTATTTTTTTTTGTTGTTGCACAAAATAAACTTTTGGGGGTTTTGCAATGGTTCTGTTTTATGATTGTGTCTGCTTGTGACCGTGGAATCGCCCCACTGCCTCTGATTGACAACAACAATCTCTTGCATTCCCTACCCACTGTGATCCCCCAGGTAATCACCACAAAAGAAAACTGAGCTTTCAGTTAACCTGTCAGGGTAAAGAAAGGTAAAGAAAACTATGAATAAAACAACAAAAAGCCAGAAGCCACTGTGCCCCTCAGTGGTAAAGTAGATCAGAGGGCAGGTGGGCCCAAGCGTTCTTACCTTGCCGTGCCACGATGAGGCTGGCCATGCAGTCGGGGACGCTGGTGCCAGCTGCCAGGAATGTGATGCCCATGATGACATCAGGGATGCCCAGCGTGTACCCGATTACTGTGACCTGTGGGGAGAAAAGAACATGCCTGTGTGTTCAAGACAGCACCCATGGCCAATCCAAGCGAACAGGAACGATTTCAGAGGGTGCAAAAGAACAGAACGGTGGCATGTGGCGGTAGGGAAGGCGGCACAGCCCTGGAGACGGGTTTGAGTGGTTAGAGCTGAGGTAAAGGTTAGGGGTGAGGGTTAGAGCTGAGGTAAAGGTTAGGGGTGGGGGTTAGAGTTGAGGTAAAGGTTAGGGGTGGGGGTTATGGTGTAGGGTGGGGGTTAGAGCTGAGGTAAAGGTTTAGGGTGTAGGGGTGGGGGTTAGCGCTGAGGTAAAGGTTAGGGGTTGGGTTTAGGGTGTAGGGGTGGGGGTTATAGCTGAGGTAAAGGTTAGGGGTGGGGGTTAAGGTGTAGGGGTGGGGGTTAGAGCTGAGGTAAAGGTTAGGGGTTGGGTTTAGGGTGTAGGGGTGGGGGTTAGAGCTGAGGTAAAGGTTAGGGGTGGGGGCTAAGGTGTAGGGGTGGGGGTTATAGCTGAGGTAAAGGTTAGGGGTGGGGGTTAAGGTGTAGGGGTGGGGGTTAGAGCTGAGGTAAAGGTTAGGGGTTGGGTTTAGGGTGTAGGTTATAGCTGAGGTAAAGGTTAGGGGTTGGGGTTAAGGTGTAGGGGTGGGGGTTAGAGCTGAGGTAAAGGTTAGGGGTTGGGTTTAGGGTGTAGGGGTGGGGGTTATAGCTGAGGTAAAGGTTAGGGGTTGGGTTTAGGGTGTAGGGGTGGGGGTTAGAGCTGAGGTAAAGGTAAGGGGTGGGGGCTAAGGTGTAGGGGTGGGGGTTATAGCTGAGGTAAAGGTTAGGGGTGGGGGTTAAGGTGTAGGGGTGGGGGTTAGAGCTGAGGTAAAGGTTAGGGGTTGGGTTTAGGGTGTAGGGGTGGGGGTTAGAGCTGAGGTAAAGGTTAGGGGTTGGGTTTAGGGTATAGGGGTGGGGGTTATAGCTGAGGTAAAGGTTAGGGGTGGGGGTTAGAGCTGAGGTAAAGGTTAGGGGTTGGGTTTAGGGTGTAGGGGTGGGGGTTATAGCTGAGGTAAAGGTTAGGGGTGGGGGTTAAGGTGTAGGGGTGGGGGTTAGAGCTGAGGTAAAGGTTAGGGTTTGGGTTTAGGGTGTAGGGGTGGGGGTTATAGCTGAGGTAAAGGTTAGGGGTGGGGGTTAAGGTTTAGGGGTGGGGGTTAGAGCTGAGGTAAAGGTTAGGGGTTGGGGTTATAGCTGAGGTAAAGGTTAGAGGTGGGGGTTAGCGTGTAGGGGTGGGTGCAGTGCTAACGGACTCCTCACCATCCACACCATGATGTAGGAGAAGCCGGCGATCCAGAGTGTGGAGATGAAGAAACTGGCCATGAACCAGCGCTCCCAGCGCGGGCTGCTGCAGTCGGGCACGGTGAAGTACAGCAGCAGGCAGAGGGGCCAGGCCAGCAGCCACTTCAGCTTGTTACAGACCCCAGCTGCACACAGCACCACACAGCCCAGAGAGAGGGATGAGCACACACACACATGCACACATGCGCGTACACACTCACACACACTATTGTCTCTGAGTCTGTACCTTTTGTCACTGTTTTACTTCTAAAGGCACCCAGAGAGGTTCCTTGGGAAAGTGAAGCACTGTGAAAGTACTTTGTTGAATATGCCAAAGCTTTACGTATCAACCTGGTATGGGACATTGTCTTGCTGTAAGCTTGGTACATTAAGCTAAAGGCTTTCCTTTGAGATTCATTTATAGGTGACCTAGATGATAGCTTGAGCACTGAAATTCTCCGTCTACTTCCTGCAGAAGTTCACTACTAAAGCATATAATTAAAAAGCCTGTCTTATAGTGGAAAACATATGGCATTTCTTAATTCATTTTTATATGCCACTGACCTTATCTGGTGAACGTAAAATTGATTTCAAGCTCCAATTGGATTTGTCAGTTAAATTATATTTGTGAAGGTAAATCAGTGGCTTTCAGTAAATGTCCCAAGGTGCCCTTTAACTGAGCAATACTGTGTTGATATTTCATCCATGTATCTGAATGCAAATATAGTAAACTTTGTATAGCAATATACCATAATTTCCATTTTATTATGGGTTATTGTTAGTAGTGGTTAGTGATTTCTAGGTTAGTGTAGTGCAATTGTGCTTTGTGTATTATTCCACGAACCAACAGAAGATGTGTTCAAGTGGTCCATACAGAAGCATTTCTAATTTGTGACACTTCTGGAGCCAGGCCTTAAGATGAACCCCTCATATACAGAATTATAGCCTGTCCAAAGAGATCAATGTTATGATAAGCCCTGCGGCAGCGTACCTGGGGCGTGGAAGGGAACAAATGGTCCCTCGTGTTCTTCCTCCTCTTCTTCCTCCTTGTCATTCTCGTTGTTCTCATCCTCGTTCTCATTCTCCGTGTCATTTCCGGTGTCGATGCCCCGTCCGTCATCCTCGCCGTGGAACCCCCGGCGCCCATTGAGCCCCCTCTCGGCCCCGCCCAGTCCGTTCTCCATGCCCCTCCGGCCTGGGATCCGCACCGTCACTTCGGGGTCCCCGTTACTGAAGGACTTGCTGTTAATCAGACGTTGCCTCTGTGGAGCCGTGCACAAACACACACAATCAATAACCCATCGCAGCTACACAGACAGGACACCCTGTCTATAGTCATCCATTCTCTTTATTGTGATTACTACCACCCCTTTTCACTAGTTAACATAGACTCTAAAAGCACGTGCAGGTATATACAGAGACCTAAGGTATAATACACTCCTCACTATTTTACAAACAAATAGGACCATGTGGTGTTTGTGTATCAATTGCATATGGTAGTAAGACACCCTAGCAGAGGTGGAAAGTCCAAGGGTCAGAAAGTAAAAGTCCTGCTATGTGTTTCTTCCACCCATGAACTCAGCCAACTGATTTCACTAGTTCTACCTCTTTGCTAAAAAAAATGTGCTAATTAGTAAATCCAGTGATTGGAACAAACTATGAAAGTTCTTTATTTCTTCCATATGGATTCTCTTAATCTTATTAACTCAATGCAGGTGTACAATGCGCTTGCATTTTTCATAAATGGTTCAGAGACCGGGTGTCCACAATTTCAACAATTAGCACCCCACTACTTTGCCTGTCAGTCTTTTTAATTTAATAAATTAAAAAAATGTAGGAAGCGTTTGGCATATTGCTCAGTAAAGGTAAGCATTAGTTGGTGTTGGTGAATCTTCATGGCATGTGCAGCTATTTCTGACATAATATGGTCTTAAGAGGCAAAACTGTCCCTCATAAGATATTAAAACTGTCCAATTAAGAACAATTAACAGCTCAGGGGTAACCAAAAAACCAGCAAACAAAGGAAGGGTCACCAGGACTGCTTTTGAGAACCCCTGGGCTAACAAGACATGTGACCCGTTACCTCGGTGATGAGCATGCGGGAGGCCATGGTGAGTCGGGTTCGAGGGGAGAAGTGGCTGGTGATCATGATACGCATTCCGGCCTCGGAGAAGGACAGCTGGTGAGGGTAGGCGGACAGGAGCTCATCCACCATCAGCACTGACGGCTTGCCGTGGAACGTGGCTGGGGGTAAACCAGGGAAGCGTTCACTAATGAGGGTAGGAAGAGCACTTACATGGCCCAGTTCTTTCCCAGCTGCTTATGAAGCTCTACCCCTGATTGCCTCTTCACATGGGAGGTGCTAAACTGCCCAATTCATTCATCATTTCATTTATTTAACCACTTAACTAGCCCCAGGCCAAAGTGGTTTAATTGCATTCATTGTGCTTTTTCATGGTGACATTTAAAAATAATTTGGTCACACAATATATTGTTTGAAAGTGTTAAAACGCATGATTCTATCTCTATAACCTATGTTACGATCCCAATGTCATTGCGACAACGGTTCCTTATTTTGACACGAAACAGGCTCAATCAAAACGACGACTCCGTACGTTCTACGTGTTCAAAGGAAAATCCACAGACGACGCAAATAACGTTGTTATCCTTATCCAGGCAAAAAAATAAAAAGGTTTTATGTGAAAAAAAAGTACTCTCCCACTGTGTTTGAGCTTCTGTTCCTTTGTTTCAGTAACACTTAAGAGTAATTCTGACTCTTGGAAAACAAATTCCCAAGGGTTACCCTACAGAAGAGACCAGGGGTTGAAGAAGAGTAACCATTTTATTTTCAGTTCAAGAAGAAACCCTGCGCAGTGGAGAACATGAACCAATACAAAGTGCTCCTTTGTCTCAATTCAAGAAAACCACTTAAAAAAACCTGACCAAATTCATTAAATTTCAATAACCTTTTCCAGTTAATACATTATAATATATATTTAACATTCAGCTCGTTTGCATTACTTAAACCACATTCCAGTTACCAGGGAAACATAAGAACAGCTCATGTCATTGGTAAGTATTAGTAAGTGATGCAATTATTTTTAATAATTGTATTTTAGTACTTGGAAATGTAAAGGCTTTATATAAAGGAAAGCAGACAGTCTGGTCACACTGTATTTTTTCTCTTTATTCCGACCGTGGGAAATCAGAGAGAGTTACAGATAGAGAAAGGGTAACAATGAGCTGGTCACACGGCTGATAGTCCATCCTATAGGCTGCACCACACAGTCTCCCCAATATATAGATTTTTGTTATCATGTTATTGTGAGTAAATAATTTAAATGTACCAAAATACATAACTGAATTAGCTATAAAGTTTGAACTGGCTAAAGCACCATCTGGCATTGCTAAACTGACACAGCTATGGGGACACTGCTGAATATGTGTTACATGTGCATTCCTTTCCAGGTGGAGGACACCTGTGACATATGACTAGAGTGGTTACACACACACACACACACACACACACACACACACACACACACACACACACACACACACACACACACACACACACACACACACACACACACACACACACACACACACACACACACACACACACACACACACACACACACACACACACACACACACACACACACACACACACACACACAGTCCCAGTAGACATAATACTATACAGAATGTGGATGGGATGTTCCATAAAAAATTGAGCAGATGCCTCTTATCTAGAGCACTTACGCTCTTGTTGTACACAACACACTTTATCTTACATACAATCCATTTATACAGCTGAATATTTACTAAAGCAATGCAGGTTAAGTACCTTGCTCAAGGGTACAACCTACAACCTCAAACCTACAACCATGGAGTTGCAAGGCCAGTCCGTTCACCATAATGCTGCAATGCTGCCCTATATAGTGTTCTAACCCTGCTGGCTCCACACGGCCCCCCCACACACTTCTCCCCCACCGCCATGCCTCTAGGGGATGTTCACCAGGGGCATATTTACAAAAGACAAACATGTACACACAAACACACATACACACACACACACACACACACACAAATTAGAAACTGATATGCATATGACCTAGATACGCTGTATAGTAAACATGCCCGTAAACACAGGCATGCCGGCACGCAATCATACATGCACATACACATAAGCCCAAACAAGGACACGCATGTAAAACAATAAGACTGTTGGCTTGGGATGATTGCAGGACCTTGGACAGCATGCACACCTGAGGTTCATTAGTCCTCATCAGCACAGGAACACAGCCAGCTGTGCCTTAAGGTAGAAGAAACCAAAATGGATGTAATTCCATTGTTTTTAACCAAGACATTATTCTTCTTTAAGCCAGCTTTTGGGTCAGATTCTTTCTGACCTGTATCTCGTGATTTGCTGCTTGAAGATTAGTCTTCCCCACCACCCAGAAAGATGAGCAAAATGGCTGCTGGCTAATGTCCAATAGTGCCAATGTCCACCTGGAATAGTGGACAAACCCCGTACTGTGTCATACCCACAAACAAATGCCCTCAAGCATACACACAAACGCACGCACGCACACACTGCATTGATGAGGACACTTTTCTCATGGGTGGAATAGTCTGAACTGTCCTGTCTCTGCTCTCACAAGCATTTGATCCCCTGACCTGATCAGGTCATACCTTTCTTAAGCAGCACCATGGTGGCATCGCAGTTGTCATCCATATCAGTGTTGCTCTTTGTGCCGTTAGTCAGATTCACTGAGCTCTTCTTCCTGCTTTCAAAGTAGCGCTGCATGGGTGTGTTGATCCTTTCCATGGGACATAGAAAGAGCAAAAATAAATAAATAAAAAAATTAGGTGATTTGGTAACTATACATTTTGCTCACACAGACACACTAACCTATGCACACACACACACACACACACGCACAAACATCCAGAATCATGTGTGCGTGCACACACACACAAACCCACACATTCTGACTTACTTCATTATGAGAATATAAACCAGGTACATCAGAATCAAGATGAGAGACTCCCACCTGCAATAACAGACATGCATTATGTTTCCCCAGACAGCACGACTACAACATACAACTTATTTACAACTAAATAACTCCTATCACCAGTAATAATAACTTATAGAATATCAATATTCTATAATAATAATCACCAGTCACATGTGCAGCAGCTGCAGCTTGCCATGTCTGGTACTTGTATTCTTACTGGATGAACTGTATTATATTACCACACACCAGTATAGCCAAACGGCAAGCACTTCTTACCAAGAGACTTTCTCATCATAGATAAACTGCAGAAGAAGAGAGAAGAATTGTGATTAATATCCAATAACACATTTTGTGCTATGGGAGGCCTCCCTATTAACAGTGTCATAATAAATCACCTTTTATTTGGCTATTTTGGAACAAAAGAACCAGCCCGTGCATAATGCATAAATGGCTCAGTTTAATGGAAAAGGCTACAAACTAACAAGCGACTAATATATTTTACATTATTTGATTCATTTCTTGCTGCAACCACCTCATATATTCTACATGTTCTTCAGTGTGTTGCTATGATACCTTTAGTCATTGATTTATTCATTAAAATCTTTCTGTTTGCCGTTTTCTTTATCCCACCAATAAAGGACCATTGATCTTCAGAAAAGAGAGAGAGATTAAACACTGAGAAGGACTGTGTGTGTGTGTGTGTGTGTGTGTGTGTGTGTGTGTGTGTGTGTGTGTGTGTGTGTGAGAGAGAGTGTGAGATGATTATAGTTATAGAATTAGAGTGCTATGCATAATCTGCACAAACACCAGTCCATTTTCTGAAATGGAATCTGAAATGCAAAACGGCTTCTGTTTTAAAGATGCTCAAAAGACCCAAGAGCAGTAGTGTTTCTGGGGTTTCTGAGGGCCTGTATGTACATTACACATTAGAGCACTGTGGGCCATAAGGCCATACAACATTTCCAACCATATTCTGACATGGAAACAGGCTTGTAGACTGCAGGAGCACCCAGTGTGAATAGAACATGCCTGAGTGGGAACCTCTGGCCATGTAGCCAGATGCCTGCTATGCTCACAGCGCACTGTTTAGCTTATTCCTGAGTAACTATAACTCTGTGCCAGATTAGAATGCCGGCCAGACCTGGTCTTACCTGCTTATCCTTGGCTTTCTGCTGACCTCATTGCAGTAATAACAAGGACACTGCTAAGTAACCTGCAACGGCTTTAAGTGTCAGTTCTAGAAACAGGTATTGCCATTATATTCTGATCCATCTCTAAATCCTAACTGTGGAAGTGTATGGCTTTCATCTGTTTTCTTGTTTTCTTGCCAACTGTTGTTCGTTTTTGGAAGTGAACAATCTTTACTTCCAAAAACTTTTTACATTTACTTACTTCATTTTAAGCAACACACAAAGCACAGTGGACAGGATTAAATGCATGGATCAAAAATCTGTGCATTTCCACGGTGACTCGTGTGACCGAAGCATGTTCTGAGCTCCTCGCCTACCTCTGCTAATTTCCATTCTTAATGATACAAGCATCTGATAAGAGTGCTGATCTAGGATCAGGTCCCCTGTCCATATCCCGACCTCGTCCTTTTTGAGCTTAAAGGAAAACTGATCCTAGATCAGCACTCCTGCTCTGAGGAGCCCTGAGCCCTGTATGCCATATTGTGTGATGAACATGCTGGGACAGCAGTGAACAGGGTGAGGAGAGGAGGAGAGGTGGAGAGGGAGGTGAGCCAGGTCACAGGCGCTGTAGAGGAGGTTCCCCTCACCGTAATGAGTGCAGCCACAGACAAGGTGTAGTACAGAGCATCCCTGAGGACAACCCAGCAGGAGAGCTGCACAGCCTGCAGAGGGAGAGAGGAGACGCGCCATTCATCTACTGTTACTTACGCACATAAACAACGTGTTCCCCATACCATCTCACATAATGCAGAACATGGCTAACTCAGCCATTCATCTACTGTTACTTACACACATAAACAACGTGTTCCCCATACCATCTCACATAATGCAGAACATGGCTAACTCAGCCATTCATCTACTGTTACTTACACACATAAACAACGTGTTCCCCATACCATCTCACATAATGCAGAACATGGCTAACTCAGCCATTCATCTACTGTTACTTACACACATAAACAACGTGTTCCCCATACCATCTCACATAATGCAGAACATGGCTAACTCAGCCATTCATCTACTGTTACTTACACACATAAACAACGTGTTCCCCATACCATCTCACATAATGCAGAACATGGCTAACTCAGCCATTCATCTACTGTTACTTACACACATAAACAACGTGTTCCCCATACCATCTCACATAATGCAGAACATGGCTAACTCAGCCATTCATCTACTGTTACTTACACACATAAACAACGTGTTCCCCATACCATCTCACATAATGCAGAACATGGCTAACTCAGCCATTCATCTACTGTTACTTACACACATAAACAACGTGTTCCCCATAACGTCTCACATAATGGAGAACTTGGCTCAAATACAATCATCGGATTACATTTTGACATTTACATTGTTCCCCAGTAAACCCACATTCCTTCACCTGAACCATTTATCCAGCTGGATATTTGCTGAAGCAAGTTCACAGCAGTGTCCCGGCTGGGAATCAAACCGCAACATTTAAGTTACAAGCCAATTTCCTTTACCATTACTGCACTGCTGTGCTACAGACAGAGGGAGATTGGGGTCTGTGCTACAAACAGAGGGAGATTGGGGTCTGTGCTACAGACAGAGGGAGATTGGGGTCTGTGCTACAGACAGAGGGAGATTGGGGGGGTCTGTGCTACAGACAGAGATTGGGGTCTGTGCTATAGACAGAGGGAGATTGGGGTCTGTGCTACAGACAGAGGGAGATCGGGGTCTGTGCTACAGACAGAGGGAGATTGGGGGCTGTGCTACAGACAGAGGGAGATTGGGGGCTGTGCTACAGACAGAGGGAGATTGGGGGCTGTGCTACAGACAGAGGGAGAGTTGGGGGTCTCTTTAGATCACAAAAAAAGAATCCAGGGTGACCTTAAATCTCCTGTTCAAAGCTGTGGCACACTTTTAATGCCCAGTGACACACACACACACACACACACACACAGCTCTCCCTGTTATACAGAGCAGGTATCAACCTCCTGCATTAATAATAAACCAATAAGCTCCGCCCCCTTCTCACTCTACTACACCACAACCCGTGACAAAAATAAACTGCAGAGGAAAGCCTGAATGTATTACCAGATTTCAATGTGCTGATGGCTTCTCTTCCTATTTCTTACATAATGTGTAATCTGTATTCAATGACTGTTTTGAATCCTTTTCTTTTGTCGGTGGGATTATCTCTGTCTCCTTGCGTGTACACTCTGACTTGACGGATTCCACTGGCACCAAAACTTGGGTTTCCCCTGTCTCAGTGTTTCTCAGACATACCGGCCCTATGCTGGCGTAGTAGGGTGGTAAGTGGCCGCCTTTGTCACGTGACAGACCTCACGCGGTCGAGAGTGCCAAGGTGCGTTCGCACGTGCTCGGTGTGAGCACGTGCTCTTACTCAGTCACGCTCATTCACTCACTGCTGAAATCCAGCGATACCCCGGGTAATCCCGTATCCATCACGGTCAGCCTCCGGTAATCCCCACAATCCTCGAAGAATCTTTGTTGATGTTTTTCTCGTTTGGCCGAGATTCCCACATGACGCTTCCCGATCCGCGCACAAGCGGCGTGTCTGCTGTGCGTGCATCGTTCAGTTCCAGCCCCAGATCTTCAGTCACGTCATCACCCTGCGTGGGTGTCTTTCGACATACTTTGCTCACAGACTCTATCAACAGCTATTCTCCACTTGCTGCCTCTACGCTATTTGTCTGCTAAAAGAGATGCCCCCAGACTTTCAGACAACAACCCCTACTCATAATAAATAAATACATGGTCTGTGTGAACCCCCCCCCCCCCCCCCCCCTATTAAAATGTATACTTAATAGTACATTCAAAATGTATTTAACATGTCAAACCATTGTATGTACACTGTTGTGGAGTGAATGTAAGAAAGGAGTGCATTGTTTAATTTGACCACTGTAAAAGTCCACTGAATGTATATCACATACTGTAGGTTCCTTTATTTGTTGTGTGTTGTGTCATCCAGCTCAAGCCCCCCATCACCTGCTAGTGGGTCCCAACCCACAGTTCGCTGCGCCAGGAGGCCTTTTATGGAGCATCTTTAAGGGCCAATGACCTGTTGTATCCCCTCCTGCTGATTATTCATGACCTTGTCCGCCTGTGTGTTCCTGTTCCACACCAGAAAAGCACTATTGCGACGTTTTGATATTAAACATCGCTCAGCGGAGCAACAACACAACGCAACGGAAATAATACCGCGCGGCCATAGGAAGGCGAGGACAAATCTGGGCACGTGTGCCAGACTGTCCTGAAGCTGGAACACAGGAATTCCCAGACTACGGCATCCATAGAGTTCTTTTTTTTTAGAAGCAAACACTCGTGACAAGCACATGGACTCACACCTGCGGATCTAAAATCCGGAAATAAAATGCAGTAAATACTCCAAAGCTACCACAGAAAATAAATAAACAACAATAATGAAATTTTATAAAGCGACTGAGCTTTGATTCCCCACTAGCTGCAGTCTTAAGACTAACCATGTATTAAGTAACATCACGAGAACCGGGCCCAGAATTTGTCTGCATGATTGAGTGCTTCCTGGAAGAGGTCCAAAACTGAATAATGCGTGAGATGCCAGGGCCTCACGGCTTCACAAAACCAGAACACCCCTTCTGGGCCCTCGAAGGATGTCGGCACTAAGTGGGAAAAGATAAGGGCCACTTCAAAAGAAAAATAAATTAATGAAAACAGCAGGTTCCTGGGAGATGGATTTATTTATTTATTTATATTTGTTTTTCCTATTCCAGGAGTGTTCCATGGCACACCAGACGCCCCAACCCCCCCCCCGCTTGTTTCCAGGGGAACAGTCAGGTTAGGCGGAGCACAGTGCAGTGGTGAGAGGCTGTTCAGATTACCGAAGGAGCCGCCGTACCACTAACAGATGGCTAACAGAGAATAAGTGCACTGAAAGCTGGTTTCCCAGCATCCCTGTGAATAATGAGAATCATCTCTCATCTGGGTTTAGGGAGACTGCTGAGTGTCCGCAGAGCACCAGAGCACCAGGCTGAATGGAACGGATTACAGTGCCCTTTCTATCCCAGGACAACCCGCGCGGGTGGGCGGTGGAGTACCCAACCGTATCCACTCATTCCACCTACATGCGTACCACATCCGCCACTCATTCCACCTATACCCGTACCACATCCGCCACTCATTCCACCTACACCCGTACCACATCCGCCACTCATTCCACCTATACCCGTACCACATCCGCCACTCATTCCACCTACACCCGTACCACATCCGCCACTCATTCCACCTATACCCGTACCACATCCGCCACTCATTCCACCTACACCCGTACCACATCCGCCACTCATTCCACCTATACCCGTACCACATCCGCCACTCATTCCACCTATACCCGTACCACATCCGCCACTCATTCCACCTACACCCGTACCACATCCGCCACTCATTCCACCTATACCCGTACCACATCCGCCACTCATTCCACCTACACCCGTACCACATCCGCCACTCATTCCACCTATACCCGTACCACATCCGCCACTCATTCCACCTACACCCGTACCACATCTGCCACTCATTCCACCTATACCCGTACCACATCCGCCACTCATTCCACCTATACCCGTACCACATCCGCCACTCATTCCACCTACACCCGTACCACATCCACCACCCCCCCTCCCACTCCACAGCAGCGAGTCGTTACCTGGCCGGCGAAGATTCCACAGACGCCGATGATGCAGAGAACGTTGAAGACCGCCGAGCCCACGATGGTGCCCACCCCAACATCGCCCTTGGTGACGAACACTCCTGGAGGGAGAGAGCAAATGCAATAAACATGACCGATTCACGCAGATCACATGGTTCAGGCTCTATAGTCACCGTTACAGTTTGCAATTAAGTATAATCGAAATGCTGGAGGCACAGGTTGCTGCACAAATGGTACAACCCACAATAAGGTGAGAACCCTGTATTTGCTGATTGTCTGTTTAGCGTATGTCTGTTAGGAGCATTACCCACGCATTCCTATGCCATTCCTAGCCCACAACATAATATATGTCATAGCAGAATAATGCAGTACAAGTGGCAATAATTTCCATATTTGGGAATATATTGTGAAGTGCTACCATATATTGGCTATACTTTTATTTCAATATATTTTAAAATATATTCCATATCCATACAGGTTTTTACAATACACAAACAACACTCCTGTTTTAACCTAATACAGGCCGCTGACAGTTTACATTTGCAAATTCATCTTTTTAAAATCTTTAAAATTTTAAATATTTTAAATCTGCACTCCTCCTTTTCTGCTAGCGGTTAAACGGAAAGGCGAAAAGGGGCGCGTCACCAATGACAGAGGTGAAGAGTTCAGGGGCGGAGCTGCCGGCCGCCATAAAGGTTGCCCCGGCGACGTCCTCGCTGAGGTCCAGGCGCTGGAGGTGAGGACACAGACAGAAAGAGGCAGGTTTCCCACTCATTTCAAGACATTATTTCCCAGGTCATTTTAGGTGATCAACAGACTGTGATCCCGGGAATGGGGAGATTTCGATATTGTAACTGTGGACCGAGGGGAGGGGATCGCTCATTGGGGGAGGGAGGGGGGGGGGGGGGGGGCAGAGGGTGGTAAGATTGCGGTTGCAGACTTTAACCTTTAAAGTTGTCTGCTTTTACCGTGGCACTAAAAATATTTTCCAGGATAAATAATTGTTTTCCTGGACATTCAGCAATTTTCTAATTTTCCATGGTGTGAAAACTGTATCAAAAACTTCCAGGTTTTCCAGGATGTGTGAGAACCCTGGGAGAGACATTAGCTTGGATGGAACCACGCAGCCCGTTTACACGCGCATCGCCACGGTGACCCCCCCCCCCCCCCCCCGCACTCCCAATCTGTTCTTATGGAGGATGGGGTTAAGTAGAGTGGCACGGTGATGATTTATGCAGATTGATTACAGTGGAGTGTGTGCCCAGTGTACCCAGTGTACCCAGTGTACCCCTCCCCCTGTTCTATATGCTCCCGCCTGATTTACGAGATTATTCACCACCTCATGGGCCCCAGCTGCACTGCCCTTTTACACTGTAGTGTAGGTCAGGCAGTGATCATGGCTCAACTTTGTGCGTGTGTGTGTGTGTGTGTGTGTGTGTTTTGTGTGCATGCATGTGTGTGTAACTATGACAGAATATGTGAGCATTCCGCACACAGCCACAGATTTGTGAATAAACTCAGTCCAGCCCATTGAGAACATAGCGTATATAGATGAGCAGAAACATTGTAAAGGGAAATGAACAAATCTTACAAATCTCTGATATGAGTGCATTTCCTAAAGCAGTGGTCCCCAACCCTGTTCCTGGAGATCTACTGTACTGCAGGTTTTCACTCCAACCCTAACACAGCACACCTCATTCAACAGCTAGAGATCTCAGGGAGCTACTAATTAGTAGAATCAGGTGTGCCAAATTAGGGTAGGACTGAAAACCTACAAGAGGGTAGATATCCAGGAACAGGGTTGGGGACCACTGTCATAAAGAATATTTAATATTTTACATTTCTTTATATTGAAGACTGACCTCACAGATCTTTTCCAGAGAGGGAACAAAGTAGTCATCACACACCAGAGCCAGAGCATAGAACATGTATACTGTCTGCAGGAGAGAGCAGAACATAGAGTCACTTACTGTGTAAAACACACACACACACACACACACACACACACACACACACACACACACACACACACACACACACACACACACACACACACACACACACACACACACACACACACACACACGTGGATACAACAAGACGAACAAGCAAATTAATGCAAACTGGTAACTGCTCTTCATTGAGGAATGGAAACATAAACCAGACAAGCAGCAGGTTTGTCATTTGTGACAGGACAAAATTCTTATTTAATCCTACATGCCTTGCTTGCAGAAGGGGTTTTAATCTCAGAGTGGCTTTGAGGTTAGGTTAAGAAAGGTTAGATAAAGAATGAGGCTCAATCCTTTTGCCGTCACCCTTTTGGTTTCTCATTTCCTGAATCCCACATCCTTAAGAAGAGGCTGTCAGATAGAATATATACAGTTAAAGTCGAAGGTTTACATACACCTTAGCCAAATCCATTTAAACTCAGTTTTTCACAATTCCTGACATTTAATCCTAGTAAACATTCCCTGTCTTAGTTCAGTTAGGATCACAACTTATTTTAAGAATGTGAAATGTCAGAATAATAGATTTATTTCAGCTTTTATTTCTTTCATCACATTCCCAGTGGGTCAGAAGTTTACATACACTCTGTTAGTATGTGGTGTTCTTCACCCCTTTTTCCTCCAAACATAACGATGGTCATTATGGCCAAACAGTTAAATTTTTGTTTCATCAGACCAGAGGACCTTTCTATGGGGTGCCAAATGTAAAGTAAAAACACAACACGTTTTTCCTGTGTTTTTTTCTCAGATTTAGCATAAATGTGGCATTTTCCTAAGATTTATGCTAAATGTGAGTTTTTTTACCAATATTTTTTAGACATGCTAAATAAACCTTTTAGTTGATATTTTCAGATTTAATTGATAAATCTCAAATAAGCATTTCCTAAATATATAACTTAAATGTTAAATCTGAGTTTTCAAAAATAAATATTTAAAAAAATAAATATTTATTTATATCTTAAATCTTGCATTGTAAAATAAATATTTATTTATATTTTAAATCTTGCGTTGTAAAATAAATATTTATTTATATCTTAAATCTTGCGTTGTAAAATAAATATTTATTTATATCTTAAATCTTGCGTTGTAAAATAAATATTTATTTATATCTTAAATCTTACGTTGTAAAATAAATATTTATTTATATCTTAAATCTTGCGTTGTAAAATAAATATTTATTTATATCTTAAATCTTGTGTTTTTATAAAACCAAGATTTAACATTTAAATAAATATTTATTTATATCTTAAATCTTGCGTTCTAAAATAAATATTTATTTATATCTTAAATCTTGCGTTTTTATAAAAACCAAGATTTAACATTTAAATAAATATTTATTTATATCTTAAATCTTGCGTTGTAAAATAAATATTCATTTATATCTTAAATCTTGCATTTTTATAAAAACCAAGATTTAACATTTAAATAAATATTTATTTATATCTTAAATCTTGCGTTCTAAAATAAATATTTAGAAAAAAATAAATATTTATTTATATCTTAAATCTTGCGTTTGTAAATTCAACATTTAGCTAAATATAAATCTTTAGTTTAAATCTTTTGAAAGATATACTAATTAACCCCGCCCCTTGGTGACTGGTATCCAATGGAGGGAGGAGGGGAAATAGCTGGCTTTAGTGATGGGGGTAATTGAGGGTCTTCTAGTGAAGTGTGAAATTTGACGTTAATTTCTATATTAATTCCTGTTTGACACACATTATTTACATAACCTACACACAGATAGCATCTGTTATAATCATGTATGATGTCCAGAGAACTAACTAGATAGCATAGGCTACATTTTGGGCATGTTGGCGTTTTCTTGACTGATTTCTTATGGTGAAGTTGAATATTGAAAGCCAGCCAAGCCAAACAACAAACTCGCAGCTTGATTCAATAGATGGTTAGTGACCTAGCTCGCTAACCTGTATGTCGGTAATGTCATAAAATAGCAGGATTCTTGAAACAAACTCGAAACATTAAAACTACCGTTTGCACTTAGGTCGCTAGCTAACGTTACTTGAGATAGGAAGCGAATTGACATTGACAAACTGCATGGGGGCCAGCAGTCTGACACGACTGGTTAATATAGTCGCGAGTGTCTGGCTAGGAAGGGGTTCGCCTACTAATGTTATTACACATTGATATGGTTACAATTGCCTAGAAATACAGACAATACTTCTGCAAACCTTGCGTCTCCGTCAAGCTAATACGGGACTCGGTTTGTTCCGTATTTTATCTTCTACTGAAGTTTCTCAACAGGGGCACCAGAGGGCACTGGTGGACTTTAAGAGATGCTCATGCTGGGAGACAAAAAAGAAAGGTCGAGAGGTGGGCTATCGTGTTATAGAATTCATAGAATTTTTATTTTGAAAAACTGTACAGTCCATGTGTGTCAAATGGTGTAGGCACCGTGTGCCTCAGTAGGTCACTATAGCAGAAATCGCAGAACTTTCATAAACATTCTATTGTCGCGCTACATAGGCCAATACACTGTGGTCGTTGTCGTTCGCAAAAAGTATAAAGGCATTCCAGCGACAGTTTACACTCAGGGGACAATGGAGGAAGAAGCAGCTTTAATAGGCTAGCCTACATCTCATTATGACTTCTGCTTTACCCCTTTTTTGGTCGGAGGCCTGAAATAAAGTTTATAAATATCCATTTCGAGGGCACCGTATATTGTTTGGAATGTCATTCACTGCGTCTTTCATACACTTGTAGGATGTGGTTTTGAACGAGGTAGCAAATAAAACGTTTGTAATTAAACCTCAACATTTACATTACAGTCATTTAGCAGACGCTTTTATCCAAAGCGACATACAATAAGTGCATACAGAAACGTCACTACAGAACAGATAAGACAAAGCACGTCCTTCCCATAAGCGTAGCAGCTATCCCTAGCAATGAACGTTGAATGTAGTTCACGGTAAGCTGTGGGTAAATCAGCTATACTACACTTCTATTCTAAATACTATTATATAGGGCTATAACATATAACATTGATGCAACTCATATTAAACGTTATTTGGTAGGAAAAGCACGCGGGCATAGCCTACGTTAGGGATGTAAATAGCTAGCTACAAGACGGGACTCATTGGGGGAGCAGCCTACAATTCTCTAGTTAGAGAATGAGCTTCAAGAATGTGGAGTAGCCTATTTCACTCGCTATCAGAATGCCACGGATCAGATGGGCTGTCACTGAGTCTAATCACTACATTTAATCTGGCAAATCTAAGTTAGCCTACTGTGAAAGCAAATAACTTTAAAATGCATTCAAAATTAATGTTACTGAATGGTGTGAAGTGAGCCTATAGCTACTGTAAAAATCAACAGCGCTCTTTCGTCATGTCCACTTGTTTATTCTCTTCAGCTTAATGTATCATGATAATTTTTTTATATCAAACTCAACATTTTTCCAAATTTTCGGGAATTGAGTCAATGTCCATTCGATTTTTAGGCCTAAATTATGTGGTAAATTAGCGCCGCCCACCTTCCCAGAGTCCCTTATAGGCTAAATGTTATAAACTTTAAGACAAAATATTTCAGCGAATGACATAGGCTAGTAGGTGCGTTACTCTAAAAATGTGTCTTTTCCCCCACTCCAAAAGTGACGGTGGTTTATGTAAATTTATCTGAAACGCAAAGAAAATGTTGTTATTGTTAAATTTTTTTGGGAATACCCAATAAAAGATCATTTTTTCTCCACTCGAAGCACGACCTGTGGGAGGCGAGGAACATCAAAGTCTACCAAAAAACAACAACAATAGACCTGGTCACTCTTTGCAAGAGAATACAAAACCTCCGCAGGGACGGCGTTATGGTGGACCTCAATAAATATAAAAGACTGACAAAAGACAAATGGGGGGGGGGGGGTGGACGTGGACGATTGGAAAAAAACGTGATCTCTAAAGACACACACAACCACATTTTACCGTTTTCATGGAAATTGAATAAATGACAATGTATTACATTTCAATCGGAATTCAATAGTGTTTATTGTATTATTACACTTTATTATGATCATCATTATTATAGCTTGATGTAGGGACAGTGACCTTTTTTAAACTAAAGGAATAAACTATAAAAGCACAGTAAAACGAATAGCATACATAATAAAAGCACAATAAAATAAAAGGACAAATATAGGACATTGAATTATTATTATTATTATTATTGTTTTATATTAATAACCACGTTCTGCACTTTGTATTTTATAGGCTACCGCGTAATTATTGTGGGAGCCGCTAGGCTAACTAAAATGTTATAATACTGACAAGCATCCAAAAATGCGACGCAGACGATATAAAATCGGTAAACATTAAAACAAGCAAAATGACGGTGACATTGTTTTTCAACTCTATCCTTCACGTTGACAGATTATGATTTACTCTTGCAAACCACCGGTCCACAAAATGGTCATAGCAACAAATTAAAGTAGACTAACCCTTGTCAAATTAAATATTTACTTGCAATTGTGATTCATGAATTCTGAAAAAGAGCATGCGGTGTGAGGAATGTCAGAAAGACAAAGAAAAACGAGAGAAATCGTTAATAACTGGTATTATCGCTAGCTGCTAGAAGCTGCCAGCTTGCGAGGTGGGAGCTGCCGGTGAGGTGCGAGGTCTGCGAGCTCACAGCTCGCACAGAAGGATTGTAACCGCTCTCCAGTGTTCTATCCATAGTCACCGACACATCCACGCCTGCCTCCTGAAGTGTTTCTGATCTTTCAGACAGGTGTTTGGAGGTAGCATAGCAATGCATCTCACCGGTGAAGCCCTCTTAATCATTCTGCATTGAAATTATGAAATAAGAATAATATTTGAGTTCCACAACTGTTCAATTCAATTGTATTTGTATAGCGCTTTTTACAGAGAACTGTCACAAAGTGACAGTCACAAAGACGCTGCACAGAGAAACAGAAGGAAAATTGAGCACACAAAAAAAAAAACCCAGCCAGCAAAACGAGGTAAAAAAAAAACTCCCCGGTGGGAAGAAAAAGCACTCAACAGTGGCGAGAAAAAACTCCCCAATGGGAAGAAATCTCGGAAGGAACCTGGCTAGAGAGGGGGGACCCATCCTTCGCTGGCCGGCCCGATTTAAACTAAGGGTGGGATGGATGGTAATATACTGTAATGAGAGATCTAATAGAACTACCTGGTTATGGAAGCATATCCGCGGCAAAATTCTAATGAAAATGCAAATCGGCGATTGCATTTCGTTAACATACGATGCGCGCAAAAACCATGACATAATTCAAATGAAAATGCAAAAGGTGCACATTGCGTTTTCATTTGCAAGTTATTGTACGCACTTTATCTGACAATTTGAAAATGTTAATGCAAATCCATTTCACATTTAATTTTTCTCGCCCTCTACGACACAACCCTGCCATAATGTTAATGAAAATGAAAAACCACATTTGCATTAGTAGTTTCTTGTTGCAATCGCATGTTCCATGACAAAAAGGAAATGATAATTCAATTCGCCATTTAACATATCGTTTTCATGCTTTTGCGGCACAAGAGTGACATAATTCAAATGCAATGGCATTGTATACGTTTGCATTATCATTTCCGTGTGGTCACGCAAAAACCCTTCCAAAAATCCGAACTGAAAATGCAATGCAAACTGCAATGCAAACGCAAACTGTCAAAGCTGCCCATCAAGGCGGGGCCTCGAAGAAAGGGGCGTTACAGGGGACTGTTCAAACCACTGAACATAATGGTTGTCTGTGATTTCGGTCGTCAGCCAGTTACCAGGCTAGATAGCGACATTTCCTAGTCCTCTGTGTTTGGGGATTATAGGCGAAATGATCGGAATTAAAAAGGAAACGAGGTAGCCTAAAAGTTACGACTAGCCATAGCCAGCCCAATATTAACTAAATTAATTTCACAATTTAGCCTGCTTTCGTTAATGTGGTGTGGAAACTAGCCGATAGCCTAATGTTACGGGTTTCCGTGGCCAAAACCAGCCGGCTATTCATGGCAGGCTATGCCTGAAAAATGTGCTACCTTTTTCACCGTGGGCATTTCCATCACGATTTCTATTAATTATTGTTTTCTTTTAGATAGCCTTACCCTTAGGCTATGTGCAGAGCAAAGGTAACGTAGTCCACAGAAAGCCTGAGACAGCGATCTGTACGTGACACAGCTTGAGCCTGCTACAGCCTAGCTACCAAAAACGGTGGATTTTGTATGGTGTAACGTATAGAATCTAGGCTAATTAAATAGAAATATAAAACTGTAATTAGGCCTATTCCGCATAGGCTATGTTGTGTAGTATGGACTGTCATTCATGTCTTTACCCAGCAGATGGCAATAAAAGACTTGTAAAAACTGAATTACAGCTTCTTTTTTTATTTGGCGAAAAAACCACGTTCGTATATAGCTCTATGGTGAAAACACTGGGGAAACGACCCCAGCGGGCAACCAAAGATTTTAGATATATGACACAACCGATTTTGATCTCCCTACTCACAAAGCCCGGCATCAACCTTGGGAATTTTACCTGTAGCCTCGGCTATTGTAATAATCTATATTTAGCCTAGTCATGAAGCAACATAGCCTACAGATGATTAAATATTTGTTTTAAATTATATTTTAATTACATTATTCCGATCATTTAGCCTATAATCCCCAAACACAGAGAACAAGGAAATGTCGCTATCTAGCCTGGTAACTGCCTGACGACCGAAATCACAGACAACCATTATGTTCAGTGGTTTGAACAGTCCCCTGTAACGCCCCTTTCTTCGAGGCCCCGCCTTGATGGCCAGCTTTGACAGTTTGCGTTTGCATTGCAGTTTGCATTGCATTTTCAGTTCGGATTTTTGGAAGGGTTTTTGCGTGACCACACGGAAATGATAATGCAAACGGATACAATGCCATTGCATTTGAATTATGTCACTCTTGTGCCGCAAAAGCATGAAAACGATATGTTAAATGGCGAATTGAATTATCATTTCCTTTTTGTCATGGATCATGCGATTGCAACAAGAAACTGCTAATGCAAATGTGGTTTTTCATTTTCATTAAAATTATGGCAGGGTTGTGTCGTAGAGGGCGAGAAAAATTAAATGTGACATGGATTTGCATTAACATTTTCAAATTGTCAGATAAAGTGCGTACAATAACTTGCAAATGAAAACGCAATGTGCACCTTTTGCATTTTCATTTGAATTATGTCATGGTTTTTGCGCGCATCGTATGTTAACGAAATGCAATCGCCGATTTGCATTTTCATTAGAATTTTGCCGCGGATATGCTTCCATAACCAGCTAGTTCTATTAGATCTCTCATTACAGTATATTACCATCCATCCCACCCTTAGTTTAAATCGGGCCGGCCAGCGAAGGATGGGTCCCCCCTCTCTAGCCAGGTTCCTTCCGAGATTTCTTCCCATTGGGGAGTTTTTTCTCGCCACTGTTGAGTGCTTTTTCTTCCCACCGGGGAGTTTTTTTTTTTACCTCGTTTTGCTGGCTGGGGTTTTTTTTTTTGTGCTCAATTTTCCTTCTGTTTCTCTGTGCAGCGTCTTTGTGACTGTCACTTTGTGACAGTTCTCTGTAAAAAGCGCTATACAAATACAATTGAATTGAATTGAACAGTTGTGGAACTCAAATATTATTCTTATTTCATAATTTCAATGCAGAATGATTAAGAGGGCTTCACCGATGAGATGCATTGCTATGCTACCTCCAAACACCTGTCTGAAAGATCAGAAACACTTCAGGAGGCAGGCGTGGATGTGTCGGTGACTATGGACAGAACACTGGAGAGCGGTTACAATCCTTCTGTGCGAGCTGTGAGCTCGCAGACCTCGCACCTCACCGGCAGCTCCCACCTCGCAAGCAGGCAGCTTCTAGCAGCTAGCGATAATACCAGTTATTAACGATTTCTCTCGTTTTTCTTTGTCTTTCTGACATTCCTCACACCGCATGCTCTTTTTCAGAATTCATGAATCACAATTGCAAGTAAATATTTAATTTGACAAGGGTTAGTCTACTTTAATTTGTTGCTATGACCATTTTGTGGACCGGTGGTTTGCAAGAGTAAATCATAATCTGTCAACGTGAAGGATACAGTTGAAAAACAATGTCACCGTCATTTTGCTTGTTTTAATGTTTACCGATTTTATATCGTCTGCGTCGCATTTTTGGATGCTTGTCAGTATTATAACATTTTAGTTAGCCTAGCGGCTCCCACAATAATTACGCGGTAGCCTATAAAATACAAAGTGCAGAACGTGGTTATTAATATAAAACAATAATAATAATAAATCAATGTCCTATATTTGTCCTTTTATTTTATTGTGCTTTTATTATGTATGCTATTCGTTTTACTGTGCTTTTATAGTTTATTCCTTTAGTAAAAAAAAGGTCACTGTCCCTACATCAAGCTATAATAATGATGATCATAATAAAGTGTAATAATACAATAAACACTATTGAATTCCGATTGAAATGTAATACATTGTCATTTATTCCATTTCCATGAAAACGGTAAAATGTGGTTGTGTGTGTCTTTAGAGATCAAATTTTTTTCCAGTCGTCCACGTCCCCGTCCCCCCCCCCCCATTTCTATTTTGTCAGTCTTCAGTCTTTTATATTTATTGAGGTCCACCATAACGCCGTCCCTGCGGAGGTTTTGTATTCTCTTGCGAAGAGTGACCAGGTCTATTGTTGTTTTTTTTGGTAGACTTTGATGTTCCTTGCCTCCCACAGGTCGTGCTTCGAGTGGAGAAAAAATTATCTTTTATTGGGTATTCCAAAAAAATTTAACAATAACAACATTTTCTTTGCGTTTCAGATAAATTTACATAAACCACGTCACTTTTGGAGTGGGGGAAAAGACACATTTTTAGAGTAACGCACCTACTAGCCTATGTCATTTGCTGAAATATTTTGTCTTAAAGTTTATAACATTTAGTCTATAAGGGACTCTGGGAAGGTGGGCGGCGCTAATTTACCACATAATTTAGGCCTAAAAATCGAATGGACATTGACTCAATTCCCGAAAATTTGGAAAAATGTTGAGTTTGATGTAAAAAAAATTATCATGATACATTAAGTTGAAGAGAATAAACAAGTGGACATGACGAAAGAGCGCTGTTGATTTTTACAGTAGCTATGGGCTCACTTCACACCACTCAGTAACATTAATTGATATAAATAAATGAATGCATTGCAAAGTTATTTGCTTTCACAGTAGGCTAACTTAGATTTGCCAGATTAAATGTAGTGATTAGACTCAGTGACAGCCCATCTGATCCGTGGCATTCTGATAGCGAGTGAAATAGGCTACTCCACATTCTTGAAGCTCATTCTCTAACTAGAGAATTGTAGGCTGCTCCCCCAATGAGTCCCGTCTTGTAGCTAGCTATTTACATCCCTAACGTAGGCTATGCCCGCGTGCTTTTCCTACCAAATAACGTTTAATATGAGTTGCATCAATGTTATATGTTATAGCCCTATATAATAGTATTTAGAATAGAAGTGTAGTATAGCTGATTTACCCACAGCTTACCGTGAACTACATTCAACGTTCATTGCTAGGGATAGCTGCTACGTTATGGGAAGGATGTGCTTTGTCTTATCTGTTCTGTAGTGACGTTTCTGTATGCACTTATTGTATGTCGCTTTGGATAAAAGCGTCTGCTAAATGACTGTAATGTAATGTTGAGGTTTAATTACAAACGTTTTATTTGCTACCTCGTTCAAAACCCACATCCTACAAGTGTATGAAAGACGCAGTGAATGACATTCCAAACAATATACGGTGCCCTCGAAATGGATATTTATAAACTTTATTTCAGAGGCCTCCGACAAAAAAGGGGTAAAGCAGAAGTCATAATGAGATGTAGGCTAGCCTATTAAAGCTGCTTCTTCCTCCATTGTCCCCTGAGTGTAAACTGTCGCTGGAATGCCTTTATACTTTTTGCGAACGACAACGACCACAGTGTATTGGCCTATGTAGCGCGACAATAGAATGTTTATGAAAGTTCTGCGATTTCTGCTATAGTGACCTACTGAGGCACACGGTGCCTACACCATTTGACACACATGGACTGTACAGTTTTTCAAAATAAAAATTCTATGAATTCTATAACACGATAGCCCACCTCTCGACCTTTCTTTTTTGTCTCCCAGCATGAGCATCTCTTAAAGTCCACCAGTGCCCTCTGGTGCCCCTGTTGAGAAACTTCAGTAGAAGATAAAATACGGAACAAACGGAGTCCCGTATTAGCTTGACGGAGACGCAAGGTTTGCAGAAGTATTGTCTGTATTTCTAGGCAATTGTAACCATATCAATGTGTAATAACATTAGTAGGCGAACCCCTTCCTAGCCAGACACTCGCGACTATATTAACCAGTCGTGTCAGACTGCTGGCCCCCATGCAGTTTGTCAATGTCAATTCGCTTCCTATCTCAAGTAACGTTAGCTAGCGACCTAAGTGCAAACGGTAGTTTTAATGTTTCGAGTTTGTTTCAAGAATCCTGCTATTTTATGACATTACCGACAGACAGGTTAGCGAGCTAGGTCACTAACCATCTATTGAATCAAGCTGCGAGTTTGTTGTTTGGCTTGGCTGGCTGTCAATATTCAACTTCACCATAAGAAATCAGTCAAGAAAACGCCAACATGCCCAAAATGTAGCCTATGCTATCTAGTTAGTTCTCTGGACATCATACATGATTATAACAGATGCTATCTGTGTGTAGGTTATGCAAATAATGTGTGTCAAACAGGAATTAATATAGAAATTAACGTCAAGTTTCACACTTCCCTAGAAGACCCTCAATTACCCCCATCACTAAAGCCAGCTATTTCCCCTCCTCCCTCCATTGGATACCAGTCACCAAGGGGCGGGGTTAATTAGTATATCTTTCAAAAGATTTAAACTAAAGATTTAGATTTAGCTAAATGTTGAATTTACAAACGCAAGATTTAAGATATAAATAAATATTTATTTTTTTCTAAATATTTATTTTAGAACGCAAGATTTAAGATATAAATAAATATTTATTTAAATGTTAAATCTTGGTTTTTATAAAAACGCAAGATTTAAGATATAAATAAATATTTATTTTAGAACGCAAGATTTAAGATATAAATAAATATTTATTTAAATGTTAAATCTTGGTTTTTATAAAAACGCAAGATTTAAGATATAAATAAATATTTATTTTACAACGCAAGATTTAAGATATAAATAAATATTTATTTAAATGTTAAATCTTGGTTTTATAAAAACACAAGATTTAAGATATAAATAAATATTTATTTTACAACGCAAGATTTAAGATATAAATAAATATTTATTTTACAACGTAAGATTTAAGATATAAATAAATATTTATTTTACAACGCAAGATTTAAGATATAAATAAATATTTATTTTACAACGCAAGATTTAAGATATAAATAAATATTTATTTTACAACGCAAGATTTAAGATATAAATAAATATTTATTTTACAACGCAAGATTTAAGATATAAATAAATATTTATTTTTTTAAATATTTATTTTTGAAAACTCAGATTTAACATTTAAGTTATATATTTAGGAAATGCTTATTTGAGATTTATCAATTAAATCTGAAAATATCAACTAAAAGGTTTATTTAGCATGTCTAAAAAATATTGAGAAAAAAACTCACATTTAGCATAAATCTTAGGAAAATGCCACATTTATGCTAAATCTGAGAAAAAAACACAGGAAAAACGTGTTGTGTTTTACTTTACATTTGGCACCCCATACCTTTCTCCAAAAAGTAAGATCTTTGTCCCCATGTGTAGTTGCAAACTGTAGTCTGGCCTTTTTATGGCGGTTTTGGAGTAGTGGCTTCTTCCTTGCTGAGCAACCTTTCAGGTTATGTCGATATAGGACTTGTTTTACTGTGGATATAGATACTTTAGTTCCTGTTCCCTCCAGAATCTTCACAAGGTCCTTTGCTGTTGTTCTGTGATTGATTTTCACTTTTCACACCAAAGCACGTCCATCTCAAGGAGACAGAACGCGTCTCCTTCCCGAGCGGTATGACAGCTGCGTGGTCCCATGGTGTTTATACTTGTGAACTATTGTTTGAACAGAGGAACCTGGTACCTTCAGGCTTTTGGAAATTGCTCCCAAGAATAAACCAGACTTGTGGAGGTCCCAATTTTCTTTCTGAGGTCTTGGCTAATTTCTTTGATTTTCCCATGATGTCAAGCAAAGAGGCACTGAGTTTGAAGGTAGGCCTTATAATACATCCACAGTTACACCTCCAATTGACTCAAATAATGTCAATTAGTCAATCAGAAGTTTCTAAAGCCATGACATCATTTTCTGGAATTTTCCAAGCTGTTTAAAGGCACAGTCAACTTAGTGTATGTAAACTTCTGACCCACTGGAATTGTGATATAGTGAATTAAAAGTGAAATAATCTGTCTGTAAACAATTGTTGGAAAAATTACTTGTGTCATGCACAAAGTAGATGTCCTAACTGACTTGCCAACACTATAGTTTACTAACACGAAATCTGTGGAGTGGTTAAAAATGAGTTTTAATGACTTAAACCTAAGTGTATGTAAACTTCCGACTTCAACTGTACACTGGGCAGTCCAACATTTGCATTTCGGCCAGATTTACTGCAAAAACATTGCAGTAAATTTTTTTTCGTAACGCAAAAACATTTGTTATATTGCGGCTGTTGCGGTTCCAGACACCGACATATTAATGACCTATTTACCAACACTGGTTCTAATTGCGCTATCAAATAAATGAAACATATTCATTCAAAATTCTGCAGTAGGAGACACCCAAAAAAAGGGTCGGAAACAATATGGCATGCTTACATGTCCAGATTACAATGCACTAAATAATGGACATGGAGTAGTGATGGAGCCATAAGAAAATGATATCTTAAATTCACAGATTAGGAAATAGAGGTAATGGTCAATGAGGTACAGCTTCACAATGGTGTATTACAGCATAGGAATACAACACCAACGGAGAGGAGAAGAATTTGGAGTGATATCACAAACAAAATGTATTTCTTCAGTATAACGAACGGTAGAGAACATAACGAAATGATGAATGATTAATAGAATCATGTGTGAAACATTCTAAATCCTGTCTCCTTTTCAGAGTGCTCTGCATGAGAGGATGCATTCGTTTTAAATCACCACCCCATGCAACCCATAAGGGAAACTGATTTGACTGCCAAGGACGTGCCTACACCTGATACCCTTCTCCGGCATCCTGCGAAGAAGTGGACAAGTTGCTGATCAATGAGCAGCAGCAGCAGCAAACCATTGCTCTGCAAAACCTGTCCCACATCCCTGATGAGGTGAAGAAAGTAACCACGTCCATGCATGCAGTGAGGCGAAATATCCAAGGGCTGGCCACTGGCATCCAGCAACTGGTCGCTGTTGCAGGGCTGACCAGGAGTGTGAGCCATAGACTACATCAGCACAGACAAATGACCACATTCATTCTTAAATTTTTAAGCAAAGAGGAGAGTCGCAAGTAATGCATGCTTTAGTAAATAAGACAGAATACTCATTTAGCCAAATTTACACAATCTCCACCCTGTTTTAGTGCGTTCACTCCAGGTATACATACTGTATACATGAACACATTTAACTATGTATCAAAAATAAAGTCACAAAGTGATGTAATCCCCACAAATTACATTCTAATTGATGGCCCATTGCGACCTTTTAGTAAATCTAATGTAGATATTGCGACCTTGTGGGAACTGCTTTTGTGTCAGAAAAGCAGTCACAATCCTTTGGTAAATCTGGCCCTCAGTGTCTTGCTAAAGTGTCAGGATCACCCAAAGTATTGCCTCTCTCTCTGACCCACATGTGATAAACCACTGTTCACCCAAGACTGGGCCCCTGACAGAGATTACAATGTAAAAAAAATAAAAAAATAAAGAAATAAATAAAGTAAACAACTAAAAGTAGTGGGGACCAAGGTTGGGGTCAATTCAATTTAAACTCAGTCAATTCAAAAAATAATTTGAAATTCAATTAACTAAAATATATCCCCATAAAACAATTTTGAACATAACTGAATTTCAATTAATGTCTTCAATTGGCTGATATTAAATGGAATTGACCCCAAACCTGGCAGGGACTATCCTCTGTGGGAGGGTTCAGACACCTCAATTAATGCTCTCTGAAATACCAGAGCCACCATAGCACGGTATGGCAAAAGGGTCCTATGTGGTATTAGCTGGCTGAGTGTATGCCTGTGCAAAATTCAACTCACAGAGCTATTCTGGGATGAGCTGAGGCTAAAGTCAGTGGCTCCCTGTGGGACTCAACAAACAACTGTTTCCTGAGAGGAGTTTGCCAATCAGCGCATCTAATTCAGCTGAAGCACTGTGCGAAAAGCAACAATTATGCAAGACCCTCCGATACCCCACCGAGATTCATCACGGTGAACAGAAGAAGCCCCAAAAGATCAAGAAATCTAAATAAAGTGCTGAACAGACATGCTGCAAACTCCTAATAACCACAGTCAGCAGTGGAGACACAAACATACAGCATGCTACATAAATGCAACTGTAACACTAACTAATATTATGGTCTATGCATATTTAGTTTGTTATTATACCATCCTTCACTATAGAGGAGGAAGGTGAAGGAAAGGGGGAATGGATGGTTTTACATATTTAAGATCTGAACTGCTTTGGCAACAATGATTAGCAATGTCCATGCTAATTAATCCTTTTTGAATCCTTGAATTCTCAACTCCTGAAAATTCCAAAAAACTATTTTACTGAACTGCAGGGAGAAGCTCCCTTAGAATGTTGGGTCCAGACAGAGTCATACCAAATTGATATATCTTTGTGATTCAAGGCTTTATTTCCACCAAACAAACAAAGCAGTCACCGTACAGCCATAGGGGTCTGAGGTGGTGGTCTACAGTGCAGGTTCAAACATGAGGATTCAGCTGCACTTTGGGCCAGATGCGATTTTGTCACCGTGCCTAATGTCCCCTAACATCGCCGGTGGAGTCAGAGAGGGGACAACACTGGCCACAGCTGCACACTCACAATCTTACATTTCCACACGGCATAAAAAATTAAATAAAAAATAAAAAATCATCATGCAGATGGGGCCAGTGAGCGCCCTGTCCATCTCTGCTCTATGCCTCTATACCTACTGAGCCGCACGCTCCACCTGGATCAGCTGATCTCTGCTATATCACGTCTTGATGATGATGAAGTTCACCAAGAAGTTCATTCAACCCTTATGAATTATTACTTATTAGTGCTTTGATGGCAAATTGAAGTAGTAGTAATAATAATCCATAATAATCAAATGAGACTAATTAAATTTTAACCTAACTTAAGAATAATAAGGGTAAACCTCATTATTCCATAGTTATTGCCTATATTTCTGGCATCCCATGTAAGAGTTATAAAGGCATATTCCTTACATTTATGGTGCCCTGGTGTAAGGATTTATAAATATTCTCTACATGTATTGGCACCCCGTCCAAGGATATTCCCTACATAATTGGTGCCCGGGTGAAGACTGGTAAGACGGACATGTTTTATCTGTCTATCACCACTACTGCTAAATGTATATGCAAACACCTCGCATGAGTAATACTCCACATGTAAGAATATAGAGGCATATTACTTACAACAGAGAGTAACAGTAAAACAATTAGGACATAAAATATAATCACATTACAGTATGTCACACAGGGGGAAAGGCAGCCTTGTCTATTAAAAGCAATTACATTGTTCCATAAAAGTTTATTGGATGATATGTTTAAAATACAGACACGAGGGTAATGTCTCCAGCTTAATGCTTTCCTGTAGATTATTCCAAGCCCAAGGACCATAGTGAAAAAAGCGACTTCAAAATCAGAGTTGAACCGAGGCACATGATAGAGTAGCAACCTTGAGGACCTAGGGGCTCTATTTTCCGGGAAGCGCATGGCGTGCGGCGAGCCGTCAGTCAATGGCGTAGCGTATGGCGTACTGGGCGTGGCTACTGAATTTCGCTATTTTCGAGGAGCGCACAGCTCACAGCGCGATGCGCAGGTTGAAAATGGGCTGGGTTATGCTGAATATTTATCAGTGGGTGTGCTTCAGCTGCACCATAGCTAATCAAATTACCTCTTTTCAGTCCTTTTAAGAGCTGTGTGCATTGGACTCCTTTTGACCATGTCGGGCTATCCCGCATCACGTGGTTTAGTCAAACGGGCTCACGAGCGTGAAAATACATGCCAAAAATGTCACTTCGCCAATGCGCGGGCTCGCCACCCACCATGCGCCAGCCAGAAAATAGAGCCCCTAGTGTTATGACTGTTAGAAGCATGTTACAAAGATAAGTAGAAAGCCTACCAATAATAATAGTAAAAATAATGTCAGGTGCATAAAAATATGTATATTTTATTTATATATATGACAATTAATACATAATGCACATTCATTTTATTGAATAGAGAATAACAATATAACACATATACAGTTGAAGTCAGATGTTTACATACACTTGAAGTCATTAAAACTCATTTTTAACCACTCCACAGATTTCATGTTAGCAAACTATAGTGTTGGCAAGTCAGTTAGGCATGACACAAGTAATTTTTCCAACAATTGTTTACAGACAGATTATTTCACTTTTAATTCACTATATCACAATTCCAGTGGGTCAGAAGTTTACATACACTAAGTTGACTGTGCCTTCAAATTTTTAATATTTGGTCGCATATCCTTGCATGCCATGACTTCCTGATGTCTGTGACCCAACAACATCTTGACTCTTGATATCTTATTTTCTGGTACTCTTACAAGCGATACTATAACGTCTCTGCATTTGAATGGATCTCTATGGGAATTGGGGGGTGGGACTAGATTTAGCTGTAAATTACACTGGAACAGTATGGAAAACATGGTTGGCTAAATGGCTCTAAGTCATCAAGGGTCTGACGTATCAAACAAGCCTTTCATTTTTATTTATTTATTTTTTATTTATTTATTTCTTATTTAAACTCGAAGATCATTGAGGGCCACCCCTCATTTACAATGATGTTGAGTATACAATGATGATAGATACAATAAGATAAACATACAAGGTATAAAACAATTAAGACAAATCAATTTCAAATTAAGACATAATTAATCATCACTCTGCTGGCAGAAATACAGTAAATATGGATGGATAACTTGAAGGGTTTCTTCTCCTGACTTATTTTTCCATAGAGTTCAATAGGAAAATTTGTCAGGAGAAACAACCCTTAAAGTGATCCATCCATATCTACTGCATATCTGGCAGCAGAGTGATGGTTTGAGGCTCGTTTGATACCTCAGACCCTTGATGACTTGCAGCCATTTTACAAATCATGCATTCCATACTATTCCAGCATAATTTACAGCTAAATCTAGTCCCACCCCCCAATTCCCATAGAGATCCATTCAAATGCAGAGACGTTATAGTATCGCTTGTAAGAGTACCAGAAAATAAGATATCAAGAGTCTTTTGATGTTGTTGGGTCACAGACATCAGGAAGTCATGGCATGCAAAGGATATGTGACCAAATATTAAACATTTGAAGGCACAGTCAACTTAGTGTATGTAACTTCTGACCCACTGGAATTGTGATATAGTGAATTAAAAGTGAAATAATCTGTCTGTAAACAATTGTTGGAAAAATTACTTGTGTCATGCATGCATCCTAACTGACTTGCCAACACTATAGTTTGCTAACATGAAATATGTGGAGTGGTTAAAAATGAGTTTTAATGACTTCAAGTGTATGTAAACATCTGACTTCAACTGTACGTGACAGGACTTCCAAGACAACAGAATTAATGCATAAACAGCTCTGTCAGTCAGCCGCTTAAAAACGATGAAGAACTAACTTTTCCTGACATTAACCAGTTTACAAGCTTATATCCTATTAAAAAAGACACTACCATTATACCTAATTAGACTGCATCACTTAAGCGAGTGGTAACAGAACCCACCAGCACAGCACACTCTGACTAGTACTAGTCAATGAGTGCTAGAGTGCTATTTACAATGTACTACATTACATTACATTACAGGCATTTAGCAGACGCTCTTATCCAGAGCGCCTTACACAACTTATTATTACATTTATCCATTTATACAGCTGGATATATACTGAAGCAATTCAGGTTAAGTACTTTGCTCAAGGGTACAACGGCAGCGGCCTTCACCATTATACTATACTGCCGCCCTAGTGTTTGGGGAACTCACCGCACTGCACTTCACTCTGGTTGTAATTGTAAGTGTGTTTATGGCTAAGGTGGTAAATCAGATTCCAGGAGTGTTGGAGCAGTTGGCTGTGCTCAAACTGTGCAGGTCCAGACATGGTGCTGTGCTGAGCTCAAACTGTGCAGGTCCAGACGTGGTGCTGTGCTGTGCTCAAACTGTGCAGGTCCAGACATGGTGCTGTGCTGTGCTCAAACTGTGCAGGTCCAGACGTGCTGCTGTGCTTTGCTCAAACTGTGCAGGTCCAGGCATGGTGCTGTGCTGTGCTCAAACTGTGCAGGTCCAGGCGTGGTGCTGTGCTGTGCTCAAACTGTGCAGGTCCAGGCGTGGTGCTGTGCTGTGCTCAAACTGTGCAGGTCCAGACGTGGTGCTGTGCTCAAACTGTGCAGGTCCAGGCGTGGTGCTGTGCTGTGCTCAAACTGTGCAGGTCCAGGCGTGGTGCTGTGCTGTGCTCAAACTGTGCAGGTCCAGGCGTGGTGCTGTGCTGTGCTCAAACTGTGCAGGTCCAGGCGTGGTGCTGTGCTGTGCTCAAACTGTGCAGGTCCAGGCGTGGTGCTGTGCTGTGCTCAAACTGTGCAGGTCCAGGCGTGGTGCTGTGCTGTGCTCAAACTGTGCAGGTCCAGATGTGGTGCTGTGCTGTGCTCAGCAGTGCAATTTGGACTCAAGAGCCATTAGTTTCTGGCTGGTCACCAGCCAGATCTACATTATATTTTATCTAAATATTACTTGTCTGGTAAACTGGGATACAGTTAAAAAACCACCAAACTATAGAGCATAGTTGCTACCACACAGATGTCAACAAATTGAGCGTACTTTAATTTAATTTTTTAATTCAGTTGAGCTGCTGATATTGCTGATATGCTATGAGTGCATATGAATGAAGCATCAAGCAGAATAGATACAGTCACATAAAATTATATCATGGGGACTTGACACAAGTAACAGGACATTTACTTTTGCTGTACCTTTGTGGCATGCAGACAACCACAATCACCTTCTTTGTTCTTGGACAATTGCTTTATTGAGAGCATTTCAATTAAAAAAATACGACTGACTGAATGACAGAGGTCCTGTCAGTGATACTTTGATCATTTCCCTGATCTGATGTGACTACTGATTGACCAGGTGAGATCCCTGCCATATTGCTTTCACTTTCCATGATCTATTGGTCAGATCAAGATCCATTTTTGGACACAGCTGAGCTCTGTATCTCCCTTCTTCCAATAAACTGTCCCCCCATCTGGAGAATTCTTCAAGGAAAAACTGAACTTGTGCGTTTTTTTTTGTTGTTGCCATCACAACAGGACTGTTCACAAAAGAGGCCCTCTGTGTCCTTGCGTACGAATGTGGTATTAATGAAATGAGAGCGTGTCTAAAGAAGAGAGAGAGAGGGAGAGGGACAGCGAGATGACTCACACACAGGACGTGCAAGGCCACCGCTCCTTCCGCCCGCGCCTCGTGAGAGAAGATGTCCGTCGGGAACTCGTTCAGAGCTGCGGGAGATGGGGACACATTGGTCACACTCACGGTTACATGTTTGTCTACAAATAACCACATACTGTATATAGTATTAACAACAACAACAACAACAACAACAACAAAACAGTGCTTTCCCCATCATACTCTGAATTTATTGAATTTAGCATTCAATAAATTATTATTCTCTCTAATCATTCAAAAGGCCTTGTAAAGACACTTCTCCATTTTCAAGTTTTGCTCATACGTCAATAGGCAAGGAGGCTGCAGCTCGAGCACATAGAACTATATAAACAGATATTGTCTGAGCAGTAACTTGCTTTGTTTTATCTCTTAACTTTCATTAATTTTTATTATAGTTTCCACTGTCTTAACAATGTAACAATGTGTTCATTTTATTTACTGTATGGACCATTTTTGCGCACCAAGGCACTGGTGTTGGAAATTAGCTTTGGCTAGAAACACGTGCGTGTGTACATTAGAATTACAAATACACCGATAAAAAAATAAATAATAAAACCCAGTTCTTAAAGTTGGCATTCAAACCCTTTTTGGTGATATTACTGAGAGAAGGCAGAGGTAAGCGTGTGATAATTCACACTCAGGTGAGCACAGTGACTCTAACACCATGACATTAGAAGTGTGTGCATATTTCCACGCATGTGGAGTGACCCGTTTCATCATCACTTGTGTTGGGGTGGGAGGGGGCGTAGGGGGGGCCCGCACTCCAACCAGATGGGGACACATCAGAGCAACCAGCTAATGCATGCTCCAATAAAGACATCCTGGGAGTCCATGCTCCAAAACACAAGCTTGGCATTCATTTTACAACTACAACATCAAAATGAAAAATGATCCACGTCCACAAACAAAAAAAACAAAAAAAAATCAATTATTGGCACAATGAAATAGATTAAGCAAAGGCATTGTCGTCCTGGAATATGCCCATTGATGGGATAACCTGGTCATTCAGTACATTCAGGTACTCAGCTGACTTTTGACTGATTTTATTGCTGCATAACGTTGCTGAGCCTAGACCTGACCAATTGAAGCAACCCCAGATCACTGCCTCCAGAGGCTTGTACAGTGGGCACTATGCATGACGGGTGGCAGTGTAGAATGCAAGCAGATTAGAATGTTAGAATGTTCACCTAAAAATGTATTTTTTTATTTAACATGTTTGTGATATATTCATGAGTAACCATGTCATTATATTTGTAATGAGACGTTGCTGTTGATTTGTTAGAATATATATTTTTGGCGCTTTGATCGCCGTTGAGGCCCGTTATATTGGGGTGATGTCAAGGTGAGTTGCAGCAGATATCTACAAAACTAGTGAGTTCTCAGCAAAACTACCTGGATGGATAGACAGCAGAGGGATGTAGAAACAAAATGAGATTTTTGGGTGAACTGCCCCTGTAACACTGAAACAGTTCACTATGAAAGCTGGATGCCCAGCAAGAACAGGTTGTGCAGTCACTGTGAGATGAGAGAGATCTTGCTACAAGAGGAGCCTGTCAGAACAACATGTAACTGTCACAAAATGAGGTACACTGTGTAGACCTCTTAAGAACCCCCTATTATTCTTTATCTGATTGATGCTCATAAACATATTTGGTAGAGAAACATACTGTTCAATATGCATCTGTGATTTAGCCTAGAGATGGGGCAAAGGGAGGCTTATGATTTAAAATATTTTGGCAACACTGGACAACTCCGGTCATGTTAACAAAGCATGCTTTGAATCTGCTGAGTCCTTTGAGACGGAGAGTTGGGATTCAGAAAGGCCCAAAGGTATTGCCTTCTCTTTCCCACTTGTATTTCTCACGTTCTCTTTCCCTTTCAACTCACTCTCTCAGCAAGACCTTGAAAAACACACAAATGTGTGGCAAGGGATTATTGAGCCTCTAAGACTGAGATTGCGGAAAAACAGCACAAATTGTGTTAATTACTAGTGACTTGTAGGTTTTGTTCATAGAGAGGTTTCTCATTCTGGTTGTCACAGTTAATTCAGCTTTGGCTTTGACCCTCTAACTAATGTTCATTGAGTTTAGTACCCACACTTGGCCATCTTAACAGTCATGCTTTAAGTTACATTTTTTGATTAAATAAATAAATAAATAAATAAATAGATTGATTACCAGAAAGATATAACAATTGAATCAACATAAAATCAAACTAAACCTTCATTCTTTACAGAGGGAATTTCATTAAAATGGCTCAAGTGCCACCCACAGCAATTCATCCCAACCAGTGCCTCTGCACATTAATGCACAAGATCTACCAGTTTAATCACAAGAGGCACTGATTATAACCTCACTTCAATTACAGCACCACAGAACAACAAGCCTAAACAAACTTTAATTATGGCAACTGGACCAATTAAAGATTCCAAGTCTGCAACAAAAAGAGCAAACCAGTAGTTTGAGGTTGGCAGGATTCTTAAATAAAGTGAGCTCCTCACACCAATTACAGCGAGGAGTCCAGAAGAAAGCACACACACGCACTATATATATATATATATATATATATATATATATTATTCTGTATGTACTTGCACAATCCATACAGGTCACTGAGGGTCCCATTCATTCTATTGATCTCAGAGAATGCTCAGGCCTAATTACACAGCATACTCTTGGTGGAATGGGACAAAGTCATATTAAAAATTATGAAAAGGCTGAAGGGAAGCCCCTGAGCATCCTAAGACTGAACAAAAATACCATCCTATGACAGGGGTTCTCAATGTTATCTGAAAAGGGCCAAATTGGGTGCAGGTTTTATGTTTTAGCCCAGAACTATGACACCTAATCCCATTAATTAAAGATGCAGGATTTTTAGCCTTGCTCTGCTCCTGTCCTAAACCCCGCCCACCCACCTCCAATGAGGCAATGCAGCAAGCAAAAAAAAAAGTGAAGATAAAATGCTATGTGTGATGTGGTTTTGGTTGTTGGTTCTTGAATTGTGCTTCTTCACCTCTGCCATTGAATTAGCCAGCTGGCTACAAACTAAAACCTGATCCCACCCCACAGGCTCTGTAGCCACATCCACCCCTCCCCACACAGAATAGACTGCCATTTCCAGAAATGCCCCAAACACATCTTAGAATAATGAATACAGGCAGAGGAGCAAGGTTTCTGCATTTTTTTCCCCCGACACAGAACACCATTGCACCATAGATATGAGTGAGCATGGTTATTTTATAATATTTTTGCGGTAAAAATCCAGCATATTGCACATTTAACTAATCATGGTAATTCAGCCAAGACCTTGGTAAGTAGAATCAGGTGTCTTAGTGCTGGACTAAAACAAAAACCTGCACCCACAACTGCCTTTTTCGGATAAGATTTGGGCTGTGTCCGAATCAGAGCCCTGTCACCTGTGTACTGTGTACTAGCAGAGTTTGTACTGTTTACCGCATACTGTTTGGTACGTAACTTTCCGTATGCAAAAAATATCCTCCATGCTATATTACAACCGTACTGTGGAAGTCTCGTAAGTGTTGTTGTTGAAGGAAAACGCCAGCAAAGCTATGCCTCTGTGATATCTGCCCTTTCCCCCCAGTCCACCTTTCTCTCTTGATTTCCCCATTCCTCTTGTTTCATTCCTCTTGTGTCATGTTTTTCAGTTTACCCTGTCCGTCTAGTTCCGTGTTGTGCAGGCTGGGCGTGGCTCCCCGTTTTGTTCCTCGTTTTCTCCCCATTATCACTCAGCCTATCACTCGCCCCCTCCGCTTGCATTCCGCACTCACTCAATTATTTCATCAGCCCTCGCATACATCCTTCACGCCTTTGTATTATCCTTATTGCCTTCTCACCTGTTTACCCCTCTATTTAAGTTCCCCTCTTTGTTCGTTTCGTTCGTACGTTTGTCTTTGCTCTGTCACGACATTCTCCGGCCACTCTGTTTTGCATTTGTGCTTTTGACCAGTTTGTTTAGTCTTGTTCCCAGTTCCAGCCCGCCCAGCCTGCTCCCCGTTCCTGTTCACTCCTACCCCGTCATCTGCCTTGCCCGCCTTAGTTTCTCCAACCCCGTATCCAGCCCATCACCTAGCTTCCCTGTTTGTTCATTTGTCTTGCTCCTAATAAATATTTACTCCTCAAAGAGTTTTCGCCTGAGTTTGCCTCCGAGTCCTGCATTTGGGTCCATACCAGTTTCTGCATTACAACAGCCTCATTTTTAAAGCGAAGCTGTGTGTCATATTTATGCGACCAAATTGTTCACTGACGTCTTGACAAGTATGCTCCTGAGTACCGAATACACTCAGGGAAACCCTGGAAGTATATCATCCGTGGGTTTTAATTACACTACACTGATGGAAAATTTAATCCAGTGTACTCAACAAGCATACTCAATAGTAGGGCTGAGCCGAATGCCATTTTTTACACTGCAAAGCTTCGTTGGCAATTTTCCCCGAAGTTCCGAAGCTTAGTTTTAATAATAATCTATTAAAAATATATTTTTTTGAGTCTTTGAAAACAATGTTACGATACGTCCAGTAGAGGACATGCTCACATCTATTTCAGTAATATGCGCATGAAGAAACAACTGTTTTTTGTTTTTGTTTTTGTTTAAAAAAGTCTAAAGCCGAGTATAGGCTATATAAAGCCGAGTGTAGGCTATATTGTTTTCTTTCGAAAACGTAATAGGTTGTCATGCTATGCTAACCTAGGCTATATCATGAAATGTAGCCTAGTCAGATCGGCTAGCTAATGCTAATGTTGCTAGGCTATTACTCTGACGAAGATATATATTAGGCTACTTACATTTTTCAAATGGTTTGTCAAATTCGTAGTTCCACCATGGTATGCCAATTTCTGCTTTCATATTTGGCAGTAATATTAAAATGTTTCCAGACAGCTGACTTCTTTGACATCTTGTAACTTCACCTCAGGCTTTGGGCAACAGCGTAGCACAGGGGTTCCCAAGCCGGTCCTGGGGACCCCCTGTGTATGGTGGTTTTCGTTGCAACCACAGTCGCAATCCCAGAATTTTAACAAGCTGTTAATTTTTCTTAATTAGGTGCTTTTCATGTTTGGAGGAATTATTCACCGTCTTAAGCCACATTATGTCAGAAATAGCTATGCATGCCATGTAGAATAAACTCCCCATGTTCACGTTGTGCTTATTGTGCTATATTGCAACAATTACATAAAAAGAGGTTGTGTGTATTTTCACTCAAATTAAAGAGTGAAGTGAATCAATAGGCTCCTAATTAGGTTGTTGAACACGTGTTTAACAATTTTTTCTTTAAGCTTATTAACACAATGCAGGTTTGGCTCGTTATCATTTGTTTTGTGTTTGAATTCTTCATTATCTACCAAATGGTTAGTTTCAGTGGCCATGTGTCCACACTTTCACCAATTAGGAGCCTATTGATTCAAAACAGTCTTTAAATGGATCTGTTAAATAATTTTCTTATCTTTTTTAAATAATATAGCACAATAAGCACAATGTGAACATGGGGTGTTTATTCTACATGGCATCCATAGCTATTTCTGATATAATGTGGCTTAAGAGGGTAAATAATTCCAAGCACCTAATTAAGAAAACTTAACAGCTTGTTAAAATTCTGGGATTGCAACTGTGGTTGCAACGAAAACCAGCATACACAGGGGGTCCCAGGACCGGTTTGGGAACCCCTGGCGTAGCGAATGCTATTTTTTATACAGTCTATGAGCGAATGTGGAGACCCCAACCCAATCCAACGAACGAAGCTTCGGAGCGCCGAAGCATTCGGCTCAGCCCTACTCAATAGTATGAAAGGGTATGATTCTATCAGCTCTGCTGCTGACCCTATGGCCTGGGTGGCCCCATGCTCCCCCAGGGGCCTGCATACAAGGGCAGACAGTAGGGGGTGCTCTCAGCCTCCTCACTGTGTCCAAACACATTATTTGCCATCTGCAAAGCTGCATCAGCATAAGGCCGCGATCACACAGGACGCGCTTTGTAAGCTTCAAAACATGAGGAGCACTACCTGTCTTGATTTTACGAAAGCCTACTTTAAAAAGTAGAATAATGGCATTGGAGGTGTCTTTTTTGCTGTTGCTAGGCAACCAAACTCCGCTCCTGTCAATCACTTAGCTGACGTTGTTAATAGTGTTAGCGAACTAAGTGTACCCGAAAATGTTTGCTTCATTAAAAAGCCGTGAATAAGCTTTGGATCGCTTATTTTTATCATGGTATTCACAATTAGTGAAATCATATAACTCTGGGTGGGCTGAAACAGCAACTAACACTACCAATTTCTCCTCAATCATCTTTGTTTACATGGAACCGACCGGCAGAATCAAGGCCCGCCTCTACTTTCGTGCGATTGGACAGAGGAGAAAAGAGTGACAGTGACGTAGGGCACTTTTTCCTCGGAGCGCTTCAAAATAAGATAATTTCAACTACGTGCGCACCAAGCTTTTTTCTAAAAACAGCGAGGCGCCCGAAACGGATAAACGTGAGGCGCCTGCGGCGCAAAAACAGCATGGAAAACGCTTCAAAAAACAATGAGAAGAAAGGCGCCCCCAGCTGTTAAAGCAGATCCGGTGTGATCGCGGCCGAACACTGTTCATGCGTTTGGACAGGAGGGACGTCCACTTGGGGACACATCTCTGGCAAGGCTTCCTAACAGAAGCACACTGAGGCATGTCCAAATCAGGTCATATCTGCCAACCTTCAACTCTGGATCCCAAATGCCATTATTTAAATGTGTACAGCTCAGTCCTGCATTGAGAGCACAAAAAGGAAAATAAAGTATTAACTTAAGACCCCATGTGTAAAGTGAACAAAATGCACCAGGTTTTAGCCCTTGCAGGTGAGTCTCAGGTACCCTGGGTCAGAACCCTCAACAGAAGCCTTAAAAAAATCCTTTCCACAAGGAACACAACACAAGGAACATCTACTCCAACAATAAACACCAGATGCAAGAGCTTCCACACACATCTGTTTTATATTTTCTGAAGTCTCAAAGCGCAGCCAGGGCAACTGAAACAGCGAGGTACAACTTTTGACAGCAAATGCGTACAGAGGCAGTTCTTGAGAAACAGCTCCTTGGTTGAAGCAGGTGGGGGGCAGTTTTTCATAAATAAACATTAAAGACTCACATTGTTCTCCAGCTAGTGTTTACACAACACATTGCATTCATATTTTCTAACCGAGGAACAATTATTCTCAATGTCTGTGTGAGGTCACATTTGTGTTAACGATCTGTAATTGGCTTTGAAGAGATAAACCGAAGCTTGGCAGTATGACTGCAGAGAGGAACTAGCCTATTGAAATGTGCAATTTATTCTTCTCAGCTCATTATCAAATGCCTAATTCAACCTTTTGCGTTTTCTGAGAGCATTCTTTCTCTCTCACTCCTTACTGAGTGGTGAATGCTGTTCAATCAGAGAGAGCGAGAGAGAAATATCTCCATTCGACAACATGACATTGAGGTCATCCCTTTGAGATACTGTCTGTTATCTCTGCCACACTGACAAACACGAGGAATGTAAAAAACAGTATGCAGCAGAAATAATAATGTACAACTATACCGTGAATACTGTCAGTAGTTTGTGGGTCCGACGTATCAAACAAGCCTCAAACCATCACTCTGCTGCCAGATATGTAGTAGATATGAATGGATCACTTTAAGGGTTGTTTCTCCTGACTCATTTTTCCACAGAGTTCAATAGGAAAATAAGTCAGGAGAAACAACGCTTAAAATGATCTATCCATATCTACTGCATATCTGGTAGCAGAGTGATGGTTTAAGGCTAGCCTGATACCTCAAACCCTTGATGACTTACAGCCATTTAGCCAACCATGTGTTCCATACTATTCCCGTGTAATTTACAGTTTAATCTAGTCCCACCCCCCAATTTCCATAGAGATCCATTCAAATACAGAGAGATTATAGTATCGCTTGTAAGAATACCTGAAAATAAGATATAAAGAGTCTTTTGATATTGTTGAGTCACAGCCATCAGGAAGTAATGGCATGCAAAGGATATGCAACCAAATATTAAATATGATAACTTTATTTATTTAAGTTTACGTTAATTTGTCCAATTACTTTTTGTCCCCTAAAATGGGGGACCAAAAAAAATGGCTACAATTGCTAAACTGTTCACCCGATATGGACTAAAAACCCGCAAATTAAAGCTGAAAGTTTGCACTTTAACCTCATAGTCACTGTTCCATTTAAAATCCAATGTGCTGGAATACAGAGCTAAAACAACAAAAATGGTGTCACTGTCCAAATACTTATGGACCTGACTGTATGCTTTGAAGTGGAAGCAAAAACAGGGTATTTAAAACCAGGTTCCCACTGACCCAAAACTAAGCATGTTATCCTTTTGAAATATACACTATCTGGATATGATATAGGGTGAATACTACATCATAATATTATTATATTCCCCCCTTCTCTCCATAATTTGGAATGTGCTTTGTACTTGGGAGGAGCTAATGTAGTGGTTACCCAAGCAACCCTTTCCTACTGTAACCCAAACTACACTCATCACAGGTGTAGAGAAATCACCTAGCCGAGCCCCAACATATCTGTGGTCATGCTTTCGTCTCCATTATCGTGCTGATAGAGATCAGAGAAAATGGAATGTGCCCCACTAAATTTTTTTCTTTATGCATTTTTAAATCTTTCCCGTGATTAGCTTAGTGATGACGCAGGGTCACTGAACACGAATAATCCCCGCATGCATTGTGTGAATAAAGTGACTTTGCAGTAATAGCTTAAAGTGTTTCCCAAGTAAGCTGCTTGCATTTTCATTATCATTTTTAAATCCTTTTTTTTTATTATTCTGCTGTCTGCCACATTTCCATTACTCTCATTGTACAATATGCTTTTCAGGTGCACTATAATTCACTCCGGCAAATGTATAATCCGTAGATGGCAACATTTTCTGAAAATGCATTCAATGAGGCTGAAGAGGGAATAATCCTTTCATGTGGAGTGAGGTCAGGAAGTATCTTGCAAATCTAAACAAACAAAAAAAGAGCCATGCATTAAATTATTACATATACATAACAGGGCGAGATGAATTTTTACTCAACCTTTCAATGCATTCTGCCTGTTTTGGCAGCACTATGTTTTTACAGATAATGCAAACAGATCCTTTACCTCGTGCTTAGTGGCCCAGTACACTGAAACATTGCATTTTTAAATCTATTGGTAAATGTGTTTTCATGATCCCCTGCTCGTTTTTCATTCACTTTCATCCGTCCAAGAGAATAATGTACTTTAAAGATGCTTTTAAATAAATTTTAATATATTGCACAAGCCTTTGGTACAGGGTCAGACCAGAAAAAAAAGTTTAAAATCAAGCTGTCCCCCTCCACATGCATGCACACAGGCACACACACACACACACACACACACACACACGCACATGAGTGCGTGTGCACACACACACACACACTTGCACGCACACACACAGGCGCGTGTGAGCACATGCACACACACACACACACACACACACACACACACGTGTATACACACACACACACACACACACACACACACACACACACACACACACACACACAGAAACAGGGCTGAAGTGAACAGAAACAACGTGCAGACAGAACATGCCCATCGACATAGGAGTGTTTTAAAATGCAACAAACGTCTTCTCCTATTTTCCTTCCTTATCCTTCCAAACTTCCTGTCCTCTAGACAGAAGGCGAGAAAGAGCTTGGTAAGCTTCCTGTCCTCTAGACAGAAGGCCAGAAAGAGCTTCGTAAGCAACGGTTTTGAGACCTGTTTTGCCAGACTTATTCATTTGTGCACTAGAAACGTTTTTGAGAAAGTGAAACTGTTTAAGTTTCTGTCTGTATTTTTACTTCACCTTGGCCTACTGATGTTGTTTTGCTTGCAAAAGGGAAACTCAAGAGTGAAGACTCATGGAGGGAGTCAGCAGTTGTTTTTTTCAGTTGTTTTTTCCGCTTCCAACACTATATTTTAGAATGTCACAGATAATATCAAATATTCTGGCCTGGTAAAAAGAAAGTGACAAAGACATTCAGTATATATCATGACCATATAAAATTATATAATGACTTCTCTTCTCCGATGGATCTCCTATTGATGGCTGCCTGCTGAAGTCTGTCGTGTTGCACCAGGTGACAAAAAAAGCAGTTGTCAGTATCGTGTCCAGATCTGTGCACAACTACCCTGATAAAAAAAACTCAGTGACACGTCTAAGTCACAAACGGTCTCACAGTATTATTTAATTACTCACTCACCAACCAGCGACAGATTCAGATTCCTTCACTCACGATTCACACTTTAAACATGTGGCAATGTACATGTTAAAAATGACAATCCACTGCCTTTAAAACCGACACTGATCATACTTGCCAGCACCTATTAATCTCTTTTAAGGCTGCTGGCGATGGCATGTGCAGATAAAAACTGGCAGCGATGTGTGTGTCCAGATGATGGCTACGGCAGGATCTCTAACAGCACCAGCCTCTCTGACCATCTGACTTCCATAATCTCCAACTGTGCGCTGTTATGTCCCTCCATTCCTGGGGGTGGCGCATGTCCCTACGCAGGTTTTTTTTTCCTTATCGTTCCCGCAGGTAAGTCACAGTGATTAGCTTCACCTGGGTGGGGCCTTACTCACACTCTCGCTCTCTCAAAAGTCTTGCAGGAACTTGGCAGCGGCGTGCCTATGCCGCTTTAGTGGACTCATGCAATACTTTTGTAGGCTATATATCTATTGTAACATATTGTAAATAAAACTAATTTCATTTTTTGATCTGCTACCCTCGTTTTATGAGGGGCCGTTTAGGCCATAATTCATTTTGGACCTCTCACATACATATATTCTCACTCTCACATATACAGTGCCCTCCACAATTATTGGCACCCCTTGTACAGATGAGTAAAAAGGGTTATAAAAGATTCACCGTTTGGTGAATTAGCTTAATCTCACACTGAAAAAATAAGAAAAATCCAACCTTTAATTGAGATACATTTATTCTGAGAAAAAAAAATCCCTCATCAAGAAATAATTATTTTTGACAAAACCATGTGTGCCACAATTATTGGCACCCCTGCATTTAATACTTTGTACAACCTCCCTTTGCCAATAAAACAGCACTGAGTCTTCTCCTGTAACATCTAATAAGGTTGGATAATACAGAGCAAGGAATCTGAGACCATTCCTCTTTACAGAATCTCTCCAGATCATCCTAGTCCTAGGTCCTCCACAGCTAAATCTAGTCCCACCCCCCAATTCCCATAGAGATCCATTCAAATGCAGAGACGTTATAGTATCGCTTGTAAGAGTACCAGAAAATAAGATATCAAGTGTCTTTTGATGTTGTTGGGATAGAGACATCAGGAAGTCATGGCATGCAATGCCAAAGGATATGCGACCCAATATAAAAAATTTAAAGGCACAGTTAACTTAGAATAATCTGCCTGTAAACAATTGTTGGAAAAATGACTTGTGTCATGGAGAAAGTAGATGTCCTAACTGACTTGCCAACACTATAGTTTGTTAACATGAAATCTGTGGAATGGTTAAAAATTAGTTTTAATGACTTCAACCTAAGTGTATGTAAACTTTTGACCACAACTATATGTGAGAGTGAGAATATATGCATGTGAGAGTGAGAATATATGTATGTGAGAGTGAGAATATATGCATGTGAGAGTGAGAATATATGTATGTGAGAGTGAGAATATATGTATGTGAGAGGGCCAAAATGAATTATGGCCTAAACAGCCCCTCATATCGTTCTGTCTCTTTTTTTGTGTTCGGTCAGTCATGAGCCCTGGCCGTAACAGCACCCATTTCTCAGACGCTGGCAGAGCAAACGGTCACAACGGTTTCGTTTTGATGGCCCGGAGACATGAGCGAGGTTGAGAGAGAATGAGATGAGAAACACCATGCGACTGCGAGTCCTGGTGAGTCATTTTGGAGGAATTGGCCAGGTCATCGTTTTTTTTCCCCCCAGGGGCATGCCGAAGCTTTCAGGCGGGTGAGAGAGTAATTAATGACAACATGATTCACCACAATGAACCATCGGCATATTCTGCATTCTCAACCCCCGCACCGACGCCGCAGCCAATTAGGCTGAATTCAATTAATCCTTTTCAGACGTTTCTATCAGCCAACCAGGTGCTCAGATTCCTCCTTCCTATTAAGAGCTTTGTTTCACTTTACCTTGTAGCACAACCTGTAATGGCAGAGGATGGCAGCAACATACACAATGTTCTAATGCCTTCATGGGGGCAAAACAAAAATTCATCAAGATGTTGAGGGAGAACTTGTATAAGGCCATCCCATTGTTAAAACACGCTCAATTCAGGAGAGTGCAGAAGAACATGGGTGTCCTGCTGTATATGCAGGCAGCTGCCACTGCTTCCTGCCTGCCGGTGCCTGATCAACCAGAGGAGGCGCTAGGGTGCTATGAGGCACACATTACATTACATCACCTTACACTAATTTATCAGACACTCTTAACCGGAGTGAATTATAATTTAGGAGAAATTAGCAATAGTAGCAAACCTGGCTAACCCTCCGAAAAACACACACACACACACACCTACACACGCGCCCGCACACATCCACATGCACACACACACACACACACACACACACACACACACACAAAATATGCACAAGGAAAAACACACACTATACACTTTTCAGGCTCTCTGGTAATAAGTAACACAAATAGACACAAGCTTAAGCACACACACACACACACACACACACACACACACACACACACACACACACACACACACACACACACACACACACACACAAACATGCACAAGGAAATACACATATTATACAGTATTCAGGCACTTGTAATAACACAAATAGTCATAAGCTTAAACACACACATACAAACAGAAAAACATGCACAAGGAAAAAAACAAACACTATTCAGACTCTCTTGTAATAACAAATAGGCACAAGCGTACACACACACACACACACACACACACACACGGGAGGGTAAGAATATTTGATGACACACGCAAAGCGTCGTCCACAAATCCCTGAGTTGTAATTCTACACAGGATCAAGCAGGATTGACCAGGGCTGTGGTCTCATCCAGAGCAGAAGGCAATGAAGAACGAGAGATGGCACTCCCTGCTGATTGCATAATGGCCTGAATATTATATAATTTTGCATTTCATAAAGGAATCCTATACATCATTAAACAGATTGCAGGAGATAAGGAGTGCTTTTTAAGAATGCAACAAAAGGCTGCTAGTTTAACAAAACGGAGGACAGATGTTTTTTCCCCCCCTACAAACAGAAAAATCGTAATGATTTCTGTCCACACAAGAGGACATACACTCTAGAGGCTGCTGCTATAGCCTACTGCAGGATGCTTCCAGACATCATGCATGGCTACTGAGACATGGCTGCCACTCATTTTTCATCAGTGAACCAGATCATCTGATAACAGCCAGATAATTTACAGAACATACTAAAAAGCACACAAACATACACCAGTATACAAACACATAAAAGCACAGAGACACATACACCAAAACACACAGGCACAGTTGCACGCACGCAAGCACGCACGCACGCACGCATGCACACACACACACACACACACTACAGTTTGTTCCTCAGTCCAAAAACTGGCTACCTTGACATGACGCTGGCTAATAAAGAGCAAGGAAGTGCAGCTCACAAATCACAGGAGAGAGAGGGTCTGAGCTCCCTCCAATCCCTCCACACACAACGGCTTAGATTAGCAAATGTCAGCAACCGATGCTTTCCAATGGGGAGGATATTTCCACGGTATTACGACTGTCATTTAGGGCCCTGTTCATCTGTCAGTGAAGAAAATACTTTACATCAATGACGTCTGTAAGCACAGCTGGCCAACTGCTCAAATCCAAGAATAATCCTCTCCCGATCAATATTCAAACAAAAAAACAATATGCACATGAACACAAACTTCCTGTTTCTCTTGCTGCACCGCATTAGCGATGTCCTATAGAGCTTCAATAATAAAAGTTCAATAGCATCATTCTCAGCAGACCATGACCTTTCAATCATGACTCATTCCCATATAGATGGACACTGAGATATCTACTTGTAACCTAGATACTGTCAGTGTGTTTCACAGTCCTGCCATATCTGAAAGCCATATTATATCTTCCATCTGCTGTCCCATCATGCATTTCTCTTTTTTACACTCCTCAAGGTAGCACATTGACCATGATAAATAGCATTTGGTGAACAAACAAGCTTAGAATACTACATGATCCCCTTGTAAAAGCATCTGTATGTGCTATGTAACTTACTGCACACACACGGACGCACGCGCACGCACGCACACGCACACACACACGCACACACAATATTGGACATTAGTGGGCACAAGAAAGGTGTTGTACCAGAAAGCCGCCGTCGTCTCCCTCCCTCCGCGGTTTACAAGCAGCCCAGGCTTGTAAAGAAGATTCCACAGGAGAGCTTTCAAAGAGTAGCCACGTCTCTCCAGGTGTCTCACAATTAAAGTCTTTACAGCTCATTGTTTGGTGGTGTTAGCAGAGTAACTGGTTCTCACAGATTTCCATTCAGGGACCAGTCAGAAAGTTTAGGCACAAACTGACTGAATCCACACTCTTATGGTTTACAGATCCCATTTGAAAGCAAAAGCATACGGACCTTCGGCATCATAGACACCCCACTGAAAATTAATTAAAAGGGAAAATAGTAGTGGTTTCTATAAACATGCATAGCACAGTAACTAGCCACTGAAAAAAACTGGTTAAAATAAAGCTGAATGAGCTATGAACAAAAGCAACCGTCTTGTAGCCGTAGATGCCAATTGGACACAATGGCAGGCAGATGAGTAATGCTTCTCCATTGTGACTGGTGTGATCATTATGCTGACTGATGTTGCTGAATGTATCATTAGTGAATCTAAAACCTGAGTGGTGACAATTTTCTAAAGGGTGATGAATTTATTTTCTTATACACATTGCAGGCAATATAACCAAAGACATACAGACGGGGGACGAATTAAAGGAAAAACCAACAGAAAGTGGCTTGTAAGGCCACCAAGAGCCGCCAGAACAGCTTCAATGCGGCTTGGCATAGATTCTACCTCTAGTCTAGCATAGATTCTAGTCTCTGGAACTTGACTGGAGGGATGGACTACCATTCTTCCCAAAGATATTTCCTCATTTGGTGTTTTCATGATGGTGGTGGAGAGCGCTGTCTAACACGTCGGTCCAAAATCTCCCATAGGTGTTCAATTTGGTTGAGATCTGGTGACTGTGAAGGTCATAGCATATGATTCACATAATTTTCATACTCATCAAATCATTCAGTGACCCCTCGTGCCCTGTGGATGGGGGCATTGTCATCCTGGAAGAGACCATTCCCATCAGGATAGAAATGTTTCATCATAGGATAAAAGTGATCACTTTGTATTGATTTGCAGTGACCCTTCCCTCTTAGGGGACAAGTGGACCCAAACCATGGCAGGAAAATTCCCCCCACAGCATAACAGGGTTTTTCCTTTCATTTGTCACCCATGTACATAATAAAGAGAAATAAAACTGATTACACAGAGCTATAATTAATGCATAAGCTTAGAACAAGCTGTCCATTATGCAGTAAATGTACATTGTTTTATACTGTGCAGTGCTATGTGAAAGGTATCATTATATATATACACATACACACACACACACTTTGTGCATTTGGGATTTCTTAAGATTTTTAAAATGTTGTGTTGATAAATGTTAAGTAGGCATAAAACCCCACTACCAGCCAGAGTTTGCCAGCCAGTAATGTAAGATGTTTAACATCTGTAAATGTTGAGGCTTATCATGTGCATGTAGATTGCCTGTATTGAACAGATGGAATATTATGGCTTTGCTTGGTCACAGAAATATGTTGCCCTTTGAAGACTTGGCTGACAAAGTCCCATCAGCCTTTGCACAGCGGTTTTTCTGTATATACGGTTATTGTTCAGGGATGGGCTATTTATTTATTGTTTATGGGGTGGGAACATGCCTGCTGTGCACCTATGCAACATTCTGTGTGTGTGCATGTGTGTATGTCTTTTGGACATACACACATTGCTAATGCTAGCGCAACTCTAAGGTAACTGCTAGCATCCACTACCAAACGCACTTAAACACTTCACAGTGCACCCAAAGCAAATAAAATACGACGACAGTCTATCGGGGTTATTTTCAGTGATTATACCATCAGTCAAACTATCGTTGAATCCTTTACTTTGTGCTGACCTATATTCTCTGTGGAAGTACGGCGGCGGAGCGATACTTTACGTTACCTATGAATGTAGTGCCGGCACTGGTCGACTACAACAACAAAGAAGACCAACAAGTTGCAATGGCCACGTTCGCTCCGTCGCCTTAAAGTTGCGCTAGCATTAGCAATGTGTGTATGTCCAAAAGAAGGGACAGCATGGAATTATCTGAAAATGGTTTCCATCAATTAACTACATCATGGGTAAGTCGCAATTGAGACATTATGTCCAAAATTCTGAACTATCCCTTTAATACACCAAGGAAATCCTTATTACTGTGGAAACCACAGTAACATATTACTATTGGTACATGGTCATTTGTGTGGTGTTATGTAATTACACTAAAACAATGCAGATGGGAAGCACATCCTAGCCAAACAATCTCAATCCCTGCATGAGCGGACTTGCTCCTCACAGGTGAGGGGCACAGATCTTCAGCCTGAGCCCAGACTAAGGTGTGCCTGAGTTAGGGCCTGCGTCTCACCTGCACAGGAGGATGGATGAGACCAAAACACACCTGATACTACACCTCGCCTAAAAGCCAAAAAACGGACGGGAATTAAAACAATGAAGCTGCAACAATATGCAAACGGTGTACTCTGGGGTATGTCAGTCATTCCATTGCCATGGTAATTTGTGTATAGTTCTATTGCAGGATGCTTGTGACGTCATACAGGAGCCATAACCAAGCTTTCTACCTGCCTGTACTCCCTATGTCGCCCCAGGGTGAACGTTAGTCATCTCGCACTGCTCTGAGAAACACTATTGTCCCAATTCTGCTACCCTGCAGGTGAACCCATTCCTCGTACAGGCCTTGGTTACTGTACTGCTAACAGATCTAGGCTAGACAGAATCATTTTCTGTTCCCCAAACTCTCCCCTGTACTTCTGAAAGCATTTGAGGAGAGGACCATATGGTTGTGTTTAGATTATGGCCAAAAGTGCTTAAAAACAACTGGTTGGCACATTACCTAATGCATCAGACATTTATCTGATTTGAGAAGGGGGTGGGGTGGGGGTGTGGCTTCAGGCGGGAAATCCACTCCATTCCAGATTAAACATCTGAATGGTAAAACCTCACTAAGATCTTGAGGGCTGTAAAAAAAACAAAAAAAAAACAGTGTAATCCTTGAGAACGAGTACAGCAAGGAAAAGGCATGTTGTGCAAAATGCTTGTATGGTTAAAACAGCAGCTCTGCCACTGCCAGAGATACTTTTCAATTGCAATAAGAGACATATGGGACTATCCTGTGCATTTCGACCTAAATGATGCCCAGATTGACCTGCTTGGCTCTTCCTTGTTGGCATGTGTTGATGTGTCCAAAATTAAGGGTGGTTTCAGGTGACCAATCAGAACTCGATGGATAGATTCTATAAGCTCGCATGGAAATTGACGATGCTGCAATATATTGTAAATCGGTGGATTTTTGCATGTATAATTGTGCATATATTTCTCACTGCCACTCATTTGAATATTTGACTATGTACGCTACAGTGAAGTCTTTACATATCTTTTCTGATCATGATATACTGTATTTAATATACATTCAATTTCAATATAAAGTGCCCACCAGAATCTTCTTCAAAAAGTGCAGGATTAAATTCTGAAAAAAATAGAAAATTATACAGTTTGTATCTTTAATCAAAAAGAATTATGTTGAAAAAGATGTGTGTCACAATTATTGCCATCCCTGTATTTAGTACTTTGTGCACCCTCCCTTTGCCAAGATAACAGCACAAAGTCTTCTCCTGTAATGGTTGATGAGGTTGGAGAACACATAGCAAGGGATTTGAGACTATTCCTGCATACAGGATCTCTCCAGAGTCCTTGATCCTCGCTTGTGGACTTAACTCTCCTCTTCAGCTTACTCCACAGGTTTTAAATTGCGTTCAGTTCAGGGGGCTGGATTGGCCATGGCTAAACCTTGATTTTGTGGTCAGTGAACCATTTTTGTGTAGATATAAGGTAGAGGTATGCTTTGCATCATAGTCCTACTGGAAGATCCAGCCACAACCAACTTTTAGCCTTCTGGCAGAGGCAGGTAGATTTTGGCCAAAATGCCATGTATCCTAACAAGATTCCCAGGGCCTTTCGAGGAAAAACAGCCCCAAAACATCACAGGTCCACCACCATACTTCACAGTGGGGATAAGGCTCTTTTCTGCATAACTATGCCTCTTATTACGCCAAACCCATCTTTGGTATTTATTGTCAAAAGCTCAATTTTCATTCCGTCTTACCATATCACTGGATTCCGGTAACATTTAGCGAAAAAAGACAGCAAAGTCTTTCTTCTGGCAAGCCTTCTAAATAGCTTGTTGGCATTGAGGTGGCGTCTAATTGTACTTTTGGAGACTTGGTGACCCCAGGATGCAACTAACTTCTGCAATTCTCAAACTGTGATCCTTGTAGAAATTTTTGCTTCTCGAAACATCCTCATAACTGTGTGCAGGGGTAAGCTCCACTTGTGTCCTCTTCCAGGCAAGTTCATCACAACTCCAGTTGCTTTAAACATCCTAATTATTTCCCTAATGGTGGAAATAGGTAGTTTCAGACATGAAGCTATTTTTCTATAGCCATTGCCTGGTTTATGAAGGTCAACAAACTTTTGTCTCATTTCATTTCTGTATTCTCTGATCTTCCCCATGTTGATGGATGACTAAGGGGTTTTGGCCTGTGTGTCACCTCATATTTATACCCCAGTGAAACAGGAAGTTGAGAATGACCACATAATAGTTGACTCAGAGACTCAGGTATGCTTAAAAAAGTAAAGTATGAATGGGAATATGCTTCAATTAGGTTTTGCTTGCAACTATTTACAGCTTTGGCAATCGTTTCTTTGAGAAAAAAGAAAAATCTTTTTTTTCTTTGAATAATTTTACCTAAATTAAAGATTAGATGTTTCTCATATTTTGAGTGTAAGGTCATGCTGGTTAATGACAAATACATTTTTATAGCCTTTTTTACTCATATTTTCCAGGGTTGCCAATAATTAGGTGTGGTTGGGAATAAATAAAAAATAATATAGGTCTAAAAGTTATTCTGTTTAAAAGTTTATAATTAAGCCTGTGTATTTTGAGTCTTGTCTTGTTGTTTCATTTTAGTGGTTTAGTGTTATTACTGTCTGAGGGGCTTAGTGGTGGTGGTTTTACGCAACGTTAGCTAGCTAGCTACAGTACTAGTTTACGTTAGACTAGCTAACCTAGCTAGGTAACGTTAACTGTTAGCTAGCTAATTGTCACTGTTATAGCTAAAGCTAACTAACGGTTAGGTCGCTAATGTGTTTTTCTTTCTTTTCTTATTCTCTGCTCCACGGTTCTTCTTTCCTTTTGGTGACAGTTACCCTACTTGCTTATACGGTATTAGCCTAAATCATTATGCATCGATTTTTCATTACTAAACCAAAGCACAGTAATGTTAACACAAATGCAGCTCTAGTTGTACATACCGGTAGTTCAGAATCTTCATGCTCAGTATCGGATCCTGTGCCCGGTCCCAGTTCAGAGGAAAAGGCAGTCGGGGGTGCTTCCGTGGATCTCGGCCACGATTTAAATGATAACACACCATCTCAGCCAGTTCTAAAAGTATTTCCCAAACGGGAGTTTGGCAAAAAGGCTCGTTCTTTCAACCCAAGCTGGTATCAGTCACAATCATGGCTAGAATATTCAGTGAAACTAGATGCATGTTTCTGCTTCCCCTGTCGCAAGTTTTCAAGCACAAATGACAGAGATCTAGTTTTTATTAACTGGAAAACGGCATTAGAAAAGGACAGGGGATTATACAGACATGCATCTAGCCATAGCCATTTGAATGCTGCACGATCATGGACAGAACTGAACATGAGAGTGGAAACTGGTGACACTATATCATGTCTCTTGGGAAAAACACAGGTTGAGAAAAACCGATACTACATCAGAAGCATAGCGGAAGTGGTGCAGTTTCTGGCTGTGAACGAACTTGCTTTTCGTGGAAGCACTGAAAGTCAGTCCGAAATAAACAATGACAGTGATATCTCTGCTGGGCTGTTCCTGAAATTGTTTGAGTACACTCTGGCTAAGGATTCCAAACTTGCTGAAATAGCAAAAAACATCCCTCAGAATGCAAAGTACACATCAAAAGGCATTCAAAATGAGATAATTAACACTCTAGCCAGTATGGTGTTGCATGAGGTGAAAAGAAAATATGATAATGCAGATACAGTAGGGTTCTGCATCAAATGTGATGGAACCAGAGACAGGTGCAATGTTGAGAATCTTTCACTTGTGATTAGGTTTGTCTGTAATTCGGTTCCTGAGGAGCATTTGATTGGTTTACTGGACTTGAGTGGGTTGGATGCAGAATATATAACAACAGAAATGCTCAAACACCTGTCCAGTGAAGGTTACAGTGCTGATAATATAATCAGCCAATGTTATGATGGCGCATCAGTCATGAGTGGGATCAGGGGTGGGGTTCAAGCATTGTTGCAACAGAAGCTTGGCAGGCTCATTCCTTATGTACATTGCTACAACCATCAGCTGCACCTAGCAGTGGTGTATGCCATTCAGGAAGAGCCATGCGCCAAAACATTCTTTGAACTCTCCGGCTCACTACATTCCTTCGTTCGCCATCATTATGTAGCCCAGAACTATAATGCACCCTCTCTTAAAAGGTTACTCGAGATACGGTGGACCAGTCATTATGATGTAACAAAATGTCTGGTAGACAATGAGGATGCCATCTTGAACATTTTGTCAGCGATTTCTGAAGATAGTGTGGTAGCAATGGCTTTATGCACAGAGGCATCAGGGCTCCTAGTACAACTCAGGAAGCATCATTTTTTTGAAATTGGTAAATTCCTCATCAAAATTTTTGGTGTCTTGAAGCCAGCAAATTCTATTCTGCAGGCTAAGGCTGTGGATCTTTGCAGTACTGGGGAGGTTATCAGTGCCTCACTGCAAGCTTTAAAAGATATCCGAGAAGATGATTCATGGGATAATTTTGAGATATTAGACTGCTACAAAAAGAAGGAGAACAATGAGCAAACAGCTCATAGACAGTTTTGTTCTCTCCACCGTTGGTCAAAAGTCCTAGCATTTCAAGCCTTTCCTCATAAAACTTATCTTTTATACCCGGGATCAATCTGGTTGCCCTTCTTCCTTTTCCAGCGCCTCTATATCTTTCTTGTAGTAAGGTCCCCGGAACTGCAGACAATACTCTAAGGGCCCTATCTTACACCCGGCGCAAAGCGGCGCTAACGCAAACGCAAGTGTCTTTGCTATCTTACACCCGGCGCTAGGTCCATAATAGCGCCTAACGCTTACGCCGTCAAACTAGCATGTTGACGGCGTAACTCTTGCGCCATCATTAGTGAACTGGGCGTGTTGGTCTTAAGATGAGGAGTGGCCAGGATTCTTTTTGGCGTATTGCTATCTTGAGCCAGCAGAAAGCGCTTGCGCTAGAACCACCACAAACCTGGTCTAAAGTCATGTCGCAGTTGTTTACATGCTATTTTAACGGCGCATATAAGTGCGTCTACATAGGCGTGTGCACAACGCGCATACCCTCCTGTCTGTTACACACAGGGGCGTGCACAGGCATGACTAAAATATCTAGATCACAATGTGAAATATTATTACTGTGTAGGCTATATCAAAAATGCATAATAATAAAAGGTTCCATAGGTCCACATACCTTTCCCTCAGCGAAGGGAAACAATGCCACATTACATTGCTCTCAGCCCACTCCATCAACATCCAGGCGATGTGCGATGGTACGGGACAATGGCTATCCATTAAAAAGGAGCTGATAACACCTATAGCTATCAAGCCTAATGCGCGAATTGTCTTTGCACCTAATGCGTGAATTGTCATTCAATGGAAAACTCGCGCACGGCAATAGACGGACATTTAAGTTCTGAAAATGCGCTTCAGATGTCATTACAATACAGCTCTGTTTATCTATGAATACAGCCTGTAAGTAAATAGAATGGTTTGTGACTGAAAAAAGTTCAAAACCTTGTCCAGTGAATATTGCATATTACGCTGTGCATAAGGTTTTTTTCGATAGCCTATGGTTAAAAAACGGAGATGTCACCATGTTAACTAAATTGCAACCTTAGCTATTCTTCGTCCTTCATATTTTTTTAAATGACAGTGACCAGGTTTCCATACTCTCACCGTTTAAAACCCAGCTGATTTCACCCGTTATTCCTTAACTGAACAAAACGATTTTAAAGAGAACTAAGCGTCTAATTAGAAACTAAAACAAATTTGCAGCACGTTACACAATTAATTCACAATTAATTTTAATGCCATTCTCTGCACGTTTAACGGTCTTCCTGGGAAAGTGGATTGTTTTAAAGGATTACGCTACGAGTAAAACAGGTTGGTCACATTTCCATAAACAGGAAATTATTAAACAAGGGGAAATATGCGTGAACTTATGGTTTGCGAACCTGACAGCTTTATTGTATGGCTATTTAGTGTCATCATTAAGGCAAAATAACGGTATGTATGTTATTAATCAATATTAGCCTACTATGCAGGTAGCCTAATGAACTTTGGATGAAGCTTGAACTTGAGAACAGCCTCTTGGAATTGATGTTTGACACTTTCATTGCATAATCAAACGAAATTCGCTGAACAAGCAGGCTAATTTGGCGTTTTCTAAGGTGAGACTGAAGCCATTGATAGCTTATTCTCAGCTGTTGCAGGTCCTTTTAACGAAATTTAACCGCACATATTTTGTAAAATAACAGCCCTGTCTGGAATTACCGGGAACTCATAGGCTAATGGTTAGTCCGAATAATATTGATCATACTCCATTTAGCCTATTCCTTGATCACACTAAACACGCACGAGCATGTCTGTTTCGCCATCATAAGCAATCCGCCAAGGTGGAAAAGCAGGCTTTTAAAGGGAATGGGATATGACATTTTGATTGGTTTATTGAATGTCACGCCCAAGACACACCTATAATTAATGAAGCGACTAGGTTCAGCCCAGTTGCGCCATGCGCCGTGCTTAGCGCCAAAAAAACACGCCGTTAAAATAGCAAAAGTGGACTTGGACACGCCCTAAATGGACTTAGCGCCATGCGCTTAGACTAAGCGCCAAGATCGCCAAGATAGGGCCCTAAGTGTGGTCTGACAAGGGCATTGTATAGTGTGAGTATGATCTCCTTAGATTTATACTCAATACTCCTGGCTATGTATCCCAGCATCCTGTTAGCTTTTTGTTACTGCTACAGCACATTGACCAGACCCTGATAGGCTTTGATCGACTATTACTCCCAAGTCTTTTTCTGCATGTGCACATTCTAGTTTTGTACCCCGCATAAAGTAATCCTGCCCTATGTTTTTATTCCCCACATGTAGAACTTTACATATAGTTATATTGAATTTCATTTGCCAGCTTTCTGCCCACTTCTGGAATTTGTTTAAATCTTCTTGGATTACCTTAGTAGCTTCCAGACAGTTGGCTAAACCTCCCAGTTTTGTATCATCCGCAAATTTAACTAATGTACTTTCAATATCCGCATCTAGGTAATATATGTAAATGAGGAAGAGCAGTGGACCCAGAACCGAACCCTGTGGAACTCCACTTCCCACTTTACCCTGCTCAGATAAGATCCCTCCTACTACTACCCTTTGTGTTCTATCCCGTAACCAGTTCCGAACCCACTCTGAAATGCTTTTGGAAGTCTAAGTATATAATATCATAGGCCTTGCTCCCATCTAGACACACGTGCGTGTGGTTACAAGGATACACACACACACACACACACACACACACACACACACACACACACACACACACAAATATATGCAAACGAGGGGAAAAAGCCTGGGAACTGTATGGCACACACAGTGCCCTAAATAAAAAGGTGACCCCCATAAATTTCTGTCTGCCCCCCCAATCACAGCAGTCTAGAACCGGGGCTGCCATCGACACCATTCATACCTCATATTATACCTTTATACACCCTCCAGGTTGCTATTACTTTTTACCTTTATACCATATACAATTTTTCAGATAATTGACCTTTTATCGCCAAAAAAATGAATGAGAGTCAATGGCCACATTTTGAAAACTGATGCAATAGAATGTGGATGCTGTAACATATTACACTGCTTACAATATCACAATGCTAACTGAGTAGCTCACGGTGATTTTTTAATCACTTCACATTCTGCCCTACATGAGCACTGAGCAACTGTCAACAACCGTCTGAGTTTAGAAAAATGGCGATGAGAAATTCCATAGCTAACGACATAGCCTACTTCCGTCTCTGATCCAAATCCAAAAGTGCTCAGCGAGTGATCGAAACTGAGCAACCCGTTAAGCGCGTTCTTTGCTCTGAGCCGCTCAGTTCGCCTAGGCTACTTAACGCCTTACCTTTTTGCGCTTTCACAATTCATTACTACTTTGTATCACTTCCAGGTTCTTTAGACTTACCACAAAATAGGCTACATCACAATATTTGAACACTTTTACCTTCACTAGATCCCTTTATACCGCATTACCAGTTCATACCATTTCCACCTTTTATTTTCCACCTCACACTATACCATATTACCATCTTTCTATGCCATTTCCAGCAATTGATAACACTGTGAAGCAACCACACCTACAATTTCTTTAGGAATTGTTCATCTAGTTCTGGTTGACACTATTGCAGTATATTCTATATTCTATTTAAGAGGTTATGTCACATTGCAAGAAAATGCCTCCTAACTGGGAATTTTCAGAGTCACTGGAGCACCTGAAATGCAAGTGTTCCTTATTGAGGTACAAAGCATCAGATTTTTCTGTCACTCACTGCCATTCAAAAGGCTTCCCTATGTGATGAAGACAAGAGACAAATCAGACTCGACACAGCTGTAATAAAAGAGCACTATAATACATATTAAAAACCTCAAGTAAGAGAACAGTCTGAGAAAAATCTTAAAACATAGCAGAAAAAAAATTAAAGAACAGGAAATTAAAGCGGAATCTGAATACAGAAATAGAATAGAATAAATTCAGAGATGCAGTAGAGACACATCGAGAGAGTGAGTGTGAGCGTATGAGTGTGTGAGAGTGACAATTATATTACTTTGGAAATACGAATACAAACTTGTCATGCCAATAAAGACATTTTTTTAATTTGAATGTGTGAGAGAGAGAGACAGAGACAGAGAGAGACAAGAGCGAGAGAGCGAGAGAGAGAGAGAGAGAGAGAGAGAGAGAGAGAGAGAGAGAGAGAGAGAGAGAGAGAGAGAGAGAGAGAGAGAGAGAGGTTATATGTGAAACTTGAAAACTTGTCTTCAGCACTTCCCAGATGGGAGCACAGACTGCAATTAGCACCCGCAATGCTGGGATACGTCTTGGGGAGACAGCGGGGAGTGCAGTCCCCACTGCGGTCCCCACTTCGCCTCTACTTAAATTCCCAAACCCACTGTAATCACACTGCCCCATGTGATGCCCCATGTGATGCCCCACCCATCAGCCTTGACTCAGCAATCACTTAAAGACCCAGTGCATTCACTTTTTTTTCTTACATTTGCAGTGTACAATAAGCTAAAAAATACATTTTTAAATGTACGCACAGAAAAATAAAATAAATCATGTCATTACAAAACCTGAACACAATGTGCTCACTTCTAGTTCACTTATGATTGGTGAAATGTAAATTCCATGTTAACTACGTAACAAACATGGCCCCCAATTAACCAACACCAAATCCTTCTGTTGTGGGTAGTATATTATTTTGTCTCATTCAGGATAATAAAAAAAACATTAAAATCTCACCTGAATAAAATATGCTTTATATCACATTATCTGTTTTCTTTGGTTCATTATGCAATACAATAAAGAAAAATGTTTTGATTGCACAAGGTATTTAATCAGTCACTTGTCATTCAAACTCCATCAATCATGGTTTCCCTCTCCCTCTGGAAGAGGACTGCAGAATGCCAGACATATGCCCTAGTCTGGCATTCCGCATGACTCATAATGCACCTTTATCTATCTGTCAATCAACCTGTCAGTAACCGCCGAAAGAACAAACGGCCAATTTACTCAGCCTGTGGGCAGCACAGAGGAGGTTATTGCGCAATGTTCGACTCAATCCCTTCTGCCGGTATGTTAAGATGTTTCTGAAGAAGCGGTACAGGACAATGCACAATAGCTACAGACAGAAAGATCTCTCCTGCAAAGAATTTTGTAATTGAAAATGATACTCGTACTTGGCCTTGCCTCAAAAAAACTAAAAGATTTTTCTAGAATGAAACCCAGAGCAGAGTGTGAGAAAGCCCTTTGCATATCACAAAACTGGAACAGATTCCGCACAGCCAATCAGAAGCATCAAAGAGGACCAACAGAAACCAGACTTCAGAGGGTTTTTGGCTAAAAACTCTGTTCTGTCCACCCATGGACTCTTCCTCCTCTTATTTCTCCTTTCTGAGCTAAGTTGATGAAGGGGCAGTATAATGTGCTGTCAGAATAACGAAAGTTAAAGGGTAAGTTCGCTATTTTGGACCTTGGACCCTATTTGCGGTCCGTCTTCCATGAACCTGACCCATGAAGTCAATTTTTTCGCTGATCGGTCCAGTATTGAGTTCGGTACAGATTTCCTGTAGGCTCTCACTGGGCTACAATAGAAGTCAACGGGGCAATTAGAAATGTTATGGAAAAACAACGATAAATGTGCTTTTATAGCTCAGTGTGTATTCTTACGGTCTCAGTATGCTCTCCTGTGAAATGTAGGCTATCGCAAACGCAAACCGAACGTTGAAACAACAGTTCCATTTGAAACAGAACTATTTCTCCGACCGCACTACCTCGCACTGACTTCGGATAACATTACCTGCGCAACTTCAGCCTCTCTCTCTTCTCTTGCTCTCTTATCATCCATCTCTTGTAGTTCCGTGTCCGTGTATTCTGGCTCAAATCTGTAGCCAGTAACGTCAGTCAAAATCTAATTCTTCGTCTTCGTAATCATTATAGTCATCCATCGTCCAAGTTTTTTTGTGGAAATTGTAGCCTACGTTGCTGCAGGTAAACAAACGCAGTCTGCTCAACTAGATAGTTTCGTAAACGGCCGGCACACCTTCCCGCTCCCCTACCCCCGACACATAGTACTCCGCGGGAGCAGCGAAAACAAGCAACAGAGAAATGCTTACTTCCAAGCCATGCCAAGCACGTAAAAATGTTCGGATTGAGATACATTTCACAGGAGAGCATACTGAGACCGGTAACAATACACCCTGAGCTTCCCGTCTCATTTATCGTACATGAAAGCACATTTATCGAACATTTCTAATTGCCCCGTTGACTTCTATTGTAGCCCAGTGAGAGCCTACAGGAAATCTGTACCGAACTCAATACTGGACCGATCAGCGAAAAAATGGACTTCATGGGTCAGGTTCATGGAAGACGGACCGCAAATAGGGTCCAAGGTCCAAAATAGCGAACTTACCCTTTAACAGAAGTAGAATGGAAAGGTTGCACATATGGCACCACACAAATTCAACACTGAATAGTATATCATTCAATATTACAAACGTACAAAGATACGGTGGCCCGGCTTCCCCATTCCCTCTGCGAAATTACGGATCTCAGCAGGATCCCAGGATGGCCTGCATCATGAAGTCTCAGACCTCGGTCACAAAAGGACAAGAACATAAGATGCATTGGATTCCAGATTATCTGCCCAATGGAAATTACAAGGGAATCACACAGGGTGACCTCTACCCTCTTTGGCAAAATATATATTTTCTTATAAGAACCTAATCATATTTGATGACAAGAACAGGTCATTCAGTGCATCAGCACTGATAATTTTTCCTGCTGCGGAAACAGAACGTGGAACATTGTGGCCATGATGACCCGTCAGGCCAATTTCTGCCGGATGTTTGTCCCCCAGAGACATCATATTTGTGGAAATGTGGCTATTTCCAACGCCACTTGTGGATGTGACTGGATGATAAATAATGCAGAGCGGAGATCAGGTCTGCCTCATGCTGGGGTAAGGTATGATTGGAGCAGCGGGTGGGGGTGGGGATGGTAAGATGGGCGGGGGGAGGGGGAGGGGGCTGGGTGGGGTGAGAGACTCCGCGGTACAAAAAAAGCTCTGTTGGGGGACAGGAGAAAGGTTACATGGTAATGCTGGCATTTAATTAGAACAGGCAAGAACGTGGGGAGAAAAGCAAAATTTGTCCCCTTGTCGTGGCCTCCTGAAGCGACCTCCGCAGAGCTACCGTCTCTGACTCGTGTGAGGCATGCCATCAGTGCGCTGAGTGACCTATTGGTGCAAAATGACTTTTGGGGGGCGGAGCCAACATTTTATCCAGCCAAGCACACTTCTGGCTTTATTTCCACATTTATAACTAGGTCAAGTTTAACCTTGAATAAAAGTATAGGAGGTAGATTTGATGGATAGTGTAAAAACACAAGTCCCCCTAGAGGTACATGTGCCAGGCATCAAAACGAAAAGGTTGCCCCACCAAGAAATCTGAAGCCTGACCAGTGACATATGCTGATGACACACTTTACATTGCGTTCTAGCTCACCTTGTAATACCGTGTGAAAGTTCCCAACTCTAACAGACACAAACTGCACTGTACAATCTCTGTGGCATTACCCTGTATGAAAACTCATTCCACCACAACATCTTGTCTTTACCTATTCCTGTTCTCTAGCACACAGCAGTTTCAGTGTGTGTGTGTGTGTGTGCGTGTGCGTGCGTGCGTGCGTGCGTGCGTGCGTGTGTGCGTGTGTGTGTGTGTACTCTGCTCCTGAATTCAGAGATGTTTAGGGACCCACCTGGGAGGGTGCAGAGGTATGAATCGGAATTCTGGGATGACACAGGAGCAATGTAATCTCAGCATGAAAGAAGGCGCAAAAATGAAACAAACACTTAAATCCTGGCCAATTTCTCACTGTCCTCAAAGACCTGCCAGAGTAGCCCGATAATGATCCGACAAGAGACTAAAATCAGACTAAATCTTCATCCATACTAGGAACAGAGAGAGAAGTGGTGTTCAGACTGGATGAAATGGTCGAACTTGAACGTGTCCACCGAAGTGTAGCACTGTCCCCGCAGCAGGCAGATTGACAAAAAATGTCTGACATTCCTTCTCCTCACACCACTAATTTGGGCAGTCACATGATTAATCACTAACACATTCGGAGCTGGCGAACTGGAATTCTCATGAAGTGAAATTCAGGGTCTGCACAAATGAGAAAACGACAGAGGAGGGAAAACAAAGTGCTGCACTGTGTGCGCGTGTGTGTGCGTGTGTGCGTGTGCATGCGCATATGTGCATTGTTTGTCACTGTGTTTATTTGCGTTTAGGTGAGTATGGCAACGGTGTTGCCGTGGTCATTGGTCAGCTATGAATCGATGCACAGGGATCGGATGAAAAACAGGCCTCAACCATAGGTGGTCAATGTACAACTGAAATAAATAAATGTAGAAGAAACATCAGGGGCTCTATCTTGGCGATCTTAGCGCTTGGTCTATGCGCATGGCGTAAAGTCCATTTAGGGAGTGTCCAAGTCCACTTTTGCTATTTTAACGGCGTGTGTTTTGGGCGCTAAGCACGGCACAACGTGCAAATGGGCTGAACCTAGGCTCTTCATTACTTATAGGTGTGTCTTGGGCGTGACATGCAATAAACAAATCAAAATGTCATATTCCATTCCCTTTAAAAGCCTGCTTTTCCACCTTGGCGGATTGCTTGATGGCGAAACAGACATGCTCGTGCGTGTTTAGCGCGATCAAGGAATAGGCTAATTGGATCAATAGTATGATCAATATTATTCAATAGTATGATCAAGTTTATTGCCTGCCAGCATCGGCCATTAGACCCCTTCAGCTTATCCAGAACGCAGCAGCGCGCCTGGTCTTCAACCTCCCCCGACACTCCCATGTCACCCCCCTGCTCATTGACCTCCACTGGCTACCTGTGATGGCTCGCATCAAATTCAAAACATTGGTGCTCGCCTTCCAGGCAGTCCGAGGATCAGCCCCTCCATACCTCCAAAAGCTCATCAGACCCTACACACCTACCAGATCCCTACGTTCAGCTTCCTCAGGACGACTGGTACCCCCCCCCCCCCCACTTCAGTCTGACCACCTTCAAGCGTAGATTGAAGACTCACTTCTTCAAGCTGCACCTCTCTCCACCCCTCCCTACCTCCTTGTGACCTCCTTTGATTGTGTTTTTCTGAATCCTTGTTTAAGTGGTTCAAGCTGCTAGTTTAATACTTAAGGTTACTTATTGGCTTACTGTTGTACACGCCAATGATTGATATTGTGTGGTTCCCCCGCCCCCCCAAAAAAAAAAAATCATACTGACCGCGCCTGGTGTTTGAAATCGTATTTACCTTTTAGGGTTGTTTTAACGCACTTGTTTCAAGTTGGAAAATGCACTAATGTACGTCGCTCTGGATAAGAGCGTCTGCCAAATGACTAAAATGTAAAATGTAAATTCGGACTAACCATTAGCCTATGAGTTCAAATAGCCTGCTTGTTCAACGAATTTCGTTTGATTATGCAATGAAAATGTGTCAAGCATCAATTCCATGAGGCTGTTCTCATGGAGTTCTTGAAGTTCAAGCTTCATCCGAAGTTCATTAGGCTACCGGCATAGTAATATTGATTAATAACATAAATACCGTTATTTTGCCTTAATGATGACACTAAATACAATAAAGCTGTCAGGTTGGCAAGTGGCAACCCATATGTTCACGCATATTTCCCCTTGTTTTATAATGTCCTGTTCATGGAAATGTGACCAACCTGTTTTACTCGTAGGTAGCATAATGCTTTAAAACAATCCACTTTCCCAGGAAGACCGTGAAACGTTGGATTTACAGCAGGGGGAACAGAGAACATGCAGCGCACATGCAGAGAATGGCATTCACAGTGAGTTGGAGACCCAGTGATATGTCACAGTGAGTTAGAGACTCAGTGATATCTCACAGTGAGTTGGAGACCCAGTGATATCTCACAGTGAGTTGGAGACCCAGTTATACGTATCTCACAGTGAGCTGGAGACAGTGATATCTCACAGTGACCTGGAGACCCAGTGATATCTCACAGTGAGCTGGAGACCCAGTGATATCTCACAGTGAGCTGGAGACAGTGATATCTCACAGTGAGCTGGAGACCCAGTGATATCTCACAGTGAGCTGGAGACCCAGTGATATCTCACAGTGAGTTGGAGACCCAGTGATATCTCACAGTGAGCTGGAGACTCAGTGATATTTCACAGTGAGCTGTCAGCAGGGTGCTTAGGTAGGAGCTCCCACAGTGATCTTGCTGGAGGGCAAGGCGCTGCTGCCAAAATCTGTGATGCGGGACTGACACAATGTGCATCCTTATTACACATATGTGTCATATGTGGGTGCAACATGTTCCTTAATATTTAACAGAGCTGGAGGATGCCTGGTAGATTGTACAGTTAAGAAGCATCGTCTTCTGGGGGAGGGGTGACCAGGAGAAGCCTCTATCTGCAGTCTCTGCTGTCATTGTAAATATAGTCCTGCTACCACCGTAGGTCAATCTGCATGGACTGGAACAGAACCCAACAACAACTCCAAGGTTTTCAACACCATGATGTCATTCCCACTCCTCAATCTCATTGTGAAGTTATCCCTTTTTTACACAAAGAAGCTAACATCATTAAATCACATCTTATCCTGGCAGATATCACCTCAGTTATGTATTTAATATAGTGGGATATTAAACAAGGCATGGCATGGCTTCTGCTAAGTCTCTGCAGGTCTCTGAAAACCAATCAATTTGGGCTGTAATTTAAAATAAAATATTGGCTATTGATGCTGGTCCAGAATCTCCCTATCGTCCATCGCTACTGTTAATTGCACATTAAAACTAAATGCTTCGCTCTTGAAGTCCACAGATTCTTTCAGAAGCAAAACAACCGTAGGGGCACCCTCTTTTCCTCAGTGGCTCGAGTAAAGGCGGCGAAAAGCGATTTCCTCAAACGCACACAAATAGGAACAGCAGACTGGAATGAGAGCGTGATGCCAGGAAGGTCTGAAGGCAGGACACTACCTGTACAGTAGCCTGGCTCAGGAACCCCATTCATTCTGTTGCAACAGCCACCTAATTACCAGCCTTCACTATGAGAGTCAGTAAGAGCGTATAGAATGGCTCCAATCCCCCTCTCCCCCGCTCCACCACACCCTACCCCACCCCACCCCACCCCGCCCTACCTCACCCCACCACACCACACCAAGCCTAGCCAGCCCTGTAGCCAGGGCCTGGGGGTGCTTACATCCTGGAAATGAACCAGGGGATTATGTCATGTCTGAATGAAGTGGGTGAATCACCCATGCTTTTATATTATGAAAAATCACAGTTCACAAATGTGGCAGAGTTGATGTACCTCCCATAGCAACAATACTTCCTGTTTATTGGGTTTACGACGTGCTTAGCAACCGGAAGACGCAAAAATCAACAGCAGCATTCTCTGCACCTCGCAACTGCTACACATCCTCCTACTCCGCCGGAACTGCAAGGTGCTCCCTGCGTCTCCTGCGCACGCAATGAGACCATCACCACTGCAGCACACAGAATGCAAACAACACTTCCACACTCATACAGGATCTGCACTCAACATTTTCAGTAAAGATGAGGTAGAGATTCAACTTACTTCCCCGAAGTGAAATGCTGTTATAGCAGCACTCTCTAATAATGGCATCAGCACGACACCATTATGGTCTGACGGTTCAAAATGTTCAAATCTTTAGCCTCATTTTAACTGGAAAAAAAAAAACTTGAGTGTGGATCCTTTATTGATGCAGCTCCTGCATACTCTTGACCTAAGCACCTCAGTTGAGGTACTTAAACACACTTGTGCACAGATCCCTTGTGAATTATGTTCCCCTGGCGCAAACAGTGCCCAGACGGTAACAGAAAATCATGTGGCTGGCTTGCTTGATGATATTTGAATGTGAGAGCAGTGATGTGGATGAAAAAGCCATGGCACTGTCCCCATTAACTGAAGGAACAGCACTGAGGGGAGACCTCCCAGGAAGTCACCATTAGCCAAATCAGGTAAAACATAAACAGCTACAACACTCAGAAGATGTCTGTACTTTAATGTGAATTTAGAGTATTTTGTCCCATTATACTGATTTAATTTCCTCCAACAAAACTCCCAACAAAATGATGACATCGTTTCCCATCCTGAGCTTAGAGTAATTATGTGACCACTACGTTCTGGCTGCTCTGGGACATTCCTGCACTACAGAGCTGTTGATTATATCATACTTAGCCAGGTTGTCAGGGCAACGCACATGTGCTCTCTGTATGGTCAGAAAGAGGAAAGGAAAGAGGAGGAGTCAGAGCTGGTGAAGACTGAGGCACTGCTCAGTAAACTGAAGCAGGGGGGGGGGGGGGGGGGGGGGGGGGGGGGGACACAACGGCTCAACTAAAAATAATTAAACTAAATAAATAATAAATGGACTAAGCAGAAGGTTTCCCCTTTTGATGTTTTTCAGCTTAGAGAATCTCTTCACTGTGAGGCAGAGTAACACGGTTCTTAACTTAAAACAAGTTGTGTGTGTTCTTCCCTCTGTCCTCCTTATCAGACATGCTACTTAGCAATGACCAACACTGTCAAAATATTCCTTATCTTCATATGATTTATGAAAACTAACCATAGGATGTTCATGTGCCAAGGGAATATCCCAGGAAAAAGTATTAATGTCACTGAAGGCAGCGTGTGATAACTGCGTCTTGGAAAGTTGGAGCAGCAGGTCCTGTGCTCTGTGTCAGAGTGAATGGGGGTGAGTGGACATCACTTCAGCATGAGTTATTCTGCTGGAACACGGGTTATCGCAGGTTGCTGTGGTAACTAGAGGGTTTTAACTGCACCTCAAAAAGCCAGTAAGAAGCCCAGCCTACGCACGCACGCACGCACGCACGCCACAGACTGGGCATGAGCCAAATACATATTTGAAATACTGTACTTGAAATCCTTTAGAAGATGGTAAAATCACTCCTTCAGAATGCATGAGAAATGTAATACGTTGCTGACCAAAACCTACAATCTTACAATCACATTTTCAGTAATCTGCCTAAAGAATTTAAGTATTTCAAATAATAATTTAAGTCGATCTGGCATTGCCACACCCCATAGTTTAATGCACCATTCCTGTTATCCATTACAGGCATTGATTTACACAGTAGAAACGACACAATAATCCTGTCATTACACGTCCAGTTTGTGCAGTTGTGCATCTGCAGTTGGATTTATGCATAATCTTAAAGGAGTATCGTGACTCTAGATGAATTTCAACTCTGCATCCAAATTAGTGACAGTAAAAACTTAAGATCTCCCTCTCTTTCATTAAACACAATTTAAAGATGTTTTAACAGTCACAACCAGGCACACATGCAAATGACCCTGCATTGAAGATTTCTATTTTCAACCCTCAGGCACCGTCTCAGCTAAGACATTATTCAAAATATTACAGATAATACAAGCGCCTGGCAATCAGTAAGTGTTTGTAAGCCGTTCACTTGATGTAGACTCATAAACAGATTCAAGCTACAGAACTGCAGTAATATTCAAAATTGATTTATGGCATGCTTTAATCAATTATGTAAATCGGCAGCTGTCTGCTTGAGACTTTACCATCCGACAGAGAACGGAGTTTCTCAAGTACCAACGACATGACGCCATGTACTGTTCTGCCAAACACATCATGTCAACGCAACAACAAAGTGAAATGAACATGGATAGAACCCACAGAAGTAGCACACGATGACAGAAAAACACAGCATTAGGGAGGGAAGCCTGGCATTAGTGTGTTAGAGTTGCGATGGGTAATCTGGTGTATACGGCAAAGTGCCGACCACCTGGAGAGGACACTCGTTAAAGATTCTTTCTGTCATGATAAATCAGGGTTCCGCTAGCCTCACTAACAGGATTATCATACTCACTGCCCCATGCTAATTTAATCCCCTCTAAATAGTTCAGGCGCTACAGATCCACCCAAGTTATCGTTCTCTCTTTTTCTTTTATACTCTCACTCTCTCACTCTCACTCTCTCCCTCCTCAGCAATCAGGAATCCCAGCACACTGTATTCCGACACAGCGGGGTAATTATGCATGGTGGGAGCAGGTTTCTTACAGCACCGCAAGTACAAGCCAAATCACAGGTTCCCTCAAAAAGCTACATTTTAATATGTTTCCATTGAACACATCCAAGATCCTGCCTTAAGCCTCAGTAACCTTCTCAGACATCCTCACAGGTAAGCTTCCATTCATTTTGAATCAATTAAATTAAGAATTGAATATTAAGTAATATATGTTAGATCCCCTTCCAAGGGTACATCACACAGAATGGCTTGCAGTATTTTATGTTAAGATAAACAAAACTTCTGTTAAGTCATATTAATGTGAAAAAGTTCAAAATATTTGGTAGGAACAGTATCCAAGACATTTAAGGCCAACCCCAAAGGTCAATTAAATGTATGTGAATAAATACGTCCCTTGTGGGTCTTATCCTTCTCTGTCATGCCTTGGGTCTTATCCTTCTCTGTCATTTTGGGATCTCTCAAGGGCTCAGGTCTAATATATGTCCACAGTCAATTAAAATAGATTTCCATTAATGCAAAAAGAAGTTAAGAATGAAAAGCAATAACGAGATGTGGTGCACTGACGTCTATGGTAACTTTGATTTATGGCCCTAGTTTAATGGGAAATCACATTTGGAAATACCAATTAGCCACTCCTCCGTCCACATACGCAATTCAGGTCGCAAAAAGGTAATTGGGCAACATGGGATATCTGAGACAATCACCACAGACTATTGATCTGAGGGAGCAGTGTTACTCTACTTCTGTGAATAAAGAGAAATAAAATGGCTCATCTGTACATGCCTTTCAGCACCCTGTTCAATCCTGTTTCACATGCATTTGAAGTGGTCTTTAATGCAGGTAAAGATGAAAGTGTGAGGGTTGTGTTAAGGTTCGGAGAACCAGACGCGACCGATAAGGATTCTAAAAGCTTATCTAGAAAGATACGCCAACAAAACGCGGAAGTAGCCGCATCAGAGGAGAGGAAAACAAAAGAATGGGAGCAAAACTTCCCTAGCACAAGCCAAATCAAAGCAACCTCAAAAGGAGGCGAGTCTCGATAAAGAGTGAGAATGAATAACTAAATCATTAGGCATAACAGGAGGTAGAGAAACAAAGCAAAAACTCCATAAAGAGAATAAGGATAAAGAGAAAGATTGGAAATAAAAGAGAAAACCAATCTAATCCTATTTCTCTAACCGGACTTGCTGCATTTCTTATTCATACGAACCAGAAATGCAGCGACCGAATTTCCTATACCTTACCGACTTTGTTGTCAACATAGCAAAGACAATATTGAAGTGAGGAAATGCGGAAGTCCTGAGGTATTTATAGCCGGCAGGAAACGCAAAACAGGTGTAGGGAATCATTGTCGGGCAAGATACAAACACCGGAACGGAGGCGGAAAAAATCAGATAGAGTGTCCTGACAACGCCAAAAAGGAAACCAAAACGTAGAAACAGCAGAGGCTGCTAATAACCATGACAGAAAGCACATTTAAAATCTATGAACAGGAAAACAATAACATTCCCTTTTGAAAGCATGCTCTCTCTAAACAGATTTGGAGTTGGATGTCTGAAATGGCATGTTTGTTTTTGTAAAAGGCATTCACTTTAAGTTCACTTCTGATTGACAGCCCAGGAAACTGAAGCTGATTGGTAAAAATTTAAAAAGCCATCATAAATGTCACAATAAACAGTCTCAAAATGACTAATATAACATCATCTACTGTAGTGGGCAGTTGCCTATAAGAACTCTTATTCTTTTAGGAAAAAAAAGATCAAAGTTCAAAAATTAATCTGAACACAATGTGCTTGTTGTTATAATATTGTCTATGGATCTTTATGCATAATATAGACTAACTACTGAAAAATATGAAAATATATTTTTTCATTTCCTGCATTTTTTTATCATGTTGATAATTGTCTTGGTCATTTGAAAAACATTGAAAACTGAAATAATCAATCAAACAATCAAAAAAAAAAAAAAACCTCAGAAAGTGAAATATACCTTTAATTATTAAATGTGTTTGAGTTCCTCTGACATAAACACATAAAGAGCCCTGCTTACTTTACTCTCAGTTTCACTTCTTGCTGACTGCAGGTTGCTGGTTCTACAGGTCCATGAGACATGCCAAGCTTATAATAAACTCCAATGTCCACCCTTTTAAATTAAGTATTGCTCATAGATGAGATGACTCAGAGCTGGCAAGTGCCATTATAACTTTGGGCCATTTCATGTATTTGACAGGATTGCTCTTTTGTATTTGTGAATTGTAATTTATGCTATTTAATATATCATAATGAATTGCTAAATATTATGTAAATGTAATCTGTTTATTTTATGTGTTAACCCAACTGGTTACCCATGGCTTAATTCTGGCCCAAAGGCCCAGGCATCTAGGCAAAGGAGGTACATCACGCACACTGCAACACTTTCCACCACTGGCAGCAGTGAAATGGTTACTCAACCTTTTTATGTATTCATTTTCAACATCATTTAAATGCCAGTATTTTTGTCTCACTCTTTAGAAAAGCTTGAGTGCAATTTAGGATGGAGCATTCGAAAAGGATTTTCATATTTGGATTAAAAATTGTCCTACAATCAGCCTGGATGCTAGATTCTGCAATACGCCAAACGTCATTAGCAGCTTTAAGCGCATCATAATTTTATGTTATATTTTTGGCAGGCAAGCAGGGAGCGTATTGTATGTTATACATTTAAAAAATGTATAACATATATTATTAAACAGTCATGCAGGGTGTGAAACATCAGCAACATCTATCAGTGTAATTGCTGCTTTTAAAGAAATATCCTTCCCTACTTTCACAGGCTGGCATTTTTACGATGGAGAAAGGGGGGAAAAAATGAAAATTCATCCCCGCGGGTCATGTTTTAAATGGTTGCCCTTGTATTCTTGGCCTTGAGCAGGCCTCAACTTGCTTTCCGTATTCCCTTCTCGTGTGTGCTTAGTGTGCATGCACCAGTGATGCACTGATCCAAAGTGATGCATCGCATGTAGAGCGCATCGTAACCATGCTGAGTAATGTGGCATTTAAGGATCTTGTCTCGCGGTGGCAGTATGACGTCTCTCCATTTCTCTTCCCAGCACAGACAATGCATGGGCTGCCATCAGAGCCCATTCAAACTTCTGAGACTCTTCAAGAACTTTCATGCGGAACAATGGCAAAAATAAATTAAAGTAATTTTCATATTAGGAATCCAGCTAGCTTTAACACATGCATCTGCAGACTGGATTTGCAATTGATCATATTATAAGAGGGTTACTGTAAATGGTCATATATTTTCAGTCACTAAATCAGATTATCATCATTTGCGATATATGAATTAAAAGCAAATATAGATTTGGCACCTAATTTGTTATACATGGAACCTGTGCTTTATTTTGAAAATAAAACAGCTCTTTCCTCTGTCTACACTGTCTTTTTGAAGAAACACAAAGAAACAAAGTCTCATTTTTAAAATCTAACCTTTTTTTGATAGTTTGCCAGTTTAACGAAATGCATCTAATCAGAGGTTGTGTACAAAATATCTGCATGAGATTCCCAGGTGAGACATGGGTGATATTTAAACCATGCATAAATCCATTCCTTGGGTCACAATAAAAGCATATTAAGGGAAGTCATTATATTTAGTCATTTTTTGCTTGACAAAATGTGCAAACAACTGTTTTCCCTAGACAAAAACATACTCTGTGTTTTTAACATACTGTATGTTTACTTCAGGGCAAATAAGAATGAGCATGTATGTGAATACATTGGGATCAATAATGCAGTGTGAGTTTGCAGGTTGTGTGTGTAATTTACTGCATATATGGAGAGCCAGGAACTGATATTGGATTGGAAGATTTTAAAGTAAATGCCACCAAAATTCAAGCACTTGAGAATCCTTGCTTATTGTTAACAGGCAGAGCAATTGCAGTCTATGACTACAGTGACAATCTAAAACAAAACAGAATTAAAAAAAAAAAAATTAAGTAGGTTGGGATGTGCTTTTATACACTGGCTCAAAGTAATTCACATTTTTTACTTTAAGGCCAGAATCTTACCAAATTATTGTTTTCAACATTATACCAAGCTAAAACAAAACAGTCTTATAACCCAATTTGACCATGTGTTTCAGAGACTTAACAAGCCCTATTCCAAAGCAGTACATTTGTTCATATAACTTGGCCATGCATTTTTTAAGTTCACCCTTAAGGTTTTGTCCTGGTTAAGCTTCAGTTTTAGTCACATTTTCTGTATTGGTTAAGCTACAGTCTAAGTTACACTTTTTGGTTCAGTGTAGGGGCTGTTTAAGCTTTAGTCTTAGTTACGGTCCTGGTGAAGCTTCAGCCTTGATTAAAATGTGGTTTTAGAGTGAAGCTTCAGGCATGGTTCTGCTTTAGTTTTAGTTAAGTTAATTAAGATTAAGTTATGACCAAAATTCAACAATGATGTTTCCTTCGGAATGAGGAGAAACTAGCTGCACAAAATGCAGTGCTGATTAGACCCAGAGGATACATCACTGCTAGAAACTGTTGATTCTGTCTCTTACTCCACCTGTGTTGTATAAAATCTAAACTGTTTGAATAAATCCTCAGGTTAATACATATACAGCCAGCCAACAACTGCAACTTGTGTTCCTTGAGACCAGAAATCTGACCACCCTTCCATAAGTGTAATAAAGTGACAAACGGGTATCCTCCATACAAGGATGGACTATGTGGACTGTGTTTTCCATTTCACAACTCTCACCTCTATGGGAAAAGTGGGTCAATAAAACCACCAGATTAGAAACAAGAGGAGCAACAGGGAATGCAAAGCACGGTAAATGCAGCTATTTAATATCAATGTGTTTATTTATGACTATATCATATTAATTAAACAATGTTAACTTTTTAAGGAGTTGCGGCTTGTGTAATGGGTCCCAGATTCTGTGACTTCCTAAATATATCATTTGTAGGTCAGTACTGCATAGTATTCAAAAGAATAAAATACTGTAGAAAAGGTCTGAGAGAGGAGGAAATATAATTTGACGTCTATGTTCACCGTTTTTCCAAAATCATGACCTTATGGTCTTATGGTCTACATGTACAGTATATATTTATGTAGAAGTCTTAGCACTGAATATGAGGCATTAACTGCTAAATAATCTAACTTAATACAGAAGGAAGCTTAAAATGCAATGTATCTAATCCTTTTTTTTGTTGTTTTGGCTAAGTACAAAATGCACAACAAATGCTTCAACCAGTGATCACACTGTATCGGTTAAATCAGAAAACTGAAAATCACCTGCACTCAGTCTTGCATTTCCTCAACACATTAATTAATTCAGCTTAACCTCAAGCTCTAAGTGTAGCGATGTAGAACACGGTCTGGGTCGAATTATGGCCGCGACAGTGCAGACTAGCCATGAGTCTCCAGGTGTGGAACATAATGGTCCGCTCTATCGCCCAGGTTGGCTTGATATTTGCCACATTACTGTGCAATAACAGCTCCTTTGGACAACTTTGCACCTGTGATCTGCCTGCTCCATCTATCCAGTCCTCCTGCTGATTGGCTGAGTCAAGCTGCAGCTGGTTGTATGAATTTTTAAGGATGTGCGTGCCAGTGTGAGTGTCACTCATGAGCTGACATAGGACAGTGCAGCCACGGAACAGACCCACAGTTATAACGGGGCATTACAAATTAAGAAAAAAGGTGTAAACAGTTACTTTTTAGTTACTAAAAATAGGTATTTGGCTGAATCGAAACCTTGTACCTATGGAAACAGGAAACTGATATTCTGCAGGCATCATTCTGATTCATATATGAAAAGCAACACTTCACCACAGCAGGGTGCAGTGCAGACTGTGATTGGTTCAGCCAGCCACCCAAACACCAAGCCCAGGGTTGGCTGACATTCACACACTTCATTTGCCTAAGGTGGGGGTTGTATGGCACAGAGCAAATTAAACTTTAATCACCACAGAAACACCGAAGGGGCTGGTGGGTTGCTGAGCATATGTGCATTATTGTGGAATTATACATTTCACTGAATTGAGTGCACATGTTGTTTTTGAAAGAGAAATAAAACAAATGTCAGCATCTGATGAATGAAAGGATAATTACATACACAGTCTGACAAAGACTTTAGTCATGTTAGTTTGAATCGCCTTTAAAAGTAATCTATTGAAGTGATGACCATCTTGTGGAATTCTAGTGGTCGTATTGCTCAGTCTTCTTCAAGATCACAGGAAGCACTGACCATGTCTTGAGGTGGAGTTGAGGTGGAGCGGTGTATTTTAAGGCCCAGGTGGACTTGCTACAGCTGAACAAATGGATGAGGAATGTGTGCTTTGATGTTGAGAAGTCGATGATGCCTTGTCTTCGGGGTTCCCCATGGAAATAGTCATAAAAAGGGTTCCCCCACTGTGCCGCTTGCATCATAAAGCAACAAGCTTCTGCAGCGTCACCAAAGGGGGTATTATCAGAATATAATAATATAATATCTGGGGAATTTCCTTCACTTGTCAGCTCAACCTGAGCCAAAAACACTTGATGCAGCTAAGAGCAGTTATCAGACTGCTAAATAATAGATTGTTGCTGTTTTTAACTTCACTTTCATCCCACCCTGACTGGGCAAGCTTGTAAAACTAAAGAAAGTATGAGCACACCATGAAAAGAAGCAAAACATCAGCTTCTCTCCAGTGCTGCCGTGTTACCATAGCAACGTGCTTCCATATTCTACTTCATCTTGGGCAAAAACTGTTCAGCTTGGGTGGTGTCTAGTATTACACTGGAGCAGATTTCTTCCTTTGGATAGAAAATGGAAAAGGCACTGATGGTTCCTGGGTGACAGTCCGTAGTTCCACGTCTTATGGCTCCAAAAGGAAAATCTCAGGATGAATCTTGACCGTGGCATTGCCAGCTGTGGCCGGAAGACCCACAAGGCGATGCATGACTGTTGGTAGCTTCACCCACGATCAGGGAGGCTCAATCCGCTGGGATCAACATCGTATTGCCCACTAGTGATCCCACATATGTGCATGAAGTGTCTTCCTCCTACTCAAGTCTGTGCAAGCTTGGCTTGTGGATCTGCGGTGTGAAAATAAGCAGCTGGTGACATCATGTGCTTCAGAAGAGAGTGTGCTCGTTTACACTCTCCTGCACTGGCTGTGGATACAGTAGCATGACCGTGGCTGTATATGATTGGGCATTCAAAATTTGGGAGAAAAGTAGCGTGGAGGGGTGACAAATGCATATCATTCTGTACCAAATTAGATGTCTACAGATGTATCCTGGTCATTACCTTAAATCCCACTTATTTAGTAGCTCAAGACAGGCCAACGAAATTGACCACACAGACTATTTCTTTCTTGCAGATAATCATTCCTTATCTAGTACTCAATATCTCAGCAATTGTGGCAAACAACTCCAGGACCAACGTGCCTCTTTTGTGAGGCCACAGTTTTATCATCTTTGAACAGACTGAAATTAGACAGTGATTATTGCCCTGTGACACACTGTCTCATTCACAGCTCTCTACAGCACCTGTGACTGGCACTACTGGGAATCAGCCAATGAGGAAAAGGAGAAAGAAAAAAATGAGGTGAGGAAAGCAAGTCATCAGAAGCAAGCAAAGCAAGTATCAGAATAAGGGTTGGCTGCTGGGCACTTTTCTAGTGCATTGATGGGCCTCACGGTTGCGCCGGACTGCGCCAGGGATGGGAGGGTCTCCGTCTGCCGGGGCGACAGTGTACCATAGCACCACACTTACTTCTTTCGCCTGTTAAGCCACACATGAAATGTCTTCCTTAGAATCCTGTCTATGTGAGCCTGGCTAGTGAACTGCAGTGTGATAAGAAGCAGCGGCTCACGCCACATGCTTCGGAGGAGCGCACACGCTCGTCTGTGCTCTCCCAAATTGATAGCGGAGGTTGTAGCAATGAGTCCTGATGAATAATGTATCAGAATAAGTAGAATCAGGGAACAGAGAAGGCAAAGTAACAGGGAATTCATGCAGGAGTACACCATCACCCTGTCCTTACCTCCTGTATCGAGCGGTAACGGTACAAATCTCGCCCGCTCCACAACCGCCCCTCTGGGACCACAGCTGTGGATCTCCCAGTCATTAATCACCTTCCTCACCCCCTCTTCCAACCCCCCAGAGACTACCTTATCTGCAACATGCTCTCACTGTGCTGAGGAAGACACATGCCCCCTCCAAATTATGATCTTCCGTATTTTAATGAGCCCCTCCGCCAATTTTTTTTTGGACCTCTTCCCGAAGAAGGTCAGAACAGCGTAGCCACTCTGCTGCAGTGGCCTTATGCGATCAGCACTTTGAAAGAGCGGCATGGCTTACCGCCATCTTGGCTCAAACCCAGAAGCACGGGAGAAACAGAGGCCCTCATGCCTTACACTTGAACCACGCGTCAGTCTTCAAAATGTCACCCTTGTCTGCTTCTTTTCTGCTTTCAGTTAATCATCACACGGTTCTTTCAGCACGCCATGCCTTTGGTCTTGTCCTTTTTCCTCCCACAGAAGTGAGTAGTGTGGTATAACAAAGACAGGAATACAACGCTTGAGCCTTGAGGGGGTAGGGAAGGTGAAGAGGAGCAGACATCTGGATGGTCTAAATTAGTGCTCATTTCGTTTCTTTTTAATCTTGCTCTCCAGTGCACCGGGGAATGGCTTCAATCATTTCACATTTATGAACCAGCCCTGAAACTATGCGTACCCCTGTGTGTGTGTGTGTGTGTGTGTGTGTGTGTGTGTTTGTGTGTGTGTTTGTGTGTGTGTGCATGAATGTGTGTGTTTATGCGCATGCTTGTGTGTGTGCATGTGTGTGTCTGTGCATGATTATGTGTGGGTGTGTGTGTGTGTGTGTGTGTGTATGCATGTGTGTGTGCGTATGCGTGTTTGTGTGTGAGTGAGTGTGTGTGGCTTGTATGTATGCTTGTGTGTGTGCATGTACATGCTTGTGTGTGTGTGTGTGTGTATGTGTTTGTCTGTGCGTGTCTGTTAAGAACAGCAGTTCTAAAACCACAGCGATGACGCTTTTCTCCATTCCTGCAGCTTCCTTAGCCCTCACAACTTAACACAGAACTCTGGACAAGACACCTCCCACAGGACACACAGGTAGACTCAGAGAAGCAACGGGTTGGAAAAACACTAGCACTTTTATTCCACACAATATGAGGTCCCAGTAAGAGAGAATCACTGGCCTCTCAGACACGTGGAAATGAAGACTGGGGGTCAGGTGTGCTTCTCTCAAAACAGCACACATTCCAGGTGCTCTGGAGCCAAAAATAATCAGGGCATATTCCCCTCCCTCCAAACAGTTTGGGTGGGAAAAGAGGCATACATAATAATAGTTACATAATAATAAAACAAAGGTATGAATGGTGGACTGTAATAGCAAATAATAGAGAGAAATATGAACTCTCAATGTCATATTGCACTATTGTATGTCAACTTGATCCAAACACACGGTTATAAAACTGTCACTGTTCAATGTTTATGAAATTGTGTACGGATACTGCATTGAAGAGCACTCTCTTACTGCCACCCTATGTTATAACATAACATCATTCTGAAGGCCACATCCACACATTGACGTGGTTCAACAAACTAGAAATGAAGGATAGTGCGTCAGCCACCTCCACTGTACCCACAGCAGAAAATCCTGCGCAAAGCCAATGCGTCAATCTCAAGTATCCACACATAAATGTTACCACATACCCCAACCTCCTCCCCTCCCCTGCTCCCTTCAGTCCACACAGTAAGTGACTCCTCAAAGGGCTGAAGTTCCACACTGCCAGTGATGTCATACTAAAGGCAAAGATGGAAGAAACTCAAGGGTTCATACTGTGGTGCACAGGAGTGAACAGCTGGGTACAGATGTATGAGAGCCAGTGCTTACCCATGCCAGTGCACCATTAATCCTTTGAAGAGTAGGTTCTTTGGAATGTTTTTCTAAATAAAGTCAGTGTTCTAGAACTCCATTGCTTTCAATTACCAGTGGTGTTGGTTACATCAGCATTAGAATGTGCAGTTAAGAATCACATACTTACACCTTAAAGGGTTAATGAGGCTGAGAGGAGAAAGCATATTGCAGGAGGAAGTTGGTAAGCCAAAGTATCGCCTGAATCCTGAACTCGGTCTCTCTGGACGCCTCCCTGACCTTGGCAACTAGGCAGGGGACAGGGTGGGCGGTGAGACTTTATGATGGCTATATCAGCTAATTAGGACACGAGAGGAATCCAGGGACCGCTGGTCTTTTCTGCTGGATAAAACCCACATAATGATTAAAATCATCAGTAAACCTCGAGCTGCAGCCGTGGGGAGAGCAGCGCAATATTAAAATTATATATTCAGCATAAAAAAACTGAAAAGCACACGCAAATTTACATTGAAAAATCTGGTACAGCTGGAAATATAACAAGTAAGGTTTTTCCAACCCATTAATCCATATGTACTGTATTGTATATACCATATTATGGACCAGCGGTGTGAGAATGAGAGAGACGGAGACTGAGGAATTGGGAGAGTTGAGAGAGAGTGATAGAGAATTGTCAAACCATCCCTTTTTGTGCAGAAAGGCAAGCATAATCCAAGTTAAAATAATTAAAATAATTGCAGTATTTCAGGGGGGAAGGCATAATTAAACAGAAGCAAGCCATGAAGTATTTGTTCATAATATGAATTATAGAGGTGAGCTAAAATATAAATTACTAAGCCTTGACAGGCGGAATGCCAGTCAGATGCAATGTACCACCCAAGATGCCGCAACACTGCTACTGCATGGGTGGACATACCATGAATCCATGTGGTAGTCCCCTGTTGTATAGACCAGCCAAATATGTTAGCCCTGTGCAGTTTACAGTAGTCCAGGTGTATACTGGAATACTGGTATATACACATGTATGCTTGTGTGTGTGTGTGTGTGTGTGTGTGTGTGTGTGTGTGTGTGTGTGTGTGTGTGTGTGCGTCTGTGTGTACGTGTAGCAGTGGGCAACAGGTAGCCAACTGGGCTTTAACGCTTGTCCGAAATAAGCTGTTCAGAGCCAAGGGTGGAGATATGCATGACGCTGGGCTTGGGCTTAAAGGGATAGTTCGGAATTTTGGACATAATGTCTCAATTACGACTTACCCATGATGTAGTTTATTGATGGAAACCATTTTCAGCTAATTCCATGCTGTCCCTTCTTTTGGACATACACACATTGCTAATGCTAGTGCAACTCTATGGCAACCGGTAGCATCCACTACCAAACGCACTTAAACACTTCACAGTGCACCCAAAGCAAATCAAATACGACGACAGTCTATCGGGGGAGCGATACTTTACGTTACCTACAAATGTAGTGCCAGCACTGGTCGACTACAACGACAAAGAAGAGTAACAAGTTGCAATGGCCACGTTCGCTCCGCCACCGTACTTCCACAGAGAATATTAGGTCAGCACAAAGTAAAGGATTCAACGATAGTTTGACTTAAAAAATGATGGTATAAACACTCAAAATAACCCCGATAGACTTTTGTCGTATTTTATTTGCTTTGGGTGCACTGTGGAGTGTTTAATTGTGTTTGGTAGTGGATGCTACCGGTTGCCATAGAGTTGCACTAGCATTAGCAACGTGTGTATGTCCAAAAGAAGGGACAGCATGGAATTAGCTGAAAATGGTTTCCATCAATCAACTACATCATGGGTAAGTCGTAATTGAGACATTATGTCCAAAATTCCAAACTATCCCTTTGAGGGAACGGAAGGTGATCTCCCCGGACACAATGTGATTTAGACTTGAATATGTTACGGCTCATTCAATAATCGAGTAGGAAAAACACTTGCTGCTGGCCAGCTGAGCTTCTCCTCTTTCCAGTCGGACAGCACTGTCCATGGAACACAAAATACACCAGCGCTACAGCGGCAGCGAAAATGGGCTGTGCAGTCCTTTCTGGTGGAAGGTGATTGGTGGGGAAGCAGCAGTGATTAAAGAAGTAAACATTTTACTCGCTCATGAATAGAACAGGTGGGGCTATGAGCAAACCTTTAGGCACAGAACCAGTGTCTAAGAAGAGGAGGGGCCACACAGAGACCAGGAAGTCATGCGATCATGCGACCAGGCGAGGAGGAAGTGAAAAAATGGCACTCACTCTGACTCTCTGGTGCAAGTGGGTAAGAGGCTGCACTCACTCTGACTCTCTGGTGCAAGTGGGTAAGAGGCTGCACTCACTCTGACTCTCTGGTGCAAGTGGGTAAGAGGCTGCACTCACTCTGACTCTGGTGCAAGTGGGTAAGAGGCTGCACTCACTCTGACTCTCTGGTGCAAGTGGGTAAGAGGCTGCACTCACTCTGACTCTCTGGTGCAAGTGGGTAAGAGGCTGCACTCACTCTGACTCTCTGGTGCAAGTGGGTAAGAGGCTGCACTCACTCTGACTCTCTGGTGCAAGTGGGTAAGAGGCTGCGCTCACTCTGACTCTCTGGTGCAAGTGGGTAAGAGGCTGCACTCACTCTGACTCTCTGGTGCAAGTGGGTAAGAGGCTGCGCTCACTCTGACTCTCTGGTGCAAGTGGGTAAGAGGCTGCGCTCACTCTGACTCTCTGGTGCAAGTGGGTAAGAGGCTGCACTCACTCTGACTCTCTGGTGCAAGTGGGTAAGAGGCTGCGCTCACTCTGACTCTCTGGTGCAAGTGGGTAAGAGGCTGCGCTCACTCTGACTCTCTGGTGCAAGTGGGTAAGAGGCTGCACTCACTCTGACTCTCTGGTGCAAGTGGGTAAGAGGCTGCACTCACTCTGACTCTCTGGTGCAAGTGGATGGCAGCAAAAAGGTAGCTTTCCACTTCTGGCAGTCTTTGGCTACCACTTCTGTGTGGGTTATTAAATTTTTATGTAAAATTAACTAGGTCTGCTTTTTTGTTGCTCTTACGAAGTGTAGAATGTGTGTCGTCTGTACTGCGAGATCATGCTGTGGCTTATATTTAGTGTTTTTACTTCCATACTTTATACACTTATAGTTGCTATTAACTTGTAATGTCGGTGTTGGACCAAAATGGAAATAAAGTGTTTTCAGTATTGCTTTGATGTGCTATCCTCTGAGCTGAAATATACATGCTGTCTTTTATGCAATTTATGTATTCTTAAAATCTAAAAATATCATCCAATCCAATCATCTGTACCGCACGTCCAGTCCTGGTGGGTCGTGAAATTCAGCCTCCTCTCTTCTGCGTCTTGTTGTTTCAAAAGGCTGTAATTTCAGCGTGCAATCACTGAACACAGAGACCACTCCCCTGGAGAGACAGCGACTATCTGAAATGAGTTCTAAAACCTCAGCTGAGGCCTAGTGCATCCAGGCCCAATTAATCCTACTTTGACAGGACTGTACACGCCATCCTCTCTCTCCTCACTGGACATGCTCCCCCGCATTCATCCTCAAGACACACCTATCTCATGTAGCAGGATTATTGACCCTGACAGATGAACAAGGGACACGCTGATTCCCTGGGTCAAAGACAAGACTATCCAGTCAGATTACCATGTCCCTGTTACTGTGTTCCCTATGCGCTGCGGGAACATCCTTCTCTGAAGATCACTTCGTCTCAACTCAACGGTACGTTCAGGGCTGGCATCAACTTCATTTTCAATTAATGAATAAAATGAATAACCACATCTCCATAGAGAATCATTTAATGAATAAAAATTAATGACATTTAAAAAAAAGAAATACCCATAATGCTGCTGACCTGACTGAATTGACATGGAATTGAGCCCATCTCTGCTGTGCATGTCACACAAAGTGAAATGAATGACCATGGACCGCGGGCACCGCTGAAAGACACGCAATGGAGTTTGGGTCTTTACTTAGGGTGCTCTGTGCTCAGACAGGAAGAAGGGGGGTGGGGCCTGGACTCTCACCTGGTTCAGTGCAGTTCTTCTTCGTTTCGTTGTTGTCTGGATCAAACAGCAGCCTGCGACTGCCCCATCTGGTGTCCTCCTCAGTAGTGTAGCCGGATGCGTTGTGACCTGGAAGAAATGCAGACGTCAGGAAAGGAGCGTGGTACAGAGGCGACAGTCAACCCCTCCATTTTGCCACCAAAGCAGCCTAAAATGCTGTGGGCTGAATCACCAACGCTCATCTACATTAGCAAACCCTTGGAGCGGAGTCATTATTCCTTTCATGGAGTAGTAATTCTTACAACGCTTGATTTTGTTTACCATTTGTAACATTTACTTTACACATAACCTGTTTTAAAAGCATTGTCCATAAATGTTATGGATGTTACAGATCCGAGGTTTAATATATGGACCGTCTCACAGATCAGAGGTTTAATAGATGGACCCTGTCTCACAGATCAGAGGTTTAATAGATGGACCCTGTCTCACAGATCAGATGTTTCATAGATGGACCCTGTCTCACAGATCAGAGGTTTAATAGATGGACCCTGTCTCACAGATCTCAGGTTTAATAGATGGACTCTGTCTCACAGATCAGAGGTTTAATAGATGGACCCTGTCTCACAGATCAGAGGTTTAATAGATGGACCCTGTCTCACAGATCTCAGGTTTAATAGATGGACTCTGTCTCACAGATCAGAGGTTTAATAGATGGACCCTGTCTCACAGATCAGACGTTTTATAGATGGACCCTGCATTGCTGGTTTACTGTACAACCTCACCAGCTCATCTGCAACAAAGCAGATCTTAATTCCATATTCCAAAGCTGACCTCAGTTATCAAGCTTTCAACATGGGCATCAACTAACAGGCACTCAGTTATAAAGCATCCAGAATAGAATAGAATAACTTTTATTTTCCTGTAAAGGAACTTCAATTGTAGCCACCAGCAACAACAAAATAGACAGATAGTGGGACAGACCCACAACACACAAACCAAACAAACAAACAAACAGACAATCAAACGAATTTAGTGCGAGCATCAAAAAGCAACAACGGCTCCACATCTGCCTCTGCTGTCTTGAGCTGTCCAGTGTCCCCAAGCAGTCCTACAGCCGCAGGGAAAAAGCTGCCCCGAGTCGACCTGAGCAATTTCCCGGATCCCTCTCCTCAATGCACGCACCGTCTGTCACGGTTTTCCTAATTGCTGTTCCCGTCTCCGCTTGAGCTTTCTCGTGGCTCCGGCTCGGCTCCCTTCCGTGTTTTATTTTCCGTCCGTCTGTCAATTTGCTCACCTGTTCAGGTGATTGCACCGGATATTTAAGCTCCTCGCTTCCCTATTCCGGCACAAAGTCGGTAAGGTATAGGAACTCCGTAACTATTTTTCTTGTTGTTTCAAGTAAGACAAGTAGGAAGACCGGTTAGAGTTTAGGAAAAGATCTTTAGAATCCTTTGTTTCCTATTGTTTCACTCTTTTTTCTTATTCCTTTCCTCTTGGCTTTCTGTCTGGAGTATTTTCGTTATTTCTTACTCCTCTCTCTGTTACCTATTTATTCTAGCTTGGTCGCTCCTCGAGCTTTAGGTAACGGTCTGTTTTCTTTCTTGTTTAGAGCACCCATTATCTCTGGGCTTTCTTTTTGTTTGTTTATCAGACCTCCTTTTATTACTCTCTGCCTGAGAGTGTGAGGTCCCTGTTGTTTTGATTTATTTTCTACTTGGGTTTCGAGTTTCGCCCTCGTTTGAGGTAGTTTTTATTTGGCTATTTGCCGGGAGGTTTTTATTCCCACTATTTTTGTTTTGTCTCAATCCGTTCACGGATTCTTTTCTCTCCCTTCTGTGGTCCTCATTAACGTGAGCGGCTTTCTGATCCCCCGTCCTGTCGCGTCTGGTTCTCCCTAACCAGCACCCTTACACCGTCCAGTCAAATCCACTCAGCTTCCCAGTCATTGCATCACTCCTTCCCCGTCCTCCTCTCCCTCTTTTCCCGGATGGCCTTTCGAGGATTGCCGCAGTCCCGATACCAAGCCACTCAAACTCCGGTGAAAAACAAAACCCTGTCGCTGCAGATCCAACGGACATTCCGGAGTTATGAATGCGTCTCCACGGTGACGACCATAAACAAAACCAGCCCGACTGGACAATTTGGCAATAATAATAATAATAATAATAATAATTAGCAGCAGGAGTGCCCTGAACAATTATCAGTTTGCTTCCCTGTCCTATAATAGACATACCAGCACATAAAAAAACAAAAGACAAAAACATGACAAAACAAAACACATTCAAATTAACAAACGAAAACGAGAGGCCGCTGGACTACATGTCACCACTACAGCGCCACGTGACGTCACGAACGATCGTGTTAATTGGCATTCCGTCGAGCCCGTTCGGAACCGATGGAGACAAAGTGTTAGGGAATGCATCGGATAGGATACCAAAAATTTCAGACTTCAACACATTTGTGTTACCAGGTTACGGGGTCCGATGGCAGGGTCACTGAATATTCATGAGTGCCTTCTGTTCTGCTGTAATGAGGTCAGCATCACCACGAGCGTTCCGGCGGCAGGGCCTGGCGACGGGTGATGATTTTGGCATATTGCTGCGCCCTCCGCCGGCTCTTTCTCAACCCATCTCTGAGATGCAAACCCTACGCTCTAAAAATAAGCCCTCTATATGTATCAAGCAGGAGTAACCATAAAGCCCTCCCCCCTTAACTGAACAATAAGCACCACGCAGTGCTGATTCCCACTATTGGGCCCCTCGCTGGAACAGTATGAGTAATTACTCATTATCCAGGTTCTGCCTAACCCTTCACGTACACTGCCTGGCCAAAAAAAAAGTCGCACACACTAATATTTTGTTGGACCGCCTTTAGCTTTGATTACGGTGCGCATTCGTCGTGGCATTGTTTCGGCAACCTTATGCAATGTCACAACATTTATTTCCATCCAGAGTTGCATTAATTTTTGGCCGAGATCTTGTATTGCCGACGGGAGAGTCTAACCACTTTGTGAAGTCTTCTCCAGCACATCCCAAAGACTTTCAATGGGGTTAATGTCAGGACTCTGGTGGCCAATTCATGTGTGAAAATGATTCCTCATGCTCCCTGAACCACTCTTTCACAATTTTAGCCCGATGAATCTTGGCATTGTCGTCCTGGAATATGCCCATTGAAGGGATAACCTGGTCATTCAGTACATACAGGTACTCAGCTGACTTAATTTTATTTCTGCATAAAGTTGCTGAGCCTAGACCTGACCAATTGAAGCAACCCCAGATCATAACACTGCCTCCAGAGGCTTGTACAGTGGGCACTATGCGTGACAGGTGCAACGGCGACTTTTATTTTGGCCAGGCAGTGTATAATAACCCAGCTGTCTGGCCTCATGTAAGTGCTTTTATTATGGCTTTCGCTGAAGTTACTGACTGCATTCACTGTTGATGCAGGAGCTGAGTATGAACAAATGGATTCGCCAGGGGGCAGATAATGGCTTTGAACATGATAACTTGTTACAAACTTAAGGTTCACAAAGAAATGGCATTGTTTTACCTTCAGGATTCCTCTGCATCACACAATGTGAGTCAGTGTGTGTGTGCGCGTGTGCGTGCGAGCATGTGTGCGTGCGCGACTCTGTGCGTGTGTGTGAGTGTGTGCGGGCGCGTGCGTGTGTTGCTTGTGTGTGTGGGCGTGTGTGTGCACATGTGAGTGTGTGAGAGTGTGAACCCACTTCATCTATGGTAGTACCAGTTCCATATGTTGCATAGTTCTCCCAGCAGACTCTACAGGAAACTAATTTCTCATAAGTGCACATGCTGCACTGGTTAATTGTGCCTGCAACTAAATAAAGAATATCTTTTGTGGATGTCTTGTGGATTTGTGACGTGCAGTGTACTAATGGCTTTACCTGTTCAATGAGCCGGAGTGAATACGGGGGAAATATGTTACTATGGAGATGTGACGTAAACGCTGAGTCCAAGGGAGCCGGTGATGACATAACCCTCAGTTGAAAAAAGACACACTGACGCACATGCACATGCACATACACACATGCACAATCACACACATGCACACACACAAGAGCCAACACGCACACATACACACACGCACATGCACGTACAGAAGCACAGACATGCACACACACAGATACACAAACATTCAGGCAAACTGTCATAAATTTCAGTATTTTGGCAATATATTTGGATGCATTCTCTAATATACAGTATATCACACAATCCTCTCATTTGGTCAGTAAAACATATCAGAAAAGCCATACTCCAATGATGTTCTCCATGTTACAAGTCTTTGGTCTCTTCTTAAAAAGCAGCAGCAGCCTGTTTGAGTCTCAGCTGTGTTAGACTCTGAAGACCCCCCCCCCTCTCTAGCTTTGATAGAAAGGTGCAATGAGCCTCAGTTCAGGTGGAACTGCCTGCTGTGTCCCCAGAAAGCATGAGAGCTGACATTCGGAATATGCTCCCTAAAAAACACAGCCCAGGCAGATCCACATCCAGATCACATAAAATGATGGACAGTATGCATTATATAATGCCTTTTATCTGCGATATTTAACAATGATGCCTGCATACACACAAAAAAGCAAACCCTAATGGCAAAATCTCTGCGATATTTAAAGCTGGTGTACGCAACCTTTCTGTGAACTGTTGTGAGATAAATCCAGCACCATACACTGTAGTTATACCCTCAAATTCTGCATTCTAAAACAAGCGATTCGGCCCGAATTTTTGTTTTCACAACAAAGTGGCTTATGACATAAACCAATCGAAGAGATACCACGTCACAAACCAATCAACAATGTGATTGATCTTGCGAGTCCACCAGCTAGAAATTTCACCAACAATGGCGGAGAAGCGTCCTGTTACACCAGGGCTATTTCACGCAAAGAAAAAGAAAGGAACAGAATAAAGCCCACTCTAAAACTAGAGTAAACATAGGTGCTCATTTTAGAATGTGGCGAGATGTTCGGGAGCTGGTTGATTTAAAGACAGACCTGGAACTCCCATTGTTTCTACTGGACAGGTAGGTCAAAAGTTTCAAAACAAATTTACCTGGACTTTCTACTTGCCAGCTAATCGGAATTACCTATAATGAATAGTAGCTAAGTTGCTAATATTGATAATGTTACTTCATTCATTGGCTAGTTCTTGGAAGAAGAAAATATTTGCTAACGTTATATGTCGTATAGATCGCGTTAGCTAGAACCGGCTACTCGGCTATAGCCATGCATGCCAGCTGTAGCCAGATAATGCCTGGTTCAGACTAATGCTACACAAACTCAGTGTGATGCAACAACACTGCAACAACAGAAAAGATTCTGTGGTTTTACCTGGACTCTTGTAGCTGACATATACTGTAACGTTAGCTATACCAGTCTGTAATCCTGCAATCGTATCTAGAAAACTTGCACGTTCACAATGAGGTCTGTGGAGCAGTGGGGTTTGTCTATTTCTCTGTGGGCAGGGCCAAGGGGTGTTATGATTTGAAATGTTTTGACAACAAATGCAACCATTAAGAAAGTTGCATACTCTAGCTTTAAATAAAATATAGCATCTCTTTATATACAACGGCCTCTCAGTCAACAATATCCTTGGTACTGTAGTGGATTCTTATCACCCATAACATCTGGTAGAAGTGACTGAATGTTGACAAACTCCCAGCAGAACTGAAGCGCTGTGCCTTTCATAGTGCAGGCACACAGATACAGAGCTCCGTATTCACGCTTTTGGGATTTGCACAGTCTCACCTTTCACCATTCTCCTCAGTCCTGAATATGTCTCCCACCAGATTGGGGGGGGGGGGGGGGGGGGGGGGACTCTTAATCACCTCATTGCCTTACTGAAGGTAAAAATGTCTACAATTACCAAATTTAGCTTCCCCTCACTAGTTTTGACAGTGTTAACTGTTTCTGAGGACTGGAACCCCACTCTCTGTGTGATACAAAGTCTGAGCCACAAAAACAGCCTACAGTTCTTCAGCATGCCAACCAACAAGACACAATCAACGGGCAAGTCTGACACATCCCCCAATTTTCCATACATACTAAGAGTTGTGTTGAAATTGACCTAATTTGGAACTATGATTCTCTGTGTACTCAGTGCAAACTGCTAAGCTAAATCCACCTCCTCCCAAGGTGAACACTGGAGAAAGCTGAACTGAAACAACCTCAGCACAGTGAAACAGGCCCGAGGGGTTTTTCCTGCCAGTTGAAATGCTCGGCATACTTTTCACGGAGGAGAACAGATGGCTTAGCGCCCAGATACCAGCGTTATTGAAGGAGTCCAACGGAAAATGGCCGCTCCAGCAACGTGCAGCTCGATGGATATCTGCAAGCGGCAAACACCCAATGCACTCTTCAAGTTAGGGCCTTCCACATGCTTCTTTCCAGCAGCCAAATTACCCTTTAATTTCCTCAAGTCCAACTCCTGAAGTTAAGTATGGGCCAGACTTGGTTAGTATTGTGTTGAACGACCAAAGCATTAATGGCTCTCTCCATCAACCCACCTACATCTGATTGGCTATATTATCCCTCACATTCCCTACCTGTCATCTGATTGGCTATAGAATCCTTTGCATTCCCTACATGCAATTTGACTGGCTATACAATTCTGCACATTCCATACATACCCATATGGAAATGTGAAATACTACAGTATATTTTAAATATATTGCAAAGATAATTTTGATATATTTACAATATACTGCAGCATATTCTTTTTCCATAGGGGTATCATCTGATTGGCGATACAATCCCTCGCATACACTACCAACTATGATTCCTCAGATTGTCACAGTAAATCAAAATTTTAGTTCTGTGTTTACCAACTTGTTAAATGAAATAAAATGTAGGCTACCCCAACACATACTTTCCATATGTATGCTAGAACAGGGGTTTCCAGGGGCCGCTACCAAGGCTCAAAGGCATCCAGGGGAGCCCCATCAATAGTTAAAAAGAGTTATATTTAAAACATTTGATATTTTGAAATATGTTTCCAAATCGATATATAGTCACTGCATATCAAGTCTGGTCGGGGACCCCCTACAGTATCTTCAAGGAAAACCCCTGTTGAAAACCCTGGAACCAGAGCAAAAAACAAAAATAAAACAGGGGAAAGATTGAGCATTTCAACTGTAAAGGCATCACTTTGTCAATTAGCCTTAAAGAGACGGGAACTGCGAAGGAATAATAATTAGGTGTAAAAATAATTGTCATGTTCGAAGTGATAGAAATGCACAATTAGGATGTTGTGAGCACAGCATGTGTTTTAGGTGATGAGGTGTAGGCTGTAATACATCTGAAAACCAATACGTCTATCTACAGCCTTCCTAGCTGAATAAACAGCAAGATAATTGGTATGATGAAGCTGTGATTCTTTAGATAGAGAAAAAGTGAGTCTGAGATAATGTGTTTGTGATATCCAACTAATTATACCACTAACTGAATGGATTAGATTAGACAATTCTGACAAGGAAGAAAGCGATATCTAAAAGCCTTTTCTTGAATGAACTTGTGTGCAGTACAAATGGATAGAATTTATTTTGCAGTCTGCAGTATAAAACATTGCTCAAAGCAGACGGCTTGATTAACCAAATGCCTAATAACACATACCATTATTATTTTTTCACTATGAGACATGATCCTTGAGAAACAAAACATATGATTCCAATTGCAACAATGGATTTTTAAAATGTATGCTAAATGCTTAAAATAAGTAGTTGACAATACCAATTTGTCATTATTAGTTATTCTATCATAAGATATAACCTTTTTGAATATTTCACAGGGTCAATTAGTATTTCTGGTTCATTATTTCCTTATAAACATTAGCCTATCATTGACACATATTAATGAACACTCAATGAATGGGTAAATATATTTCAATGGGCATAAGCACCACTCTAAGAATCCATATGCAATTGCACATAATTAGCAAACATGAACATGATTCAGATGTGTCACAGTGGGATGATTGTTCCATAGGTCGCTTTATAAGGCTGTATCAGTATCTTGTCATTTGTGGGTGGAATTATAGGCCTTAAAAACACATTTCCCCAGTCAGTCTGTGTGCACCAGAAGTGAACTGAAAAAATACACTTTGATAAATGGATGAAATGAATAGTTTAAAAGTGATGCCGGGGTAATTTTTCAATCCGTTATTCTTCCTCCTAATCAACCAGTGAACAAAGAAGATTACAATAGATATAATTTAATCTTTCTTCAATTGTGGCATATCTGTCTTTGTATTGGTTATAGATCATGGTTTATATATATTGTTTTTAAAGATTGACATGCATTTAAATGCGACGTTCTTAATATTGACATGCATTTAAACGCAACCTTCATTTCTGGGATGTGCTTTCATCTTCTTCTAACACAACCTCTCAGTTACATTTCAAAAGCAAGGATAAAAACAGAAGTACTTATAATTAACATAAATACACCATTAGAACTAATAACCCAGATTATCCCATGGCGAGGCACTTTGCAACACAATCGTGATGATTCGCTTCTACGGATAGAGGGTATTGAGTTTGTCAAACCTTCTATCCGAGGAGGCAATAGGCTTCAGTGTCTTCTGCAAATGGAGACTTTCTGGATACACACGTCTGATGCCGTGACTTGATTTTAAAGTTTTTTTGTAATTGTTTATGTATTTGTGTTTTTGTATTTGTCCTTTCACAGTTTCTTTTATTTTTATTATGTGGCCTTTTGGTTGGATTTACATATTGTTCCCTCCCCTTTTTCATGATTGGCTTACTGGTCTATATTGTCTCCTTGTCTCCATCTACATGCCCTGATGGTCGAAATGCGTAGGCTTCTTTTTTCCTTTTTAGATATACCCATTTATTAAAGGCTTTTTATACATACATTTTTTTGCCTTTCCTCCTCCTTGCTACAAGTGTGCCTTGAATATGAATATAAGCTATTTTCATATTGTGGGGTTATTTTCCTTGTTTCTTAGTTTCAGTTATTTTTCCTCTTTTTCAAAGACCACCTTGGATCCACCTTTGATTCTACCATACATATCCAGGAGCACCCAGTATCCTCTTTTTACTTATAATGAATGATCTGGCCTCTTATTTTCTGACTGAATGTGAATACAAGTGTCCAGATCACTTCTTGCTGGGGGTAATTTTACATAGTTTCTATAACATAGATGGGGGAAGGGTACCTGTAATTACACAGAGAGATGAGTGTCTCTAAGATTTATGTAGTGCACAAAAATAGACACTCATCTTCGGTACATACATTAATGCCTCCACACACATTATTCACTACACAGTCTCCAAACACTGGCAAGATGGAAAATCTCATTGTAAAATTATATTTGCGTGGTACTCCTGGGACAGAGGATCTGTAGTTAATTTTACATTGTGATAGACTATCGTATACGTATATATATTTATACTGTAAGACTTTTTCACAATTACTGATCATCGAACTCTTGTGTAAATGACTAATTAAAGCTGCAAACGTTTCCTTTCTTTGGCTTCAAATGGTGAATACCTTTTACATAATTCATTGATCAATAAACTTTTATGACGATCCATTAAGGCAAGGTAATTTTATAGCGCATAATGAATTCTAATGGAAAACACTGTCAGTGGAAAGTGCATAGCAGGAGACTGTTGGACCATTGTGACCTGGTGTGAAGTTCTACCAGGACAACTGCAGGTGTGTAGTTCCCAGTTTTTACTACTCTGGTCACTGATGAATCTATGACACAAGAAAGGCAAGGGCTATCCTTTTCTGGGTAGGACAGTAATACATCACAAAGTGACCCGATTCTGAGTCACCTGACATGCCTGAGGCATATGAAGCACCCAGAGAAGTGTCATGTGAACACAAAGGGAACACGGCTCATACGGACACGCCCATCACCAAAGGTAGCGTAACGCCTGGGTGGGAAATCTCCTTGACCTGCAGCACTCCACAAAGCCGACCTCATAGTGTCACCGATACATTATATTTAGCACCTCCATTTGTCCTCTCTGGCAAACCTTATTGCACAGTATATCTTCATTAACAGCACAGGTGCAACAAACGTGTTTGTAAAAAAAGAGGAGCAATCTTTTCACCTGCCCATGGAGAGCGAGAGGGAGGAACAAGGCTGCAATACAAACATTACACATGGTACACTGGTACAATGGTTCACACATGGTATTCCTCCACAAAAAAAAAATAAAAAATAAAATATAATGTATTATTATAGCAACATTCCTCCACTTCGATCCGTCAAGCGTGTATAATACGTAAAATGTTCTTGTATTGTGATTCGGGCTGGGCGATATACTTGTTTGATAATTGAGCGCAATCACAGTCATCACCACCATGTGGTGCATTGCCTTTCTTTCAGTCTCTAAGATCCCAAATAAGGAGTGTTATTTTGCGGGCGCAGCCAAAGTATTTGCACGCGTTATCATTTCACACTTTGCGGGAGTCATTATGTAAATTACACCAGTCGCAAACAGCCATATTTAAATGTGAGATTATGCGTGATTGGAATGGTTAAAAGACTTTGAAAAGATCGGCAGCAATGTTGCCGTTTATATGGTATTTTCTTTAGTGTAGGGTATAGGCTACCGTTACACTGACCGAGCTGGCGGTGTATTACAAACTGTTTCACAGGATGTCTCTTAGACATCTGAATGATTCCGCATCTTTTAATATGTGCTTTCCATTTGTACTAAAATGCACCCACAAATACCTTTCCAAAACTTCCTTTCGGGCTTAGTAAACCACTTTACACGTGTTAAAGTAATCTATTTGCATGACCACCTCCCACTATTTCGTAGGGACGTCCAATTTTGCATATTCATTCAGGCTAAACCGCAAAAAAATGAGAAATTAACATTTCTTTCCATTTTAGCAGACGCAATCCTCTTCACACCTTGTTAGTTGATCACCTCGGATGATTTCTTGCAGGTGGTAACAGTTTTACACATGTTTTTGTACATGCAAACCTTTAGTAAATTGATCCCTTATTAGTATATAATATGCAGAGACAACGAGGCCAATATGGGGAATACTTCCGAACCAGGAAGTTTTAATTTTGCGCTCATCTCACATGTGTAGTTGAGTCGCATGTACAACAAGGATGCCACAGAAAGTTACATGGAGACGGCTACGTCAAAGCCTTACGAGTATGTAATTGGTTGCCAACTAGCATGCGAAAATATGACTTAGGCCAGAATAAATAATAATAAAAATGTATATCTTTGTCTGTGTGGCAAGAGAAAAATAATTTGACCACAGAAAAATAATAAGCAATTTGTAAAAAAATTTAAAGGGACTGCCAACTCAAATCGAGATGATTCAGCTTTTCAATGGTTAATTGTTGTCATCCTGGGGTGGAATAAACATAACCCAAATATCAGTACTAAGTGATGTGCCTAAATTAAGATATGCCTTCCTTTTTTTCACCACTGCCTGCAATTGATCAGGCAAGGTTTTGAGCAGGCAGGATTAAAACAGACTCAAAGTTTTATCAGCCAATGATTAACTATCCGTAAATTCTTTACGTCCTGTCGCCCTCCCCTTCACCAGAGCGTTGCAGCGAGGGACGCTTTAGCAGGCTACAAAAGTAAATAACTTTCTTGTTTGATGTGTGTTTTCCTCTGGTTTGTCTTTCACAAATACCATGGCAAAAGAAAAACTGTTTGTGTAGCTCGAAGCGTCCACGTTCTGTGAGGTGCGGAGGACCAGACGCGGTTATAGGAAACTGGAAAGTTCCCACAAATAGGAACCACTAGACGGAGAAACTCCGATAATAGGAAAGGGAAACAAAACAGGAAAATAAATGAAGCTCCCACTCTCGACAAGAGAGTAACAATGAAAGGGAGGCTGAAGAGAAAATAAATAAAAGTGTCCCACAGGGAAACGGGCGAATAACTTGTAGACACGAGAGATAATATAGAAAGACACCTCCTCCTCTCAATAAACCGAGAGGGAAAAATCAAGAGGCGATAAGAAACAAAATAAACAAAAATAAGGAAAGGAGACCTCTCACTTTCAATAGGAAAGCAGGTAGAGAGAGGTGGACAGGAAACAGCCAGACTAAACTTGTAGTCGGCAGGCAGAGAAAGAAAAACCAGAGTGACAGACCGAAAGTGCAAGAGAACGAAAAGTTCCTAAAAGCTAATTGCACAAAAGGCAAGTCCCGCGTTACCCCAAAGGCATATGGGGCAAAGTGGTCTCCTTAAGCGCCTAGTCCTAGCCGGCAGGTAACGAGGCACAGGTGAGACGGCTGAGTAGAATCGAGCGAAAACCTTGCGCAGAATAGAAAAGTAAGGCGAGAGCGTCCTCATACTGCTTCGACAGAAAACGACCACAAAAGGGAAAAAAGGCTGCCAAAACCCATGACACATTCGCATATTTCCGTGAGGTATGTTTCGAAGCTGAAGTCATTGCATTAGTCTGATTGACTGCAGAAAGGAGAAGGGTAGCTAATACGCATGCTGCGCTGTAATGTTACTATTTGAAAGACATGGGCCTCTGAGCTTAACATTAATATTATTATGTGAACGGATCAGTTAGTTCAGTGGCTCAAACATATGGTACGGTTGCAACTTGCATCACGCACTTTATTTTTTAGGCTATTTAGCTATTGTTTGTTTTGCTAAACGGTATTTGCATTTCCGAGTCTGCACAGAACTTGCCTAGAGGCTCTTGGGCGTGGCCTGGATATTAACTAGCTTTCACGCCCACCCAGTCCTGAGAACTGCATAGTTGGCAGAAAGTGACACTATTCCATCTTAATTTTTTTCAGCTGTAGACGTTTTTAAAGGCTGAAATCATGGTGGATGATTATTAATAACAAGGAGTAATGTCAAATAAAGAAAACCACTTTTTCAGCAGAGTTCGCAATCCTTTAATGCTCAGAGTTTACGTTTTATGAAGAACTATGGAAGAACTTTTTTTTTCTGTCAAAAATGAATGGAGCCCAATGGGGACACTGGCTATTTCAGCGAAATTATAGATATCAGCAGAGGGCAACATTATATATTGTGCTGAGGATGAGAGCCCAAAGATGGACACTTGGGTGTACAGCTTCCATGTGATCGTGTGATGTGTTTTTGTCAATCACATAGACAGGCTCACTTTTTTCTTCCCCTTTGACAGCTGCTGGATTCAACGCAAGTAGCTCCCGGGACGCAGGCAGTGCAAAACCGAGAGGTCTCCGATCCTGTTCCAGCAGAATCCGGCACAAATTAAGCACTGAGAATAAGCATGTAGACAAACATGCAGGAGACACAAACACTCTTCAACATTGTACTGTACGTTCAGATACGGAAGAGTTCAACTATTACCTACGTGTGAAGAAATGTAGTCCCAGGTGAGTTTGTATTATGAGCTTGTATTATGAGCTCTTAGACGAAACCCTAAGTGCCAACAAATTACAAAAAGTTACAAAGAATATTTGCTGATTTAAGATGAAAAGGTATCAAAATGATCAAAGTAGATCAAAATGATGGATACACAGGTTGCTCAGAGGTTGCACATAGGTAAAAGCTATAATAATAAACTTATTATAGTTTATTATAATTGGCACTAGGCATATAGAATGAGCGAGCAGCGCTCGAAATAGTTGGACACTGAACAAACAGTCAATGGCTATAAGCACTTGCAGTCAGCGTGGAATTAAGTAACATGGTCTGACAGATCTATTCACCTGGTAGTGATTGATATGAGAGGGAACGTGTCACAAAGTGCAGGAGATAACACACTGAGAAGGAAGAATAGGTGCAAGAATAAGGCCAAACCATTCTAGTGCCGACTGTGACCAGTGCCTCAGTGGAGCGACTTGTAAATTGGAGTGTTTCTGTTGGTAATGATCCCCCCCGTCTTATGACGCAAGAGCAACTCCCCACTGTCAGTCAGGAACCTGCAGCCTGCCTGTCCCAGCTGCATCAGTAGTGCACTCCTTATGGAAATGGAATATACTGCAATATATTGTAAATATGAGGACCTTTTGGAATATATTTCACAGAAGTATAATATATTGCAGTATTTTAAAGTGGCAATAATTTGAATATTGTGTAAATATATTGTGAGGTGTTGCAGCTCAGTTGACAGACTTTGGGGTGACGGCAGCTGGTTATATGCCTTTCAGGTGATTTACGTATATGCCATTTCACACACTCTATAATTGATAGGGCCACAGCCACAAGAAGCGACAACAATTCAGTACGGAAATTCAGGTAGGCTAATTAAGTTTAAAAGAATCGTACAACAAGACAAGAAGAGACAAGGTTTGGCTGAGTTAAGACTTCAGTTATACAATCAAAGTGTAAGACACAATACTAGAAGAGGGTCGGTTGGCAACACATCGTTTGGAAATTGTCTTTGAGTTCTACGTCAAAGTGCTGGTTTGTTTCAAAACACTATTCTAATCTAACAAGAACAGTTAATCTATTAAATCTGAATATAGCTTTATGTACTCAGACAACATATCAAATGGTGGATTATACAAATCCATTGGACACAGCGGATTAGAGGTTTCAAACTCCTTTTGACGATATTAATACTTTAAGCTTATTTGTCATTTTACACACTGAGAGAATAAATCTGTGTATTATGAAGTCCCTGGAGCTTTTAAGTGAAACACATGGGCGTGAGGTTTCATTTTGGTAGAATGGCCTTGTTCGGACGACAGAAATGATAATCACCAATGAGGACCACTACTCTGTGATCCCCAAGGTGAACACTTGTATTTTATTGACCACGGCTAAAAAAAATTTGAAATAAAAAAATGGACACTGCGGCTAATAAATTTGTAATAGCCGCAGTGTCAATTTCTTTATTTTTTATTTGGCACAACTTTACACTGTGTAAACCAGAAAGCACTCAAACTAAAGATGCAGTTTTAAACAGACTCCTGGAAAAGAGAATAAATCTGTTTATTGCCGATGCAATATGCTACATCTTCGCAAAACGTATTTCCCATTTGCTGTTTTATGTTTGCATGTCGAAAGAATTCAAAACAGCTGCCGGCAGAACACGGGTTTATTGGCTACGTCCAGCGGTGCCAGGAAAAGAGAAAAACTTTACCAGAATTTTTACGTCTAGTGTAGCATTTAAGACACAGGAATGTTTTCCATCTGCATTTTATGCGGTTTCAAAACATAACCTAGCACCATATGATTTTAAAAGCAAACATTCTCTGACACAAAGGTGTGTGTATGCATAGAAACGGACACCAATGGAGTGAGCCATACAGAGTAGCCGGCCACACAGCACAATGAATCAAATCCATAATGAGGAGATGTAGGGTGTGCTATATTTGGTGGGGAATGTATGTAGGACAGCCCCCCCCCCCCCCTCACTTATCTCCCCTAGGTCCTCCCATCAACACCAATGTTGGAGAAGCAGGTGGAGAGACCTTGAAGCAGACCCCTCTGCCACCTCATCCCATACTTTTGGGAAATACACCTTGTGACTGCATCACTTCCTGTACTGCAGACTAAGTGCTTTCTAAAAAAAGACCTCCCTATTAATTAGTCACATTCTAATTTGAGCGGAAAGCACAAAAAAAGGACTCCACTTAATTACAGAGTGGTTTAATTTACTCTCGTCCTCTTTAAACATTGGTCATCTGACCTATAGCTAATGCTATGCATTAGCAGGACGTGCAGGCCGATGTTGCAACTCCAATGGTGCACAAATTAAAAACAACAACTTGATGATGGATGGTTGATGGAAAATAAAGACTTATATTCTCATGCATCTCACAAATCAGCGTCTCAGCAGTATGCTTTTCTCCAAGGTTTCTGACACTTACCAATGTCACAAATTCAAGGTCCTTGCAAGGTGCCATCCACCTCCAATTCAAAGACCCATGTTGTAGAGTAGGCCATAACAGAAGTACTGCAGAACATTAATTTAGCAATGACGTACAAATTGTGTAGGTTTGTCCCTGCAAATTAATTGGCTTCAGGATCTGCTTTTCCAATGCAAACAATTTGAGTAGAAATTGTGGATTATAGTCAGGATCAGCTTCTCTGGATATGTTTTACATAAAAGTTAGACATTACTCATTTCTAAACGATCTACAAAATCTTGCAGTAAGAAAGCCAGGCACTTTAAAGTGCCTAATTAAAGTAATTTCCTTGAAAGTCCTTGATTTTATTTGTATAAAAATCTGGGCTTTCGTAGGAACCCTTCCTGTGATACAAATGAGTACCGGGCAGCAAGGTGGACATAGTGGGAGTCCCTCCCCTCCCCTCCGATTGGGTCTCCCTCATGCCAGTCTGCTGGTTGTGAATGATGCCTTCTTGGGGCTCTCAAAAACACCCTCGTTTTTCGTGCAAAACTGAGGCACTTCCCTCAATGGCTTTAAACCAGAATTTATGAAGCGGACCTTAATAGTTTGTTTTCTTCACTCTGCTGGGGAACTGCACATTGAGATTTATTGCAGTGACTTTCCTTAAAACTATCTTCCCAAAGATATACTAAGAGCCTAATCTCTGTTCCCTCCTTGTTTTATTGCAGATGATAGCAATAATGTAGTCACTGCAATGGCGAAGAGGATGATACATTGTTCACTGTTCAAAAGTAGACTTCACTTTCATTATGCATTTTTAATGTCAAGCCAATATTTTTTCTTCATCCACAAAACTGCATCTGTATATGCCTATCAATTTATTACATGTATCTGTGACTGAATTTGTAATAGTAATAGTAACAGACTCCCATGTCTTTCAACTGTTGCCATATTGCTGGGAACAGAACAATCCCTGAACAGCAGAGATTGGTCAGGAGGAGACGTGCTGGTTTGGGTCCTTGCTTATATCATTAGTCGGTCAAAACTGCTTGGTGGCTCACTGCCCATTGAACACATTATTATGCCCAACACAGGAATATGAGAACTCTTTTTAAAAACTAAAGCTCCCACTTATGTCTTTACTAGGCAGAGTATCCATGGAAACAAAGAGGAAGGAGACACCTGGGTCTCATTGACAATAGTAATTTAACAGGTTATTATTTTTAAATAAAGGACAGAAAACAATTGATTGCATTAAAAATACTATTTTAATCATTTCAGGAAACATAATTGAAAATAACTACCTTGCAATTATTTATTCATCTGTAGGAATGAAAATCAGGGAAAGAAATTAATGTATACACTTTTAAATTAATTTGATAAAAAATCCTTTGTGTGAATGCATAATGCGTAATACACTACACTGATAATTTTGTATGCCTCAGTACAATCTGCTCTCAAATTTTGAATAGCTCTATTTTTAAACTAGTTCTTCAAAATGGTAGTGTTCAGGGTGTAGAATAATTTGTGGTCACAGTTTTGCCCGGTAATATTCCCTTTCGATGTAAATATAAACACTCCAACAAAGCTATTCTGTAGCTATGGTTACACCAAACAACCTGAAATGCACTCCCAGCCAGGAAATTCCTCTGCTGGCACAAAAAAAGGTTGATCTATGAGACAATCATACTTTAAACAGCTTCTACAGATGTCAATCACATAGAGTGTAACTGATGTCATTAACGGTTGCTTGAACACATTTAATGGAGTAAATTTCAAGTCAATAAATGTAGCTGTGGAAGGCATGCCATTAGATATGCTTTACATGCTTTAGGGCTGCTGGTCCTTACAGCAAATACAGTAGATGCAGTGGTACATACTGTACACGGGTTTAAGGCATTCATTCTAAGAGTGTAAAGAGTAAGGTATTTCCCCGCCGCGAATATTTGGGCATCCACACATCTCCACATGGATAGTAAATGCCACTTGAATGCCACATGTTACTGTTAATATCAGTCAAAACTGGATGACTAACCAAATGAGTACAGTTTCTGACAGACAATGCACAACGTACACCTCGCTGTCCTTTCTTTCAGGTGTCAGTGAAACTCAATCCATGATATACATGTGCTAGTAATATAAACTGGGCGACAGTGTAGTATAATGGTTAAGGAACCGGCCTTGTAACCGAAAGGTTGCAGGTTCAAGTCCCAGGTAGGACATTGCAGTTGTACCCTTGAGCAAGATGCTTAACCTGAATCGCTTCAGTATATATCCAGCTGTATAAATGGATAATATGTATAAAAAAATAATAAATGTTAAAAAGTTGTGTAAGAGCGTCTGCTAAATGCTGTAATGTAATAACCTGCAAGCATTATTCACTAACAATTTGTTTCTGAAGTTGCCTCTTCTCAAGAAAGGTAGGTAAACACAACACTTTGGGGCAATAATTTGCCATGTTCATGCTAATGTGATAGAGCGGTCCATGTTCTCACGTGTTTGAGTGGTCAGGTTGTATCAAATAAAATTGGTTGAGGAGATACGAGCGCTTTCTCTCTGTTCTGTACGGATCCTTCCTCCTTCTGAAAAAAGTTACTCCCTGTGGGGATTTCTTTCAGAAACTCTGAGTACCAACAGATTCCAAAAGGCTTACTATCGAAAGAGTGCTGATTTCCAGAGGAAATGTTTCTCTGTGAAACAAAATAAACAATATATTAGAGATTTGATTTCAGACTTTATAACTTGTCTAGCAGAGCATACATACAGTTGCAGGAAGTGACATCACCATGTAGAATCAGGACTAAGTGTGAACCTGTTAGCCAAAGACCTGAATCTTTACTTTTGCGAGTTAGCATTGGACAAATGGCATGCAGTCCTGGCGGCTGTGTTTTCAAAATCCACTGAAAAAATAAAAATCTATTTCAAACAACATCTCCCACTGCAATCAAATTTCACTTCAATCTAGGTGTCTTATCAGATGCTCTTATCCAAAGTGATTTATGTAATTTCGTACAAAAATGTTTAGGCAACGAAGAACTAATGTCAAGTCATTTGGGTCACAACCAATAGTAGCCGTCAATACATGACTTAGTTAGAAGAAGTAAACACATAAACCTACAAGATAAAGTTAAGTGCTATAGTAGGAGCAAGAGGGAGAATGCAGTGCTTCAAGTAGCAAATGGAAGATATCGATTTAGATGTCCCGTAGGTGGGGCTAGTAAAGCAATGAAAAATGTTCAGAGCTCAGCATTAGGTGAGCAGAGATGCACTGTGTTTTTCAGTCTGTGGTGGCAGACAAGACAGCGACTCTGCGGTTCTCAATGTAGCAGAGAGCTCATTCCACCACTGGGGAGCCAGAGTAGAGAAAAGACATGACCTGGACCTATCAAATCAATCAGACCCCCAGATTTTGTGACAGAAAAACTTGGGTTCCTTTAGCTGATGAACTTGAGGCTCGATTGAACTCGGATTTGAACATGCTGCAAACCTACTGTAGGTGGTACTGCTTCAAACAGAGTGCTTCTCGTCTCTGAAACAGCCCTGAATGGAAGATGAATGAGACTGTCTTGGCTGTTGAAAAATACTCCCAATTCACAGGGGAAAAGGCAGCTCTCTGTCACCTGCCCAAACTCACAGTTCACATTGTGACACTCGTCTCCCTCTCATTATTCTGCTGCTTATCTAGATATATCATATTCCCCGGTAACTTTTCTACAGCTCAGCTGCTTCAGCATTCAGGCCTATTTGGCAGGTCTTCCCTGGCCGGCTTACTTTTTTCTCCCAAAGCGATGCTGAAAAAAATATGGCCTTTTATCGAGAAGGAGTTGGGTTTTTCAAGCTCTGCAAGTAGTGAGGAAGGACTAACATGAGAAAATAGCACGACAGCACAATCATTGTCAGCACTCTTCAAACGGCAGATTTTTACCCCCTCGGCAGGTGAAACTGGTACTGCAAGAACAATAAAATAACCCAAATACATGAGAAATCCTTTGTTCATTCACTTTGCTGATAAAACACCCAGAATATGGAACAGGGGGTGGGGTGCTGTTTGTTGGGGTTTCTGAAGCTCTGGATCATTATGTCACAGGGCTTGACTGAAAGGCACAGGGTCCCAAAAAAATAAAACTGTATGAAATCCCTTCCCCATTTATCCCAGTCTCAAAACTAAATGTGTTAACTTTGAAGTGGCAAATCAAATGTAGAAAACATAATTAAATTGCTTACAATTTAGTGTCTTTAGTATTTTTTGAAAGAGCACCACAATGCATGCACGCCTGCATTGTGGAAAGAGTTGGGGAACAGGGAGTGACAGTCATGTCACTTCCTGTCATTTCCTCTGTACTGTATGTGGCTGTCCAACTCTACCTATATGAAGATAAGCCTCTCAGAACTCATTATCAGGGTGCCACTCAGAGACTTGTGCAAGAGAGCATCAAATGTAACCCTTATAAGAGGCATACACGTACATGACATTGTATGTTATGCAATGGAATAATCTGCTTAATTTCTGAAGAACACATTAGTGTATAGATGGCACATGAAAGTACACGCTTTGTCATCGTGAAACCGAGGCGTGGCATACTTAGGACTGACAAATGGCTCAGAGGAGATAATGCATGCAACTTAAGCATAATGGTTTCAGCGAATGACATTGATGTCGGAGATTAGTACATTGAGTGGCACCGGTTAAAGTTTTTTTGTTTCTCATGCTAATCGCTCAATATCCTTGCTGTAATTGTATTTTATGAGGCATAGGGGAGAGAGAAATAGTGGTGGATGAACAGATGGAGAGTAGGCTAGTGATATACAGATCCTTTCCAAAAAATTTGAATATCATGGAAAAGTTGTTTTTTTTCCATAATTCCATTCAAAAAGTGAAACTTTCATAGATTATAGATTCATTACACACAAAGTGAAATATTTCTAGCCTTTGTTTCATTTTTCATAATTTTGGCTTACAGCTCCAGAAAACCCCCAAAACAGTATTTCAAGAAATTAGAATAGTGTGTCGAAAATCAGCATTTACTTCAGTTATTTCAGAGAATGAGTGGAGTGGCTTGACTCGAGGAATCCAACAGTTGTAGCCCATGTCCCAGATACGTCTGTACGTGGTGGTTTTTGAAGCACTGACTCCAGCCTCAGTCCACTCCCTCTGCATCTCCGCCAAATTTTTGAATCGTCTTTGCTTGAAAATCCGCTGAAGTCTACGGTCATCTCTTTTGCTTGTGCACCTTCTCCTGCCTCCTGCCACATTTTTCCCTTCCACTAAACTTTCTATTGATATGCTTGGACACTGCACTCTGTGAACAGCCAGCCTCCTTAGCGATGACCTTTTGTGGCTTACCCATCTTCTGGAGGGTGTCAATGATGGTCTTCTGGCCAATTGTCAAGTCTGCAGTCTTCCCCATACTGAACCAAACTGAGATAAACTTTGCAGGTGTTTTGAGTAAATTAGATGATAGTGTGACACTCAGTCTAAAACATTAATTCTCTGAAATAACTGAAGTAAATGCTGATTTTCGACACACTATTCTAATTTCTTGAAATACTGTTTTGGGGGTTTTCTGGAGCTGTAAGCCAAAATTATGAAAAATGAAACAAATAAAGGCTAGAAATATTTCACTTTGTGTGTAATGAATCTATAATCTATGAAAGTTTCACTTTTTGAATGGAATTATGGAAAAAAAATTTTTTTCCATGATATTCTAATTTTTTGGAAAGGATCTGTAATTAAAAGAGACCGCTTATAGGCCTAATAGCCTAGTTTTAAATTTAGGAATTGTTTGGTTGTGACGCAGGACCCTGTCCAAAAACACTAAGTGCATTATTCATCAGGGGACTGAGTTCCCTCTTTTGAGCAAGCAGTAGGCTTTTAACGTAACAAGGGCAGAAGCTCTAATATCGCACCCGAAAAACTTCACTCAAGAGACGAATGGGATTTTGATTGTTGACATTTCAAATGACTTAAAAAATGAATAGGAACTACAGCACAGCTAGGTGGCATTGAACCCGATTAACAGAATAATCCAGCAATACATTTCCAATATTTAATAGCCTATGGAACAACTAACAACACAATATATTCGTTTTAAACAGTATTTGAGGACAAGTAGCCTAGGCATAATAGCCAACGAAATTGTCATCAGAAACCATTGGACTAAGTGAGAAGTATTCACAGAGGCAGGTATTTTTTTATCGCGAGCAGGTATAGCCTATAGTCTATTGGACGTAAAGCAGTGCTAAGGTTGGATGAAGCGTTGAAGATTTCACCACACGCCAAACGTAATAGGCAACACGCGTTCGTGCAAATGTGCAAGAACTGCAGATGTGTCGATATTGATCATAGTTAAACTTAACTGCATGGCGTTGTCTCTCGTGATGCAGTTTTAAATGCTACTATAATTACACGGATAATTCCGGCAGATTAGTGAAATATAAGGCTGAACTGCTTCACATTTTCGCTTGTAGTTTTTCAGCGTTTTGTGTCTGACTCAGACTACAGACTTTCTCCACTGTAGGTCCTACCTTAGCCTACAGTTTCCAGCGTTCAAATTAATCGTAACATAGCTACTGAGCGTCTTATATAATTCATGGTGATTCAAAACGTCATGGCCCAATTAAAATATTGTGTAGGCAGTCGTGTTTTCGAGTTTACCCATGAAAACACCAAGCAAAATGTGTGTATGAACTTATTGCTGTAACGCGTTAGTTTCCGTTGGAATGTTTACAGCACGCTTCATATAAAATTACACTACGAAAAGCAACAGTGATTAAATAGTTTACCAAAACGCGTAGCGTAATTCCATACAATAGTGTTTTCTTATGTGCAAGAGGGTAATTTCCATAACTGGCCCATATCTCACTTCCCGGGCACGACTTTATCTATTTGACTTGGACTTCTGAAAGGAAGCGGAGAGCTCACCTGAATTTTTGGCCAGACAGGAAAATCCCGACACCGCAATGAACAAGACCCCCATGAAGCTCAACTGCCCCCAGAACAACTCCTTTCGCTTTTTCCTCCTCACTTTGATCTTCCTCTGGTTTAGCATCACTTGCAGCGGCCGACTCCGGGCTCGGAAACTGGGAGACATCCTCCCGGCGTCAACCCCATCCATAGAGGAAGATCTCAGTTAGCGATTGCAATCTTTAACGGAGAAAAATAACAGAGGGGGGAAATGGATGTAAAGGGGAGCGTGGGGAAGAACGGTGCGAAAAGTTTCTAAACGGAATTGATGTAAAATCCTCACGTCAAATACGTAACCAATGCACAACCTCGTGCTTCTGTAGGGTTTGCTATATTATTTTACATCCTAACGTTGTAAAATTAAAAAGTCGAGAGCGGAAGGAGCGCTCCATGGATGCGTCAGTTTGGTGCCAGCTCTTGCAGGACACAATTTGCTGCGTGAGGATGTTCGAGAGAGGGAGAGGGAGGAGGAGGAGGAGGGGTAAAAAGAGTGAGGAGTGAGAGAGAGCGTAGGGCTTATACAGAGTGATGCAGCGCAGCTGTTTGATGATAAAATAACTAGCTTCTCGCAAGAGACAAGAGAAAGAAAGAAACCAACAGTGAGAGACCAATAGAGGCAACCGGAGTCATATGGCAACGCAGTACGCGAAAGTATGCGCCCCCATCTGGAGAGAAGAGGAAGACGTACGGACGTTGGTAACTTGCACACAGCATTGTGCAGGGGCCGCACTGCTCTGCACCAATTCATTGAGCAGTCATTTCTACGTACTTAATTGAAAAATGCGATTTAAAAGTGATAGCAATTTTTTTTTAAGCAGTACAAATTAAAATGAATACACGGAGCAACTGGTCTGTAAAAATCCTATAAATCCTATAAAAATCACATATGCCATATACAAAATTTACAAAATAAATATATGGTAGAGAACTAGCATATACATTTCAGATTCAGACTAAAATTAAATGGTTCCCTAACATACTCCCTATGGTACTCCCTATAAAAAAAACATTGAGAGCAGGTTTGTATAAGAATTGTATACAAATATATAATGCAATACTACACTACTCAACATATATGATTTTTATAAAACTTTGCAAGTATGATCATATATGATTTTTACAGACCTTTTTCATATGGGTGTGCACAGAACAGTTACACACACACGGTACAACACAGAGCTCGTCCTTGTCCATCACCTCCAGTGACTCCTCTGTCGAATCAATGTGAACACTGAATTGAGTGAACACATACTTTAAATCTAGCAGTTGTGCACACTAAACCGACCCCAACCCACAGCTTAGGCTACTCCCGGACAACGTGCAATCCTTCATTTTCTTTTTCGCTGCACGGTAGCCAGGAGAACTGTCAGGGGTGTGGAAGGGACTCAGGCGCAGACAGCATGTGAAAATAAAATGAAGTTTATTTTGGGTCGAAACCCAGGGAGGAGGCGAAGACGTAGTCAGTAGACACTAGACAGGCAGAGATCAAAACCAGGAAGACATGGCAAAAGTATAAAAACACAATCCAGGCGAAGTCAGGAAACAGACAGAGGTCAAAAACCAGGAAGTCACAGCAAAAGTACAAAAACACAACCCAAAAGACGAAGCCAAGAAACCAAAATCAAAAAGTCAGGAAAACAGAAATCAGGCACATGAGAAAACTAGCAGAACACAAGTCAGAAAAGGCTTGTAGCAAAAGAGGGCAACTGTGACAAACTTGCACTGAATACAAGACAGAGTGGAACTTAAATACACAGGACTAACAAGCAAATGAGAAACAGGTGAGCAGCGGGGCAGGTGAAACACATTGGTAATCAAGGGCTGAGACGAGAGGTGGGACTGACACAATAGGGAAGTGAAAACACAAGCACATGGATGGGAGACGGAGAATGAAAAAAAAAACACACAAACACCACCGAACATGACCGAAAATGAAGTAACAGAAAATACAACACAGGTTGTAGAGGTTGTTGACAAGAACAGAAGAGCAACCTACTAACCTCCAGTGTGGTGTGCCAAGCAGACATCAATGCACAACTGCCTGTCAAAGCCCCATGTCTCCTTTTACAGTTTTGCCATTCTAATTTACTGCACATCACACTGTTCTGCTTTGGAAACCCATGAAACGTTGTCTGGAAAGTCCCTCTGCCCTCTTCACTGACAGTGGCCTGTTTTTTATGGAAATATAAGAACAATACCAGTGATGAGACAAACGTAATAAAAAATGTCAAACATTAATATTTTTGGCCCGTTGCTAATATACAGTAGGCTATTATGGAACAGTCCTTTGGGGCTCTACCTGCATGGAAATGTTTGCCAGACCATCCTCCTCTCCCTTTAAAAACATGCTTAAAGAGGAGTGTAGCTTGTGGTTGTCCTCTGTTGGAATTGATTTTGGACAAAGGCTATTTCTCAGGGTTCATGTAATGTGCAGAGTAGCCTAAGTGAGCAATGGGTCAAGTCATTATCTCTCAGCTGATGAGATAAAGTAATATTAAGTAGCGCAATACTACTTTAAGTATATATTAAGTTTAATTTTGAATACTGTGTTTATGTAAGAACAAAATAATGGATTGTTTAACAACTGACACAGAGGCATAAAACGTAGCCTACAAAAGTGCCGTATAAAGATCGCGATTGCTATTTTTGTTTTGCCTGGTAGCGTACATGTTGCTTGTCTAGTTAGTGTCACACATATCAATGCCAAAAATCGCGAGAGAAAATAAAATCTACGTGTGGAAAATCGAGGAGCCGTGTGCACAGCCCGAAACTCCGTGCATGCAAATTGTTTTGCCGTGTGTTTTTACAGAACTCGCACGCGAGTAAAGTCCGTATTTGAGTGCAATGTTGTAGCTTTTGAGGAGAAATCCAGGCTTTGAGCGCGCAAAACTGTTATCCAAGCACAGCTACTGCTCGCGCTCGCGTTTCTCTTTATTGCTCGCGGTTCTCTTTTCTGCTCGCGCAACTATTTTTTATTTTTGACAGTGGTGAGCGGGGCCATAGAGCGATCATAGATTTCAGTGGGCGGGGCCCATATTTTCAGTCGGTGTCTGTCATAGTTGAGGGGCGGGGCCAGCGAGGGGAAATAATGCCGCGTCTGTCACTGTTCTGAGTAGGGACCAGTGGCGGCTCCTGAGCTGAAAATTGGGGAGGCAGAAAACTTCCCTTTAAACTGATTATTGGTCTTAATCATTTTTCAATCAGTTTCCTTGATTAACAATAGGCTACATCAGCGTTTAATTCACCAATTACTCAATGCCATCAAATGTAGCCAGTTCTTCTCAATGAGGCTATTAGGCAAGTAATACAATTATTTTCACTTGCATCGCATAATTGTGCACATTTTAATCAACATTATAATTGTGGATACATGTGCTCTTCGTTCTCCGCACTCTTAATTACGAAAATATTCATGGAAATTAAACGATCTGAAAGCTCAGCTTTTGTTAGATTCTTTTTTATTGCAGGTTTAGCACAACCTCATCTTTTGTTAGATTATTTTAAAAAAATAATTAAAAAAATTATCTAACAAAAGCTGAGCTTTAAGATCGTTTAATTTCCATGGATATTTTCGGAATTAAGAGTGCGGAGAACGAAGAGCACATGTATCCACAATTATAATGTTGATTAAAATGTGCACAATTTTGCGATGCAAGTTAAAATAATTTTATTACTTGCCTAATAGCCTAATTGAGGAGAACTGGCTACATTTGATGGCATTGAGTAATTGGTGAATTAAACGCTGATGTAGCCTATTGTTAATCAAGGAAACTGATTGAAAAATGATTAAGACCAATAATCAGTTTAAAGGGAAGTTTCTCTGCCTCCCCAATTTTCAGCTCAGGAGCCGCCACTTGGTAGGGACACCATCGTCGATCAAGCGAACTATCGTTGTTATTTTATTATAATGACAGAAAATTAGATTTTGTCTTAATTTAAGGACCTATAACTGGCAGCTTCATTGATTTTCTACGGAAACTTCCGCAAAATTTTAGGCCAGGAGTTTTTCTTTTTATGTAATTATTTGCAATATAGCACAATGGGAACATGGAAATTGTATTCTTCATGGCATACATAGCTATTTCTGAGATAATGTGGCTTAAGTGTCATGGTTTTTAACCCTTTTCCCTATGCGGTCGTTTTCCCTTGGTGGCCACGCGAGGGCGCTACCCTTTTGGTGGATGCTTGCTCTCCGTCCTGCGTGGATTGCGGAGCTTCTGTTATCGTGCACACCTGTGCGTGGTCACCTTGAGATATTTAAGCCTCCCGTTTCCTTCGTTCAGGGGCTTTGAGATTGTTTGTTCATTGTTTTGTACTGTGGTGTTTTTGTTTGGCTGTGAGTTATTCGTACCATTTGGGCTACTCGCCTATTTTAACGTCTCCTTGTTGAGGCAGGGCTTATTTCTTGCTGGCTTGGTAGTTACTTATCTCGTAGAACTATGGGACCGCGGATCTCTGCTCTATTTCGCTTTTTTGTGCTTTTTCTCTGTGTATGGAGATTTGGGCGATTCTTTTCGGAACTGTAGTTCTGTTCGCCCTTCGGTGCATGTCATCTCATAGGGAGATTGGGCGTTTCGCTTCTACTTGGTTGCTTAGCTCGTAGAAGTCTAGAGTAGCTGTTCTTTGTTCCATTCTCGCCTGTTATTGGTTCTTACAGAGAGTCCTGGCATTTGCTTCTACTCATTTCCGTGTTACGGCGAGCCAGTGAGTAGCTTTGGTACGTTTATTCCCTGTTTTGTCTCCTAATCATGGACTACGTTCCCCTTTGTTGTGAGTCAGGGTTTTTGTTTATATTGAGAGGCTGTCGTGCTATTTTTGCGTTGGTCTTTTGTTGCAGCTGTCCTCCGTCCTTTTTACCTACGGGATGATTTTTTTCGGAACTGTTGTTCTGTTCGGTTTCCGGGTATGTTTCTCCTTGTTTGGAGTTTGGTCGAGGTTGTGGACATGTTTGTGTATGACTGTGTGTAGCATGGGAACGTCTGTTCTCGGTTCCTTCGCCTCGTTACATATTCCTTACTGAGAGGCTAGGGCGTGTGTTTAATTAAGCTTGCGTTAGTCATTTTGGATAAGTAAAGTTATGGGACTGCGGTGGCTTCGTCGGCTCACCTGTAAAATGTTTCTCTCTCCTGGGAGATCGGGTGTTTACCCCCTTTGTTTTCTGCATTTGACTGCGAGCCATATTAATCTAGCCATGGAACGTTAAATCTCTGTTCCTGTTCGCCCTCGTTACATTTCCCCTTACTGAGAGGCAGGGCTTGTGTTTGTGCTCGTGCTTGTGCTAGTCAGATAGCCGATAATTTTGGTGCAGCTGTCCTTTCGTCTTTTGTGCTTTTTCTCTGTGTATGGAGATTTGGGCGATTCTGTTCGGAACTGTAGTTCTGTTCGTCCTTCGGCGCATGTCGTCTCATTGGGAGACCGGGCGATGTTGTGGACATGTTTTGCTTGTGACTGCGAGCCTCAATATAGCCTTGGAACTTTAATTATCGGTTCCTTCACCTCGTTACATTTCCCCTTACTGGGAGGCTAGGTTGTGGTTTTCTATAAGCTTGGTCATTGTGCTAGTAAAGTTATGGGACTCGGCGGTGCTCCGTCGGCTCGCCTGTAAAATGTTTCTTCCCTCCTGGGGAGATCGGGCGTTCACCCCTTTATATTTTGCATGTGACGGTTAGCTTATGGAAGTAGCCACGGAACGTTATCTCTGTTCCTTCGCCTCCTCCTATACCAATAATTATTAGTTTTCTGTGTTTATTTGCTGTGTGTTTTGTTTGTGCCATTGTGCTACTCGCCTGTTCTTATGCGTCTCGTTATCGAGACAGGGCATTTGTTATTTCAGGCTTGCTTGTTGGTTACTTAGCTTGTAGAAGTATGGGGGTAGCAGTTCTTTGTTCCCTTTCGCCTTGTTGGGTTTTCTTGTTATGAAACCAGGCGTTTTTGCTTCTACTCTTTGGTATGTAACAGTGAGCCGGTCTGTAGCTGTGGTGTGTGTGTGTGTTCGTTCGTTGTATTGTCTCCTCCCTTATCTGCAGGGTTTCCCGCCTTAGTGGCCCTAGGGCTTTAAGAATCCCCTTGCTGCGTTTGGCTCCTCCTTCCTCACACGTCACGCCCCATTACATTAAGAGGGTAAATAATCCCTCTAAACATAAAAAGCACCTAATTAAGAAAAATAACAACTTGGTTGAGAACCACTGGCGTAGGCTACCGTCAGCTGTAAAATAGCCTTCTGTAGCTTAATCTTACCTTTAACGGATGATCACTAATCTGTTTCTGTATACTTTGGATGATTGTCAATGAAACAACTGATTCACTTAAGACCAATTAATAAATTATTAGGCTACCCATTTGAGATAGAAATATTGTTCTGTGCATCATAAACTTGTTGCATTTTTATATATCAACATTTATGATGACGTGTTATCATGCGAAAAGTTGACTTTTAAATGCTCCATGTTTAAATGTTCAATGTGTCGTAGATTGTAAATAAGTTTTTTCTAGCCTTATTTGGGCTATGCCATGTGCCCAACGGTTGAGACAAGAGGCTGTCCTATATGTTTTTCTAATGTTTTAAATTGCTTTGACTAATTTGAGTGCCGTCTTAAAATTAATTGCATTCTTTAATGCATTCAGATTATTGCCTGATCCTTGTTGAACAATCTCAAGTTAGTTAATCTGTTGTCATTTCTTAATCATAGGCTACATATTGGTCTTCTCTTGATTATTCAGCAAATTAATTGTTTGATTGTTAGGCTGCTCAAGCTAAATAAACGGAAAAAGTCTAATGCTGTAGCCCATACCCCGATTTTTCCAGCAATGCAGCTATCAATATACATAGCTATATAATAAGTCAGTGCTATACAATTTATAAAACAAGGAAAAATGCTAGCCTAGCCCAGAAAAAAAACTTGGTCTATTCATTGATCTATGTTACTCAGTTAATTGCTTGTTTGATAATTAAGAACTATAAATGGAAACAGGTTGGGATTCATATCCGTATAAAGGCAGCCTATGGTTTAGGTTACAGTACGCCTATTTTACAGCAGATGGTACGCCACTGGATCATAATATAGTTGACATGGTTACTTAACGGGGGATTGAATAAGACAGAAGATGATGTCAGGGAAAGATACCAGAGGCCACTGATCGCCATGTCTGTGGTTTTACAGCTAAATTGGGATACGTTCAAAGTGCAGTCACGGGTAAAAATGAAAAGTCGCAAAGCACGCACTTATTTTAAAAAGTAAAAACATGATGATTTCTATTTACACTTTGTTGGTTTCGGTTAAACACTGGCCTATAATTTGGGATAGTTTTGAGTTTTCATTTGGCTGGAAAGTCTTACAAGATCTGGCAACCCTGCGCCCCACTCTTGCGCTGCCATGTCACGTGTTGTTTTTGTTGTATTTGAAGGGAAACGTCAGCGAAGCTGTGCCTCATTTTTTTAAAATGAAGCTTCCCGTCATATTTATGTGACCAAAATGTTCGTGTAGTTCTTGAAAAGTGTCGGGCGGGGCGGCAGTGTAGTATAATGGTTAAGGAACTGGACTTTTAACCGAAAGGTTGCAGGTTCGATTCCCAGGTAGGACACTGCCGTTGTACCCTTGAGCAAGGTACTTAACCTGAATTGCTTCAGTATATATCCAGCTGTATAAATGGATAAATGCAATAAGAAGTTGTGTAAGTCGCTCTGGATAAGAGCGTCTGCTAAATGCCTATAATGTAATGTAATGTAAAGTGTGCTCCCGAATGTACTCAGCGAAACCCCGGAAGTAAGTGT